>JAPMOQ010015914.1:1258811-1301416 GCA_026543055.1 Argiope trifasciata | reverse complement strand
TGGAAGGTCTAAGGTTGGAACAATTTTAATAAATCAAGCGAAGTTATAAAAGTGTATTGAAATCTCAAGGGACAGACATATCTCCGTCATACTCAACACTGCGGAAGTGTAAAACCTAACAAGCAGGAAACAGAATCGGGCAGCCAATCAAATTGACTCAATTTAGCTTTTTATCAAATAGGATGCTTCGATGATTGCAGGGAAAATCATTACTTATGGCTCTTCTGAGTATAAAATGATAAATCATTATTTAGTTAGATTAGATTTTCATAATTCTTTTCTGCCTGTCGATGTATGTTTCTTTCTAGTATCTATTAATACATTTTATAATTGGTTAAAGTTATTACATTACAAAAGGCCAATACACAGATGTGAAAAAATGATATTTTTGTATTGTAATCATTTTATCTTTCCTTTGTTAAGATAGCATATTTGAAATATCAAAAGCTTTGTTACAATGGAAATGAATGCATAATTGAAATAAAAAAGACCAAAAAAGAGTGAAGCAATTTGCATTGGAAAAAATATCATATGAAGATTTTAATATTAAATAGTTTCTGAGGAAATGTCAATACCTATAAAGTGTTATTTCTAGGGTAAAATAACTTAATATCTCTTTTAATATGTGAAAGTGTATTTATTTTGGGTCATTTTTTAAAACTCATAAAGGTTCGTAAAAATTCCAATATAACATTAAGTCAAAATATATAAACATTTTATATATTAGACCATTTCCAAAGTTTAATTGAAAAATGCAAAAGTATGAAAGATGTATTTAATATTCTATTTTCGTTGTAATCTTATGTTATGAAATAGTAAGCTTATGTTAAGATATGAAACTGCTGGAACTTTCAAGAATTCAGAGAATTAATTAGGAGTTATTAGCAATTATTTTTAATTAATTATCATTATTAATTGTTATGGTTGCTAAATAATTTATCACGAAACTAATAATTTATAAAAGAAATTCATCGTTAAAAATTCATTTGTCACTCAATTAAAGCAAAGTCAGTTTCTAAATAAACAATCAGCGATATTAAAATATTTTATAATTGCATGTTGAAAGGCGAAATATTTTCTCACTATTAATCAGAGATTTGAATTCTTGTTAATAAATTCAAAAGAAAAATTTTTAATTTGCTCGATATTAGCTTAAATAAAGGATTGAAAAAATATATATTGTATTAATATTACTTGCATTCTACAAATATTGCCTATACAGGTTTTTGTAATTTAGCATTTCCATGGGTTTACAATCGCACTAATTTTTGTTCGTAATAATACTAACATAGATAATAATATTCATTTCTAAATTCCGTTCGAACGTAAAAGTACCAATTGGATATTATATACAATATTATAATAAAGTAGTGAAATAACATAAATACAGCTCTTATCTTTCGTTGTACGTAAAAGAAGAGATATAACACAAAATCAAATAAAAGTGTGACAAAATTGCATTATATCTTTAATTATATTCAGGTATTGACAATATAATAAAAAATGCAAAAAACCCTTTCTTCATTGGTGAGGGAAGTTTATGAAGATATAAGGTAGTCCGTACAACAGAAGCAAACGGAGGTATATGATGTAAATCAACTGTAATTAAATATTGCGGAAACAGCAGATATTTCTCAAGAAGGAACAAAAGCATGCTGAATAGTGGTTTACTGAAACAACAACATTCCTTCGCAGAAAGAGGATTCGATACACTAAATTGTTTTCTATCGTAATTAGTATTTAATACCGATTGAAAATGTACTTTCAATTGCTTCACTTTAATTTCTATTAATATTTTAATCTTTAATATTGCTTTTAAACTACAAATACACAATATAGTGATTGCGAAAGTAAAACCAAAAAATTAAAACTTGTAAAATCATTCCTTAAAAATGTTAAAAGGGATTAAAATAAGCGAAAGAGAATAAATGTTTATAAAATATTCGTAAAAGTAGTATAAAACACAACATCAAGTAGACAAAGAAACATACGTGCGTATAAACCCCTAAAAACTGTATTCCAAAAAGAAATGAAAGTCAAAATTTCAGTTTTGAAAATATCGTGTCAAAGAAAAAGACATGATGATGTCGTGTCCGTGTTTCCACGGAAAGGGGGTGCAGTAGCTTCTGAAGGTAAAGACCCCTGAGCACCCAGAGGGCAGAACTCTGACTTCTAGCTCAAATGAAGATGACACACACACATTCGCTTGTACAACGCCTTTTTACATGGGGGCACATTCACACGCCTCACAAACAAAACTCAGAGTAACAACCATGCCCGAACCGGGACTCGAGCCCGGGACGCCAGATCACGGGGAAGACGCGCTACCCCTGCGCCATTACGCCGGCGGAAAAGGACATAAATATTAGCTTTGAAAAAAGACAAAATAAACACGTTACTAAAACTAAGAATGCAAAAAAACAAGGGAACAGAAAGAAACAAAATAAAAGCAAAAATAAAAATAATATTAAATAAAGTAATGTAGTAATTTCTTTAAAAGCTCTAGACTGTAGCAGTATAACGTTATTTTTTCGCGAGTATGAGCAAATATTGCAAATATAAGAAAATGGACTTTGTATTTACAAATCAGATCAGAATAACTGAAAAATATTTTATTAAAATTCCAAGAATATCTAATTTACTGGCAAGAATTGTTACCCTTTTATTTTTAACATGTATTTTATTTTTATTGCTCCGTTGGACACTTTTTTTCAAGGAAAAAAAAAAACTGCTAGATAATTTTTTGATGAACTCACTCAATATAATTCTGGCTTTTTTCCCTACTAATTTTATGATGAACGAAGCATCTTACTCTATTTCTCCCTTATTGATGGATATGTGCATCACTTTCATGGTTCTATATTCTCTCATATTTTTGTGAAAGAGTAAATTAAAATCCCAAATATGAGTTTATATTCCGAATGTTTTACCTAAAAATATTTTTATTAGTTCAATGAAAGAAAAAAGATGTTCTTTTCTTCTCTTATAAATTCTGAAAACAAAATTTTGAGCTAGAAATATTTTAGAGGTTTCTGCAGCAAAAAAAAAAAAAATCGTTATAAATACACATATAAGACGACAATCTAATTTTTTTAAATAAAATTGTCCCTAATTTGTGCATTTATTTGTTAATCACAGCAGGCAATTTTTAGTAGTTTCCTATTTTTCAGTAACTTGCAACGTTTTCCCGAAAAGAAAAGTTTTAGGAAACCTGCCTCAGAAACTCTACACGAATTCTTATTTCATAAACTACTACAAATTTTATTACTACAAAATTTCTGCCAAATCTTCTTTCATTATAGTAGTTTGAGGAAGAAAATGCCCTATTTTATCCCAACCTTTTTTCTTCTTTAAAATCCAACTTGTATTATAAGCTATATCTTTATTTTTTATCCCACAAATTGATTGTTTTCTTTCCAGAAAAACAAATAAGATAATACTTTTTTTATTTTTCCTCCTTTAAGATGAACTTAGTACAATAACAAAAGAATGATCATCTACTTTACATTTTTAGTTTCATATCGCATCTGACATTTACAAATAATCACGTCTCTATTGATCTGGCTCATTGTCTAGCAACTAGCCTTCAACAACGATGATTCTCACTTCCGATTAAAATTCATTAGATTAAAATACTTGTTTCAGCTTTTCTTCTTATAACCCTCTTTGACATCCTGTTGTTTGTACTGGGATAAGTGAGCATATGTAGTAGATGATGTTTCGTGGAATAATGCAAGAATGAGCCTGTTGTTGCCTATTTAATTGAATTTCCTGATTGTATCTTATAATTAGGATTTGAGAAAATGTTAATTTCTTTACTTTGCTGTATTTATCTCAAACTAAGCATATTTGTGGAAAGTTCCTTACTTTAATAGAAATGAAGGTAAACAACTTTTTTAGACATCGATTTAAATAAGAATAACTTGTAACTTTCCAATATTTACTAATATCTAAAGGGAATTCAATGAATTCTTTATTTATTTCATAACTGTAATACTTCATTTTCGTATTAGTAAGATAGCTATATCTAACGAAATTATATTGCTATTATTTCCAACGGCTCACAAATTGTGGGTCTCATCTAGAATATATGATATACTGTGTGAGCCCCGATTCAGCTTCAAACCATACTGGAAACTTGATGAGGTCGCAGAAAAGCAACCACACGAAGCACGAAGACACAAACAACACTAGTTGCCACTGGACCCTTGAAAACAATAAAGAACTATCCAGAGAAAACACATATTGATGCAGAAAAATAATAGATTTTTTTATATTTTACATTACGTATTAAGTTGTGAAACATTAAATAAGTGCTAACTTTTTAAAATTTTACAGATGTGTTCTTAAAATATCCATTGAGCCACACTGTAGCAAACTTGGGAAAATTGAGAAATAAATAAACATGCACTTCATATTGGTTGACATTTTTTTTTCAAAATTAGAAAGGTATATATAAAGTATAAGTTTTTCAGGGCTCAATCCATCTATCGCAAAGCAGAAAGTAGCAATCTTCAGATTCCTCTAAGATTGTTTCCTTCAATACTTCAGACTCGTCCACTTATTCATAAACTTTTAAAAGGACTGCTCAATTTGTGTATATGATGATCTAATTGATTTTCGTTGTGTAAATTTAATAACCTCGATTAGAAAAAGATTTTTTTTCCTTCCGAATAGCTTATTTTAAATCCACGAAACCTCTTTCGGAAGGGATATTTTCACATAAGGAATTTTTCATATCCATCCAGAAAAATTCAATTCAAATTTATTCTGAAAAATTCAATGAGCCGAGGATAATTGTTATACATTCGATTTCTAAAAATAGGCAATGTATGAAACTTGAAACTTTTATATATTCAGTAAGTGTGGTTATTTTTCGATATAAGCTTTCTAGGTAGTAATTACAATAATTATCAAAATTAATTTGTATACAGAAGTTTATATTATAAATTATATTATATTCCTAACTTAGAATTCCTACGAAGTGTTAATAAAATTTTTATTATGCAATTTCTAGTGACATAGAAAATAATTGAGAGTGGAATATTTTAAATTCTATTGTAAATATTTTCTGGGAACAAACAGCTTTGTTAAAGATAACTAAGAGCTTTGAATTTAATTCTAATAGGAAACTTCGTTTCCTGTTATTCTAATATTTGATTTAATTTTAACTCTTTTAAGAGTAAAAAATAAGAAACAAAAGAATAAAATAAAAATGTTAATGATATATATTTAAGAATGTAGTTTTTATTTGTAGCAGTCTAAATGTTTTAATAATTCAAAAATTCTTTTTCATATTTTAAAAGCAAGCAGTTACTTAAAAGTCTCAAGTTTCAAAAACTTATATTTAAAACTGAAAACGTCAATTAATTGTTTTTAAAGAAATAATTTAATAAATCCCAGAAACAAAAGACGTCACTAGAGACATTTTTATGAAAATGGATTCAATTATCTTGTTATTTCAAGAAATAGCTTTTTACGATTATAAGTAAATTCCTAGAAGAAGAGTTAATTTAACGCAAGTAAAATAATTGCTTTTAATAAAATAAATTTTTTAAAATAGAAAAAATTCAACGACAGCTAGAAGAAGTAAAAATATAAATTTAAATGTCTATTTGAAGGAATTATTTAATGTACCTTTTGAAAACATGGAATCTCAATTAATGGGTTTTGATATGACATTTTCCATATGTTTAAGTAAAAAGTTTTTAAACCATAGTTTAACGGTCATAATTTTACACGAAATAAAATTATTAATGTCTTTATGTTTTTAAATAATAGCGCACACAGTGAAAACAAAAGAATCTATGCATTTCGATAATAAATTAGAATTCGAAATAATTGGTTCTTTCCTTACTTGCAATTACTTTGAAAGAGGATTTTTTTTTGTATTTTTATTCATTTTATTATAAATTTTTAACGATATTTTTTTAAATAAAACTAATTAAATTTATTGAACACTACAATTTAAATAAAATAATTTGGAGAATAAGGATAAGAATTGTTTTAAAAAAGAATTGTTTCGCAAATTTCCATTTGGTATTGGTATCTATTAAAAACAGTTTTTTATTAGTGGCATAAAAACAAAATTGAATTCTGTTTTCTACGTTTATTCTAATGCAGTATCTTCCATTTTATTTGCAGTTCAAGTGAAGCCTCTTGGTGATAGATTCTTTGATTGATGGATAATTTTGATTTTCTCATTTGAGGACTGCTTAGCGAATTCACTGAATTGTTTTTTATTCAATTTTAATATACCATCTAAAAATTAATTGAAAATAAATTATAAGTTTGAATTTAATGTCCTAAGGGATTTTTTTACCACCTCATCATAATTTCGAATAATTATTTAATTTGTAAATTTAGGGAAAGATTAAATTTAATTGAATCAATTTGGACAAACGCCATGGAGATCTAACCATGAAATTTTGTATAATTATTAGATTTCAACGAGAGAGCTTACTCTTCTAAGCTTGTACTTCTTGTCAAGAAAGATATTTTAAGACCAACTCTAATGTGCAGTTCCCAAATTTGGGGTTGGGAGTGCCGCCATTGGAAACATTAAGTGGTTGTAAATTTTCCGAAACAAATATTTAATAAAGAACGCTAATGCCCTCTAGTACGTCAGAAAGAAAATACTTCATGACGACCTCCAAAATGAACTTGCTTGGGAATTAATCAAAAGAACATCAATTAAGTTCTCCAAAAAATTACCTGATTCGTATCGAAATACTTCAAATAACAGTATATGATCCTGCTATGCCCTGCTTAAGAAAACGACGTAGGGTTGCAACAGATAGTATTAAACAATCTATGAAATGTGGGAACTGTAGTTACCCTATTGGTCTACCCCCTAGTATCCACTGTACCAAGAAGATAATTAATAGGGCTTCGCATCCAGGATTGCAATTCACTGATTGACTGTGCCCTCAGAGTTGTCAAATACTTGATAGCTAAAGCCTTTACAGGGACTGAAAAGGCTTTAATAAACAGGAGCTGAAAATTTTCAAGAGTATTTGTTAATTTTAATAATGCTACATAGCACTAAAGCTCCATTTTTATAGATTACCTTAGATACTCATTGAATTATTTTACCTATTGGCTTTATTTTCCAGGAGGTAAAACATGTTTAAAAAATCCGGCTATCTTATGATCAACCCGATAATTCAGCTGCACTTTGAACTATGAAATTAGTATACCTCTTTATAAGAAGTTTGTAGATTTCTGTCTAAATTTAACGAAAAACCATTCATAGGATGTCTGCCTAGCTATATGTTTGAGTTTTAATGTTATATGTAAGAATTAAATTTGGTAAGAACTATGTTTCCAACAACATGACTACAAATATATTTCTAAGCTATATTGCTGATTGGTACGGAAAAAGTTTTAAAAATATATAATAAAGCAATTAATCTTATCAAAAGTCTAGATTCACATCAGAAATCTAAAGTTCATAACTAATTTTAGCCTACACTATTCAAAACACTTTTGTGCAGGCCCACGCTAAATTTGTAGGAACTCTGCCAACACTACCCTAGTAGCCCATACATATTGTACAATATTCGCAATATTGTATAATATTGGTTACTATCGAATAACGTTATATAATCTATCTAGGTAATAAAATTGAATGTTACTTGTAGAACATTTAGAACTCAATGACATAAAATGTATTATTTTATTTAAAATGAATAAGGGATAACCATTTTTATAATACCGGCGCCCTGGCCATAGGGCTGACATGTCATCTCCGAGATCTATGCAACCCGCATTCAATCAAGGTTATTTCTCTCCATGTATTCTATCTGTGAGGAATGTGAAAAACATCCACCTATAAAAAAGGGCTGTGCAAGTGAATGTGTGTGTATTATTTTTCTGAGAATGAAATGCATGAGTGAAAGTTCATAAAGAAAGAAAGTAAAAAGGAATATGACGCATGGGTAGCTGAGACGTACGTTTGGATCTAGATGGCGCTACTGAATAAAGAGACGCTCCCCCGGTTTAAAATCGCTAATTTCATCAGCGGCGTTGTCTATGAAAAATGCCATAAGAAACCAAATTTTCATAATAATTATAATATATATTTATATTATTTATATATTTTATAAAAAATGCGTTAATTTTTTTTAAATAATACAGATTCATTTTCAGTCATATTTCATTAAAAATTATTTAATTGACAGCAAAGTTGTTCAATATATCAATGTAAGATTAAATTTAATATATCAGTAAAATTAGCAATGAAATTAGTGTTAAAATTTTATAAAGGTAACGTAAATTACAAGCATCGCATAGATTAATAACCATAGAAGAATATCAACAACCAAATAGTCTTCCAGTGATAATACGGATAGCCGGAAGGGGTATCACGTTATCAAGATGTCCAAGGTTTTTAGCATTTGTTCCCATGCATTTTTATTAAAAGAATAATACTCAAAATTTGCAGCCCAGAGAACATGGATCTCTACATGATCAAATCTTTTCTGCTTTCAAACATGACTTTCGTCAACTTTGAAATTGGCATATTATGGCAGTAAAGTAGACATGTTTTTCCACGGCTTAGTCGGCATAATAGCCACACTGAATTCAAGTTTGTTAAATATTAAATCATATTTGTTCTTAGCTAATATTAATACACTCTTGAGATTTCACAATCTTTAGTCACCCTTCTCTTCCATCAAATCTAAATTATATCTTTATTACATTATGAAACCTATCATAATGTTATATATGTAGAAAGCATTATTGATAAATAATTGTATAATACTATTTATGTTATAATGATAATTGGGTGAAACTTTAGCTTTCCATTTTCAGTTGAATAAATCATTTGTGTATTTTTTTAAAATTTTTTCTTACAATTTTCGTATAAGATAAACTATTTTAATTAATAAATATTTACTTCGAAGTAATAACCATCAAGGTTTGATTCTCTTGCAAAAGCTAAAACTTTAGTGATAAATTATTTCTTAAACTGTGTGAAACACAGTTCTTGAAAAAATAGCTTTTAATATGTCGACGATATGTTTTTAAAAAATTCGTTAAATCAATGAAAATTAGCTAATTTAAAAATTCTTTTCCATTAAGCTTGCTATCCAAAAAAGAAAATCTCTGAGGTTCCTGATTTATGTGTAATCACCTCAAACGAGCATATGTCTTTTGAAGGCGTTTTCTTATCGCTTTCTGTCAAAGTGAGTGCGGAGACATTTATCTTTAATGCAATTTATCCTGTTTACACGAGAAAGTGCGTTTAAAATTCAATTTCAGTTTCCCAGTATTATTGAATTCTTTATGTTGAAATGTTAGGCGATTTATTTTACCATGTATTTAGCACTCCTAGAGGAATAAAGCACGAATGTGGCAATGCTTTTTGATGCGATAAGTTTATATTTTAAAATTTTTTATAATGGAAGAGTCATATTTGGTTTTATTGTGTCAAACATATATCTAAAATAATATTTTGTTCTCTCTCATGTATAATTGCCAAATGTTATTAGATTTTCAAATAGTAATGTTTGATTTTTCTAAAAATATCTTATAACTTAACACAAAGTCCACCTCTTATAACATAGAATAACATGCATTTTTTACAAATTCAGTGGAAGTTTCTACTATTATTTACTGTTCTAAATAGATCTACAAAGAATTATTTGAAATTTAGATTCTAATATATCCCAGATTGCTGTTAGTACAGCAATCATTTCAGAAGTTAAAAAAAGCCTTCAACTTTGTTTTTACGTCAATTCCCAGGTCATGAACTGCGACTCTTATGAAATATCGCGCTCTTTTTTGTTCGGTTTTATCCTGCTCTAAAGAAACGGGATTAAACGAAGGTGGAAAGTGCTTTACATAAAAACACGCTAAAAATAATTTTGGAGCACTATTATTGTAATAAGAAGACTTTGGAACTTGGGGCACACTATGTACAGTGGAGCTTGGGAAATTTTGGGGATGTGTATAAATGAGTTTAGCAATCTTTGAATAATATGAACATTTATAAGTAAACCTGGGGTGATTATAAAGTTAAAATGTTTTAAAATAACACTAAAAAAATATGTCCTTTATTACATATAGAATATCAAGTATAATAAAATAAAGGGAACTAACAAAATCACACAAAACTTATTTCTCATCTATATTCATTTTCAGTCTAGCAGTAAAATAAAACGAGAAACCTTTCTCCATAGACTTATGAAGTTTATGAAAGAAAACCAGTCCAAAGCAGACATCTGGCAGCAACTGAAAAATTTTAGTTATGATAAGAAAATACCGCTTTAACTGTACGTATTTCTCAAGCAGGAACAATAACACTCTGAAAGAAGGAGGAAGAGAGCAAAACATTTTGACTTGAAAAATTGAATACATACTTTAGATTGTTTACCACCATAAGTATTATCTGGTTTTGGCAGAAGTGTATATTTTATTTGAGTTTCATCAAAGTTTGATTCTAGAAAATATTTGCTGAAAAAAAATAGATTTTGAAATTAGCCTATTAAAAAATATTTCTCTTACTTGGTATGATGAATCTTAGTTTTTTAAAAATCGATTCAACTTCAAGCAAGAAGTGGTTGCCGCATAGTATAGCATTAAGATAAGTGTGCATCTGCTCATATTCTTCTTAATACTGTGATAATATCTTCATTTGATATTGGAGAGCTTCAAGAGAAGTATAATTAATTGATCTACTTGAATATTTTTTGTCATAGATATAACATTTATTTTCATAAATTATGGTGTAAATGCAATGCTGTAGTATTCTGTTGGTCCTTCGATTCTGCTAGTGATCTATATCAAGGCCTGAAGTATCGATTTGTAACATTATGTTACCAAAGATTAAATGGGTGTGATAAATAGTAAGCATGGTGGATCGAGTGAAAAATCCTTAAATTTCTAAATTATATGCCTCTAAAATTTGAAGAGCTGAATATAGGCTCAGATATTATATCTGTCATTTCATTAATGTTTTAAATTCATCTGTGTTACCTAAAATATCTATTGCATTTCTTCAAAACAGGATTTAATGTAACTATGTTAAACTTTATTAACTCTTTCATGAAATATTTTTAAAAATTAACGTGAATGCTCGAAAGTTTCAGTACAATATGCTGGAATTGATCGGTATAAATCTTGCTTTCAATAAGCAGACGTATATTTTAATATTACTAAATTTCAATATCGATTAAGTTGATTTTTAAAATAACTTAAAATTAAATACGTATCATTTTATTTGGTAATAAGAATCAAATTAAGAATCAGAAAGATAAACATAAATTACTTTTAGTCGAAGCAGAAATAATTACATTTTCTTAATAAGAATCCTCATATTTAAATTCGTCATACAGTAAGTTTAAATTTAGTTTACAAAACTTGCCATTGAAGGAAAATTATTCAAATTATTGGATAATTATTTTTGTTTAATTATTACTAATTTTATTATGAAACAACCAATTATTAATATGGCACCTCAGGTTTCTTTTGCGCTGAAGATTTTCATAACTTTTTCAACGCCTTATTTATGATTTTTTTTTATCAAAATGCTTTACAGAAATCAAACATAAACTAAACAATAAATAATTTTAACTGAGAAATAATTCCAAATTAATTTTAAGTACAACGGCATTGATTGGAGTAACTTATCCGACTAAAAAAAACATGGAAGTAGTGTTTTTTAAGACTTTATATATAAAGTTTGATGAGTAGAGACAATCGATTCAATAAGACTTCTGACTACAAAGACGCAATTAATACTCACAGTAGGAACATACGCCATAAAAAGTAGGCATTATTCTAGCAGAAACAATGGCTTGGCGAAAAAGATATACAAAACATAGTAATCCGCAGTAAAAAAAAAAAGGAATCGATATTTTAGATTTCTTACTTCTATAATCAGTATCTGGTTTCTGCAGAAATTTTTTACTTTGATCTGATGCTTGTTTTAGGAAGATATTTCAAGTGGAAGAATGGATTTCGTACGATGGATCGAAATGTTCCTTCTGAAGTGTGTCGGTTTTATTTGGGCTGATGGGAAATAGTCTTGAATCTCTATGTGGTTTTTCAAGGCTGTTGCCTCCGGTGATGTGGAGTTATTGCAGAACGTAGTGTTAAGAAGGGTGGAGTAGATCGTGGCGGACTTTTCAACCGCAGTGGAGTGTCTTGTGAAATCGATTTAATATTGCGTGGCCTTATTTGCATAAGGGTAGATGGTATTATGTTTCATATGATTCAATAGATTTTTGAAAGATATACCAGTTTTTTTTATAAGTAAAGTATGTTTTTTTTGTGATATGCTGAAATCAACATGCTATAGGTTTAGTTTATGCAGATGATTCAAAGAATTTGTAATATACTTTCTAAAATGTAGACGCGTTTTAAAATAAGTAAATAAACAAAAATGGCCACATAAAGTAATTTACTTTTTTTATCCTTCAAGATCACTTACATCAGAATACTGGAACATCCAGTCTTTTCTTTTGATTCTAGTTTACTCCCTACAAAAATCACAATAACATCTCTTATTCTTAAGAGTTTATATAAAAAAGACTTCTTAAGGTGATGAATACTAAACATTTAATAGCAAATAAGTAAGCTAGGACATTCTCTGAGAACATCGAGAAACTCCCAGAGTTTCTTATGGCGAGATCAAATGCCCTGAATATCAATCAACGATGACAAGAAAGGAAGGGTGAAATTTAATACGATTGAAATTAACTAGTAGAATAAACTATTTTCATGAGATTTTTTTATAATTGTTTTATTATTGCTATTGTATCAACTCTGTAGAAGAACGCAAAAAGAATAAAAAAGAACAAATTTATCAGCAAATCAGCAAGGATTTTTATCTTTAATTTCTGTTGAATTATGACGATGGGTTTTTCTTAATCTTTTCCCCAATTTTGAACAAAATAGAATTTTGAAGAAATCAGTTAGAAGATAAGTCCCATGTTTATATATTTTATAATATTTTCATTGGTTTGAAAAACAGAACAAATTATTTATGTACAGTTGCTGTGTACATAAACTCTGGTTATCATAATTGAGTAGCAAAGCTAATTACGATTCCTCAATAGATTTGTATCTTCAGAAACTATAACTTTCATATATCTTTATATGAAGCAAAAATGGAACTATATTCTTCATTTTACATTTTTTTTTCGAGTAATATATTTAGAAAGTTGTCAATGACCTTTACTTTTATTTCTGGTTCAAGTTTGATAGTTTTTCTTCATTTAGTATTCTTCACTAATTTCAATTTGCATCCCTAAGAAAATCAGAGAATAATTATCGAAGAACAAATCATCAATGTCATCAAATTATTAAACTAATTCATCTATTTAAATAACAAAATTATTGTTCCTTTCTCCCTTCTTAATAATTTGAACGATAAAATATCGTCTTTGATTTTGCTTTCCATTTCTTATCTATTAGTTTTTCTGTAGTGGTCACCCTTAAGCTATCCTCTATTCTTTCGAGTGTCTGCCCTTTCGTAAAAATAAGTGGTAATATCTATTTTTTGTAATGAAAATATTCTTTTTCCAATGACTGAAAATAAAGTCATCATTCAGTGCTTCTCAGGAGTATATTTCCTATGGCATCAAAGTATAATCGTTAATCTATAGGTATGGCTAATCGACAATGGGTTCCCTTCGACAGTGGTGAAGATACCAAATTTTTTTATTGTTGTTATATCTCAAAACCCAGATGTTATAGGGAGATTAAGCGAGAGAGATAATTGCTAAATAGAAAAAAAAGAAATATTTGAATTAACTCATGGTTATAAAGGCTTGTTTCAACATTTCAATGAAATGATTCACGGTTCCTAAGCTCAAATTTACACTTTTTCATCGTTTGTAAGAAAACTGCCGAATAAAGTGCATTTATAACCTGACTTATAATTCAAATATGAGAAAAGGATGTGTATATTGAATAATATTTATGAAAATTATTATAATTACACCGAAATAGATTAGGAGACAATCATTAAATACTTGAAATACAAATTAAGCGAAATAATTCTTAGGAAAAATTAAAATCGTTCTTCCTTCAGAATTTGTCTAATAAAATGCTTCCTTTTACATTTAAAAAAATAGTCTCATAACCTTTTGGTTTTAATTCCAAAAATAAATGTTGGATATCATACTATCCTATTTTTTTAAACAAAAAGTCTCTTCAAAGACCAGCTGTTAAAAGATCATATGCGTATTTAAATTAATTGACAAACCAAAAATTCATTCTCCAGACATAAATACTATATCAACCTTGTCAATTTTTATTCCATATGAAAATAAGGTTAACAATCTCTATACGCAGCTTGTATACATTTTACATCAAATTGGTGGTATCTTTCCTCAACCATGTATTTCAGAGTTAAATTTCAAAAGAATTGAATTCAACTATACACTTTATATGTGGAAAACCTTTTGATGTATTTCATCTGTTTGAATCCCTAAATAAATGAACTAAGTCATTGATTTTTATTTCGCTTGAAAACTTATGATCTTTAGATAAGTATTACATCTCTAATTTAGAACGATAATACAAAATAAAACTTCAAGAGAGCCTCAACCGCTGCAAAAGGTTTCATTCGTCAGTTTTCTTCCCAAATAATTTCCTCAACTTGTAAACAATTTTAACTAATCAGAATACTCAATCATCAAAAAGCAATCAATTTAAATTAATACTTGCTTTTGTTTTGATACGACTTCTCGAAAAGTGGAGGATATGACAGCATTAATATCACTAATTCCACTACCTGAAGACAAATAATAATAATTTTAATGTTATGTAACTTTCATGAGCTATATCTTATCACAAAAAAAGTAAAATAAATACACTTCAATAATGTAAGTAATACTTGTGTAATAATAGTCCTTGCATTCTGATTAGTTAGATAGGTACGATATAAATTTTTATACTTCGAAGTGATGAAAATGTTAAATTGAAATAAAAAATCTTCACTTCATTTTAGTTATTGAGATTGAGTTAAAGTTATGACTTCGTTTGAAAAAAAAAATTAGACTTATTACTCACCATGATGACATACTGCGATATCTTATGTATTCATATGAAATAAAAAATGGTATACATTGTTGTAAATAAGAACAGTGTTGCGATTTTTCTTCTCCATAGAGAATGCATAGTGAAGTAGTGCATTTTTCATTTCTCTTAATAAAGGGAATAGAAGATGGCAGAGAGTCTTGATGATAAATTTAAGGTACTATGAAACTTCATATGAAAGTTAAAAAAAAATTAAATCCAATGCATTTAATCGAGATTGACAAATTCTTTTCCTTAATTTTCCTATAGAGCAAGTACAGTGATAGTTCCTGTTTTTTTTTTTCAATTTTATTAAAAAATGGACGGTGTAATAAGTCAGGGAATTGATAACATTTGTATGAATTACAAGGTGTGACGTGAATTAAAAATTTTAGAAAACGATGCAGTAGTTGATGCTTATTTACTTAGTGGTATGATTTCTATATGCAGAAAGTAAAGTTATGTTTTTCCTGTTTCTTCTGTAAATGGATATTGGGAAAACGAAAAATGATGCTTGTTGACATATTTAGAAGTCATGAGCTTTTGTATGAATTAAAAATAAGGTTATGGACTTGGTGCGTGATTCATCGGTTTTTCTTATTTTTGATATTTTAATTAACGCTGATATATTTTAAATATATTTTGGAATAAAATAATTTTTAAAAGGAGAGATAAATATATTATTACTGCAGAAGTTTTGATGATCACACCAACTATAATAGAAACCGATGCATTTCGTAATATTCTGTATGTGGGGGATATGTAAAAATTATAATTTATAATTCTTTATATGAATTTAGTCCATTGTAATATGTTATAAGCATATCATTGGATTTTGTAATAGAATCCGAGATTTGGCTTAATTTAGATAGATAATTTTGAGTGATATAAAAAGAAAGTTAAATTTTCAATAAAGCAAAATCTTTTAAATAGAATATATAGTGTGTTTATATTTAAAATCAGGAGGCAATCATGGAATTGCAATTTCAGGACAGGTAGAAGACAAGCACATTGTGCTCCAATTTGTCGTGCTAAGCTAAAACGAACAATGTGCTACGAAGAATAAAATAAATAATTTCTACAATATCTACAAAGAATAAAATAAATATTTTCTCATTATCTGCAGTATATTAAATAATTTATATTTAATAAATCAACGTTTTTGTTTACTATTTTTCATTAAATTATAAACATTTCTTTGAGAAGAACATTATAATAATTCGAAATCACAATATCCATTAAAATACAACTAAACCTATCGTACTCTAAGAATTTATTCAGAAAATAAACTCATTTTTTAGATACATAATTCAAATAGAAAAATCCTAATGGCAATTATAAGTAGGCCTAAATTTATTAATTAAAAAGCAATATTCATCACGATATACGTTTGTTGTTAAGTGAACAGAAATATGTTGTTCATTATCACAGTTGCATTAAGTGCATAAATGACATCAAACATAAAGCAAGAGAATAAAGTTAAATATGTGGCTGCATTTAAAATACAAGCACATTGTTAGTTTTAGCTTATCACGACGAATTGGAGCACAATGTACTTGCCTTCTACCATGTCCTGAAATTGCAATTCAATTATTGCCTCCTGATTTTAAATACAAATACACTATATTCTATTTAAAAGCTTGGTATAAGAATCTTTCATTGAAATGTAGTTATATTGTATGTAGATCGTGTTAAATTTACAGTTGGTTAATGTAGAATAATTGATAATATAGTTTATAATGTTTATTTGAATAATTTGGAAATACCGTTGGAAAGGACATAATTGAATCGAATTAATGATGAGTTTCGTGATAAATTAAATTGATTTAATTATTAATTTTTAGCAGACGGATTAAATTTGAACCTGATAAAAAGCTTTGATTGGTCTTTGAGTAATTTTCTGTTATTTTTTTATTAAATTCATTTAATATTTTCACAGAAATAAAGTGTAATGATAATACTTTAAAATATATAAACACAGTTAAAAATGAAAATCTTAATAGAGTGATATTAGTAGGTTTTTCAAATATACAGCAATCTGGAAATTATATTAATTTCAACTTCTTTTTTAAAATTTTCTTTATATTTCTAAACATATTGTAAACATAGGTTTAAAACATACATTTTTTAAAGAAATTATATATTTTCTGATATAGTGAAAAAAATTTGTCTACAATCATTTTTGTGGATATAAAGCAACAAAATGAATAAAAGTTATTTAATAATAAAAATCTCTTTAATAAATTATTGTGTTGAAATAACTTTTAACACAATAGCTTATAAAGAAAGATCAAAATCATTATTTACCCTTTTAATGAGCAAAAATTTATCTTAGTCTTTAATATAATTAATTTCATAGTCGCAAGCTAGATATTATTAAAATATATTTAAAGTTCAAATTTTTCTAGCACAATTATATTATATAGAAATCAAAAGGAATTCATTTGGAAATAATTTAACTCCACTAAAATGACGTGATTTGTTTATTAATACGGCTGTTGACATAAAGAGGAAAATAGCTTTCCTATTATAAGAAAGAATTATGTTTTATAATAGATATGATACCAGCAATTCATATATTATGTCATAGGAATAACATATATACGAAATAGGAACTTGACAATTGCTCATTATCTAATATTTAGTTTTCATGGGAAAAAAAATTGAAAACTAGAAATTATTTTTACCTAAATTTGTCTTAAATCCTTACTATCCACTTTATTAAGAAGATGATAAATAGGGCTTCTCATCCACATTTTGGCCGTCATTGATTCGGTCTGCTTCAGTGTGTGTAAACGAGTTAATGATCTCTCAGTTTTCCTGCACTACTCGAAAATTTGCCGAATATCGGTTTCATCTAGATAATGCTGTATCAGCTTGAAGCTTCATTTTCTGCGGAAGTGACGATGCGTTAAGCTAATATTGTGTATACTTCGGTCATCTGCAAAGGAATTGCCTTCGCAGAAATATCTTGGATATTAGTAGGGTGATATTTTCTGTTGTCTGTTTGCTAGTTAATCTAATACATAAAGGTTTATATTTTAACAGAGATGTGGATACATTTTTGGAATTGTTCCTTGGAGTTCTGTACAGAAAAATATAGTTACATTTTAATACTTTTTTCTCTATATATTAGACAATGTATAAAAATGCAAATAAAAATTTGTAATCAGGTAATGAATAGATTTATCCTGAAGTAACAAGTTTTTCCTTTTACTGCTATTCTATATGAACAGTGTCCTCTTTGTCGGCTTGCAGAGAACATTTTTTCATTGATTTAAATGGGATATTGTTGAATGAAATGTTGTAATTTAAGAATTTGTTAAAACATTTGCAGCTAGTTCCTAGTTAACATGGGATAGAAAAATCCAAAATGGCTTTTTTCTACAGTATGTGGCTTTTCAATGCATTAATGAATGATTTGTAAATCTAATTATAGAGAAATACGACCACTAGAAGTTTTAACATTCTAATATTGATTTTCTTTGAAGGTTCAGGAAGTTTTATTAAAATGTTTATTCTGTTTTATCAAGTTTTATTTTAAGAGAGGTATAACACTTTTTTGACAGCTTAATTTTCGAAAGCATTCGGGAAAACTTTTGAATTTTTTTTCTTAAAATTTCTTCATTCGCATCCGAATTATTTATTACAGAAATAAATAAATTTCTTTCATAAAATAGTAAACTGATTATGTGATGAATGCGTAATTAAACTTAATTGAGATAGATGCCCGGTAGAATGGATATAGTGAGGGAAATAATTTTAATTTGCATATCACTTTTATTGGTCTTATTACCTATAAAAAAAACTTATCCCATGAAATCTGATGTTTTTGTGTTGGGATTTATGACCCTTTATAAGCACGCTGTCAGTTAACAATTTAAGCCAAGCAAGCATCCCTTGTTTTTACAGTATCGTCAACTAGGGCCAAGAGTGTGACTTAGCTACGTTATGCGTCACATATTTGCTTCTACAACTCTTCTCAACAAGGGCGGGGGCACATTCACATACCTCACAAATAGAACACAGAAGAAAAAAAGACCAAGCCCGAACCAAGACTTCCAGATCACGGGAATGACGCACTAACCCTATGCCAGGACGCTGGTCCTGTGAAATCTTTAATTTGAATGTAAAAAACAAAAGTACCGAAAACTAAACCGGATGCGTAATATTAATAACTAAGCGTTTTAATAAGATGACCCCACACTTTACAAATGCAGTTTTAAATTGATTTTCTAGGTAGCTTACATTTTATTTCAGGCGTATATCTTCCCTGAAATTGATAATTTATATTTTTGGAATATTAGGAATTTAAAAAACACACGCTTTGTAAATAAGTGTGGCCCCTGCATGTTTTTTTTAAAATTTTGTGCAAAAATTATTTTTTCTTCGATTGTGAAACGTCCTTTCCTTTATTATAATTGAGTTTTCCAAAGTGAATACATTCAGTAGTTGATAAATTACAAAATAAAGAAATCATTTCTAATGATTACAGAAATGAAAGCAAATCTTACTTTTCTTTCACTAAAAATTTTAGCTTTCTCTCTCTATTTTTTTATTTAATTAGGTGCCCATTTTTTGCATTACATATTCCGTGCACAAATCTTTTGCTTCAAAAAACGGAGAACACCAAAATGGTTTGACCGCAGAATGAAAATACCAAGGGGGGGAGAAGAAAAACAATTGTCCGAGTCACGTGAGAAGGAACTGACCGACAGGGTGTGGTAAGGAATCGCCACCCATTTCCGGCCAATCAGTGTCACGTAAATCCAGGTGCAAGTTCTGTCCCTAAACACTCCATCCGTAAGTAGATGCACTGTTTGATATGCACCTTAAATTAGAGTAGGGAGAACCTTAATTATATCTGCCTAGCGTGACCAAGAAAAACTGTCGATTTTTTTTCTTTTTATTTGATTTTTCTTCTGCTTGACAGTCTTGTTCAAAGGAAGGAAATTCTTTCCCTGCATTTATGTCACGCTGTCATTAACTTGGTAATAATCTTCAACCAAATTGGTCTTAAAATCTTTTTTTTTATTACTAAGACCCTTATTTGGGATTGCCAAATGGTCCTTGACTGGACATGGGAAAAGTTATGTTAAGTCTTTTTGGAGCAGAAAAATGAAACGGACAGTATAGTTTTATTACTGAAATTAATGTGATTTATGGGATAATAAAAGAAAGATAAAAGAATTGCTTATCATTTTGTAATTTTGTGTAATTAATTTGGTCTCAGAAAATCTTTTAATTTCTGCGATGGTTAGCAAGAGAAATGATTGTTAAGATTTAAATTTAACAATTTCCTGATTTTTTTATAAAGGCCTAATTTCGAGATAGTAAGAAAAAAAAACGTTCAAGGAAATTAAATACATCAAGTAGTTAAAAATTATTTTATATCTGAAAAATGTTTGCATGTTTTGTATTATCCAGACATTGCAAATTTAAATAAGGAATTTGTTCATTTTCTTTTATAGTGAAATTATTCTTATACTGGTTTTTAAAATATATCTAAAAATATTGCTAACAGATAATAATAAAAATAATGAAGTAAATATTAAGATTCTCATTTTCGAATTTCATTGCAATCAAATGCAGTGGTTTTGCAAGGAGTATCATCAGATGTCTTAGAAGATTTTATATTATCATTACTGTGGAACCAGAAAACTGCGTTTTTCTTCACAATATTATTGTGGATTATACTCAATAATATCATTAAATATTGTGGAAAAATGTTTTCCCTTTTCAGATAGTCATTTCATATCTATAAACTACAGGATATCTAGGGAATTACCAGTGAAAAGAATCTATCGAAAAGAACTGACCAATTTTTGTTTAGTTTAGATAACATGTCACAAGGAATTTTCCATGTATTCTTAACGAATTCAGAATTGTGTTCATAATTTAAAAGTTTTCTTTGATGCATGGTGAAGAATTTGATACCAGTTAATAAATTTTGGATTCTTCTGAATTTATGAAAAATTGCAGTCTCTGAACAATTTTCTCATGATTTCCTTATTTTAAACGAAAGGGAGTGTCTAGTATGTATAAAATATAAAGCTTTCATATTTCGTTTGATTATTTATCATCAT
The DNA here is from genome assembly GCA_026543055.1 of Argiope trifasciata. Classification (NCBI taxonomy): domain Eukaryota; kingdom Metazoa; phylum Arthropoda; class Arachnida; order Araneae; family Araneidae; genus Argiope; species Argiope trifasciata. The sequence goes on along the minus strand of JAPMOQ010015914.1, from coordinate 1,280,297 downwards.
GTTACATTAGATTAAATTTTGGAACTTGAATGATGTTCTAACCGATACTGTCCTTAGGTTTTCAAATGCACGCAAAAGCGGACTGTTAGTGAATATTGCGTTTACCATACCAACCCCACATGTTGGTTCCATTTTTAATCCAGTGTATGAAGTTGAAATAGAAAACACATTTTTTAACGATTATTCAAAATAATTTGTATTCTTTTTATCACATATAATGTTGAATATTGGCAATATATCAATATTGGTTAAGATATATCAAGCATCTGTCAAACATCAAGAAATGATATTTTAAAGAAATATTCAAATCGTCGATTTTTTTTTATTTGGGAGTGTCATCGGTAGAATTTGTCTATACTGATGGTTCCTCTGATATTGACTGTAATAGAGGAGGTGCAGGCATATACAACGTTTACCTCTCAGAAAACGTCAAGCTTAAAAAACCCTCTGGCCAGATTTCTACGAAATTTACTGGTGAACTAGTTGCTTTTTGCTTCTTTTGACGACTCGATTGAAGAAATTGTAATTTTCTCAGACTCTAAATCAGCTCTAGAAGCTATACGAAAAGGTGAGTTAGCACTAACGGTAGAAATTAATATCCTTCTCCACTCACTAAATATACCATGCATTCTCCTGTGCATTCCTTCTCATGCAGGTATCGAGAGGGACGAATGTACAGATACCCTTTCAAAGGTAACACGTGATGAAGAGCAACCCCGAATAGTCACCTGTACAGATGCAAATGATGTTGCCAGGCAGATCTACAATCAACATTTGGGCAAGGCAACAATCCCTGACCTAGTCTGGCCAATAAACCTCCCCTCTACAATAGCGCCGCTACATACTGGACATTTCAAGGGCATGAAGAAATCATCAACCGGTATCAAATCCTATCCCAACTGCGAGCACTGTTTTTAATCCCAACTGAAGCCAGAACATGTTTTTAATTGTCAAACCATTATCCCTCCCTCTTACTCCTTGAAACACCACCAATTGAGATCTTCCATGACCATCGGGCTCCCGAACCGGCAGATCTCGTCACCAAGACTTTTGGTGGAATATAGACTTTATTTGCACTTTGCACCTTTATAGACACGATAACAACAATAACATTGGTAGGATTGTGATTATTGACAGACAAATCTCAAAATTAAGTAATACCTAAAATCAAATTTATCAATTATTTAGTCAACGCCGTAACATTGAGACCCGCTATCTTACTGCTGAGAGTCTTAAACGGATATATTCGAGGATTTGTATTTGCGCTACGATTATTGTATTATCATACTCTAATGATAATACTCAACTGAACCAACTCCAAAGACAACATCAATCCATTTTACCTGACCCATCAGATGATAATTTTCATTAAATGCCATATTCTATAAAAAAATAACGACTTGATAATTACGTTGGGATCACCCTTATGCAACAACAATATTTATTTCTAATTATACTATTTAAAAAGTACCAAGATTTGTTATCATCAATACATTGAATGATTTTGCCTCTCTCTTTACATGGAGCAAAGTAAAGAATCAAAAGATTGATGCCATTTTCTTCTTTATTGAAGAATCGGGTATGGATGCTCATTTTAATTATTGTCGAATGTTTAGGTTTAGAAATTACTGTGCGTCTGACATCTTCCAGATAATCAAACATCCCAATAAAAACTGAATCTTCGTGATATAAGACATTATGTTTGTTAGTGACAAATCTCTTAAAGTGACAGATCTCAATCGTTCATTCATATTTTCTGATATCTTAGTGGCATAAAAAGTACAGATTTTGAGAATTCTACGGATTTTTTCTTGAAAGGTTTGTAGGTGATTTTAATTTAATTTTAACAAAGAATACCTACACATTGATCAGTCTGTGGTACATTTTGCTGAAGTGAGGTGATATTCATTATATGATGAGGTCAATCGGATGCTGCTATTTGATTAAAAAAAATAATTAGATGATGATTACATATAGCATGCTTGAGATATTTTAGAAGAATCATTAAGAGGTACGAAACTCATTTCAAAGCTTTCCAAGATTTAAAATCCTTTGACGAATGAAATTCATTATCGTAAGTGCATATCAGGAATCTCATTTTATTAACTGCAGGGTTAAAATGCTGTCACATTTCTTAAACCAGTACTTCTGGAAACAACATGATCCATGTTAAGTTTTATTTTGCTTCATTTGACTTGCTGAAAACGTATTTATTTTTTTTCTTTTATTTTGGTTTCTCATAGTACTCGCGTATAAAATTCCATGACTTATAGGCGACTGATTAAGCAAAGTTTCCCATATTTCAAAATTTCAACCTAAAATTTTAGCAACAGTGCATGGAGAAGGTCCTATTAAACAGACGTGCAACTTTATGATACTTTTTTGTGTGTTTTATATTTTATATGCAGTATTTTCACAGTTTATATGAATTTAATGAAAACTAGTGTAATGAAAAAATAAAAACTGGTGTAGCGTTTATGGGTTAGATTATTTTTTATTAATTAATAATATTTTTAATTTTATGTATTGGGTTGTATATGCTAAATATTCCAAATAAGTCCTCCTATTACTTGAAAAACAGTTCAAGGGAAACTCCTTTTGTGTTAGAGTCTTCACAGAAACTTAGACGAAAATAAAGAATAATGACACTGAAGATTCTGATCCAGAATTGTCTCCCCCTCACAAAAAAAAACACACACCATAAATTCCCTGTGATTCTGAGAAAAGATTCTCGCATTCTGTAAAAAAATCAATAAATGTGTTTTTAAGAAAGTCATCTTTGCACATGCTTTATATCCCAAATGATCGTTTTATCCTTCCGAATGGAGATACAATCCCATTACCAATCCCAAATCGAAATAAAAACCTCATCGATCCAACCACTTCAAGGTCGCAGGTTACCACCAGAGTGCAGGAGATCCATCGAGTCCAACCCACTTCCTCTCAGGTCCTAAGACCCCTAAGTGGCTCTCTCATATCCGATTTGATCCTCCATTGGGCCGATCGCTGATATCAGTCTGACAGCGAGGGACAAGCCCCGGACCGAAATGAATTTATCATGCCGGAATCACCTTCTGTTTAAAGGAGGGGAAGCCTTTCCAGAAGAGAAAATGGATTGATGCCTTCCGAATTCGAATGGAAATTGTGCGTTCGAATGAAATATCGGAAATTTTTCTTTCTGCTCGGGCTTTCCTTCCTTCACGAGAAGAAAATGTGTTTCGTCTCCCCGATTGGTATCGTGATTCACTGCGGTCGTTCGTTTTATTCACGATTTTTTCTTCTGTATTTTTCATTTTGAAGAAAAGGATTTCCTTTCGGAGTTCTCCAGAGATTGATTAGAGGAATCCTCTCTGGCAATTGAAATCGTTTCCTGAAGGCCATTCGAGGCAATAGTGGCCTTAATGTTTGATGCTTGGTTCATTAAATGCTGTCAAGGATTGGGAAATTATTTGTTGAATATAAATCAAGCGTACTCATGGGAGATAGACGAACATGAGTGATATTGATTTTGTCTAATAGTTATAGAATCAGGGTATTTCATCTTATATAATTTCATCTTGGTAATAAAGGTTCTTTCAAATGCCAGCTTTTGATGTAATTATTTTTAAAGAACTATGCAGGATACCTTTTTTAATCAATGTATAAACCATTATAAACAGCCATATATTTCTTTTGAAAATTGCTTTAAAAAAGTAAAAAAAAAAAAACATTCTTCCAGTTCCTTAATTCAAGAAATATATGACTAAAAATTATTAGGTTTGAATTTCATTTGTTTCCTAAAGCCTTACATACCATTTAGACAATGTTCTGACTTAAAAGCGCTAACTGAATTTTGAAGCCTTGAGATTTTCCGTTTTATTTCAATCGACATACACCTGGATGAAGCGGCAAGTGTAGTAACTTTAATGGAAGTACCATTAAAGTTACTACACTTGCATAAACTACACTTGCAGTACTAAATTTGCATAAACTACACTTGCATTACTACACTTGCACTTACATAAAGTTACTACACTACCATATGAGGTTACTATGGAATGGCCATAAATGTCCCAAAATAAATAAATTCTTCATAATTTGGACACAATAATTTCCATATTTTTAAGAACCTGTTAAGGTGTTATCATTAATACAACGGGAGATTATGAAGAAATTAAGATTTTGAAATCTTTTCAATTGTACATTTATTCATTTAAGCTGAAAGTGTCTCTTATTGTTTAGAAATTATTTATTTGTTGGTGATAATAGTATGTAAATTTAAATTTGAAACATCTTGACAAAGCGAAACAATGAATTTATAAAAGTATTTCATACATCTTCATACCCAACTTACAGGAACATATTCGATCTTCTGACGGCCTTTAGAGTTTCATAGTATCAAGAAGCTAGCCATTGAAATATCCTTTAATTATAATTTATAGTGGGGATAAATCCTATTTGTTTTCTGAAATCCGATTTGTTATTGTGAAATCTACTCATGGCTTTTAAAACAATGATTCCGGAATAAAGAGATAAGCAATTAGGACATAATATTGAAATTGTATATGTATTAAAACAAAATTTCTTTGATTTTATCATCCTTTTTAGTACATTATTTGAAAAAAGGTATAGTTATAGGCATATTTGCGTTTCATATAGGAAAAACGTTCTAATGAAGATACTGTGAAAGAAAATTAATACACAGGATAATGTAAACGATACATCATTTTAAGGGGAACACGAATTGCGAACATAAAATAATACAGAGGAAATACATGAAAGGACATTTTTAAAAACTGATGATACACAAGCAGAAAAGTTGCTAAATAAATCATGATACAATATCAAGCTACAATATCTTATGCTCGCAATGCCATTAATGCTCCATTGAGCTCCAACATCTTTCTCAAGAGAGCTTTCTTTTATAGTTTCGTCATTGGGATTATAACAATTTTCTGGAAGATTCTGCGTCAATCATATCATAACAGAAATACCTCCTATTAATTATGGCTTGTAAGTATTTGCATCGAGTTATCCAGAAGTATTTGCCCAGTTTGTTGCCAGATGATGGATCATTGACGTGACATCTATTAGAAATTGTCCACAAATTAACATCTATTAAGAATTGTTAATAATCTCTTTTCAAAGGCGAAACGATAATAATAAAAAAACAGCCACCTATATTAAATGGATATCCGAGATATTGTTACAGGCATCTATTTCTCCTCCCAAATCACTAACATCTAAGACACATAATGCTTTTCAGTACCATGCATTTGTAATGAATTCTTTTGCCTTATTTAATTAATAATTATCAATGATTTTAAAGTTGTTAAAAGATCAAATAAGAAAGTTTTGATTCTCAAAAATAAATCAGCTATGGAAATTTTATTTAAAATAAAACCCTTCACTGGGAAGTAAATTTATCAGTAAATGTTGTGTTTTAATTTAAAATTAAAATCATTGCTGGTATATAAACTTAAAATTATATAAAACTATTTTAATTAATTTTTACTAGCAAATTTATAAAATGTATAGTTATAATTATAGAGAAAAAATAAAACAATATTTCCTATAGAATTTTATTATCTTATTTCTGTATTTAAAAAAGGAATTCCTACATTTACTCTCAAAATTAAAAACAAAAGAATCTGATTTTTTTTAATTTATTCCGTTGCTTGAGGTAACTACAAAAACCAAAAGATGCGAACTTATATAGACTTTAAAAAAATCTTAGCCACATTTTTATAACAAAAACCAGTAAACAAGCAATGGTTCAATAGATTCGATTTATTAATATTTTTTGAAAGTTTCTGCGGATATGATTCAGTTAAAATCTCAATGATGGTGGACTACCCACCAGTTTTATTTGATTATAACCTAATCACTTCATGAAAAAACTCCTATTTATCTAAAAAAATCATATCCAAGCTTTTCTTCATTATCTTATTTTTTGCCGCATGTTAATTGATTCAGAAAATATTAACAAGCAGAAAAAAGTAAGTTGATAGTCTTTTTTATGTATGGTAAGCAGTTTTTTTAATGCCTTAAATAATAATGATTTATAAACTTTTTTTCGAAGTGAACATTACAAGGTAAATTTACAAACTTCATTTCTAAGATTTATAAGCCAATTTTGAAGCTGATGCATCACTGCGAAACGATAAGTGAATATCATTCGGCCCAAATATGTTATCTTATCTTAGGATAATATAGATTTTTTATCTATGAAGTTTGAAATATGACATAATGTATATTTTTCAGCTTGAAATAAAAATATAGGATTATATTTATTTCGTATGTTAAAAAAATGTGTTAAATTTTAGGTCATTTTCCTTTTTCAAACAGCTATGTTAACCGTTCTATAAAGAATCCTTCCAAATTAAAAAATAAAACTAAGTAGATATCTTAAACTATTATATATTCTTAACTATTAAATTCTTAATTCTTAACTATTATATATTATATATTCTTCATTTGCAAAATGACATATTTAAACGATACGATATATACAAATACGAAACAAGATACGAATTTTTACAAAATACGAGTAGAAAAATATTTTTAGACGCCTTAAATAATAACAAAGAAAATTCAAAATTTTCAATCGATATATTATCATTCAAAAATTTAATAACTTCTCTCAGACTCTTATGATTGCAGCTTAGAGATAAAATAATGATTCTTCCACTAATTAAATTTGGTCTGAAACAATCACATTAAAAGTTTTTCAGTATATTAACCAAAAAAAAATGTTCAGTTTCATCATTGCAATTATTTCCACATTATTGTCTGGTTTTTAGAATTATGAGCTCAAATCTTACAAATGTCAAATTATTTAGTGCAATGCCATATGTGATATTAAAGTGTTCCAGAAATTTCTACCTCATCAAGCTACAAATTGCTTTATTTGGCTGTGTTTATGCAAACATTCAGGCTTATATATTAACCAATCGTATTGTAAAGAGCTCTGGCTCTTTTACAAACGAATCGTATTTAAAAAGAGCTGAGCCCCTTTTTTACAATTTGATTCGTTTGTGCCAGTCTCCTTTAAGACTTTCATCCCCACCGTTAATCATGTTTAAGCGACGTTTACAGCATGAATCACTGAAGACGAAACTTGATTTTGTGTGAAAATGTACATAGAATACAAACCTGGTGTAAGGAAATAGGTTTTCAATTGTCGCAAAGCTGAGATTACGCTTCCAAAAGTTATTTATTATCCATTGGGGGGGATTGGAAAGGGATGATTTTCAACAAGCTCCTTACTCAAGATGGAATAATAAATTCTACGAAATACTGTCATCAACTAGATCATTGAAAACTGCCCTAGCAAAAAAGAGAGAGAAATTAGGGGTTGTTTTCATCATGACATCACGAGACCATACATTGCATAGATCTTAAGAGAAAATCTCTTATAGTTTGATTGGGAGGCTCTACCGAATCATGCATACTGTCCAGATCTCGCTCCATTTGATTAGTACTTTTCTATGTAATTAAGAAATTCACCTCGCCATAAACGATTTAGATCTATCAGAGAAATAAAATAACACCTCCAAGATTAATTCTTTTGAAAAGCCCAGAAATTCTGGAAAGAAGGCATAATGAGGCTTCCTGAGAGATGGAAGAAGGTAATAAAGCAAAAGGGTTCTTGTGAAACAAAATAAATATTTTTAATAGTAAATACTGAGTATTCCTTTCATATCAGAAATAGAAAGGAAACTTTTGGGACACTCTATTATAGGGTAATATATTATCACCTGCAGGAATTATTGTAGCTTAAATTTAAGAAATTCAACTATAAGGAAATTTGCCATCGGGACTCAAAGTAACTCTTAAAAAGTTTTAGCCCTGAAAAAAATTAATTTTTTGTCGTTATTAAATATTATTATGCAAAAGTTGAAAACTTTATTTTTCTTTCCCTTATAATGTTTTGTGCATTTCCTTATATCTCATAAACGCATCTTAAAAATGCAGCCATAAATGTTTCTTGAAAAGTTAGAGTTTACCAATAATTCTCAATATCTTTTTTTTTTTCAAAAAAATTAAACATTTAACACTTGCATCGCATTTCCAAGAATAGATATCCACAACTTCAAAAGTGTTTTAGTATCGAACCTTGAAAGCACCTGAAAGAATAAAAAGGAGCTCAAAAAATAAAAAAAAAGACTTACTTATCGAATTTAAGACACTTCCCAACTCATCCAGATTTAGCAGGACTCAGACAACTAACTCTTTCCGAGATTTATTTACTTGGCAAACGATGAGAGAGGAAACAATTTGTTCTTTGGAAAAACTTCGCCATCGATTCGTTTTAGAACACAAAATTAAATTTGCGCGCCAAGCAAGCAGCAGAGAACATCAAAGAAAGTTCAGTCACAGCAAAGATTAAATGCCACTTTAATATCAGGAAAGTATCGACTTTATCGCCTAAGCGATTACAGGGGGCAACACCCAACAAGAGTTTTGGGTTTGTAGTTGCAAAAAGATGTTTTATATTCCAGCCTTTTTAAAATATCGAAATAAAATGCACTCAGCCATAAGGATCTTGTGGATGGTGGTACGCAGTGTATGGGATATCGAGTGCCGGCGTCAATATTCTATTTTCTCATTATTTGCAGCTTTTGATATATCGGGAACTCCGAAAAATGGCAGAAGCAAGATTTATCACCCACTTTAAATGTGGGTCGAGGGCCTGGCTGGGGCAACCCTTAAGGAACGGTTTTTAATATTCTTTTGCCGCTTGCGCAAGAGCGTGATACTAATCGGTATATTTCATGAAGCGTACTGAATTTTTGATGCGTTTTTCGGTACTTTGGTTCGAGTGAATAGTTTCTAAGAGCCACTTAGGAAAAAGTCGTTTTCTGATATTTTGTTTAGCCTGGAGGATGAATTTGATATGCTTCATTGATGCATTAATAAATAATTTTTACTCGTTTATTTAAAGCCCTTACTATATCGAGGATTGCTTGTAGCCTTTTTCAAAATTTATTTTATTTCCGAATCTTATATTACTTAAAAGATTCTTAAAAGTCATTTTAAATTTAATTTATTAAATTTTTTCTAAATGTTTGATAATTATTTCACATCGTTTGATTTAATGAATTGTTACAATATCTTGAATAGAAAAAGACCATAATCCGAGGAAGATGATATTACGTGCTTTCCACTTTCTTAAAATATAAAAGTAACAAATACGATCCTTGATATTAAAAATCAGTCAATTTTGATAATTTAATACACTTTTATTTTACAAACAAAATAGATTTCGTTCCTAGAAATTTCTTATTTTTCCTATTAACTGGAGAAGATATCGTAATTTGAAAATTGCTAAAGTTCAATAATATCGAGAAGAAAATATGTACACGATTCTAATTATGATTTTGATTATATCTCTTGATTATTTCGTTGTATTACACTTGTGGGAAACGAGACTATATCAGATATTTCTATTGCTAAGTTGGCAAGCACAGTAAAAACTAGTTATCTTTTTAGAAGAATAAAGTGATGCCTTTTGATTCTTTTAGTCTAATTTGATACTGATAAAACCACACAACTATGCATGCAAATACAAATTTTTTTAGTTGATGCTATACGCCACTACGGATATTTCCTAATTTCGGATCCTATATTGTTTGTATAATCGTGTGGTAGAACACCGACATAGCAGCTTCCAAGTAGTATCGAACATTTTGGAACACGTTTTTACAGTTGCAGACGTCTTATAATCGAAGATTTGTTTGAACATTTGCTACAAATTATGCACTTACTTGAGCGTACTTGCTGCATATTATGAGTTATATTGCCGTTTTTTAATTTCTTAAATGTTTATTTTTATGCTGCAGTCATTTAAATTAACGAATTGGAAATAATCAATACAATAACGGCATTAATAATACCTACAACTTCTATCACCATAAACTGTCCTATATAATATATTCTCCTTTAATATCGAATCAAGAAAATTGTTTTTAAACATATTGTAGGTAATAAAAATAAAGACTAATAATTAATAATACAGATTCACTTTAGAAATAACAAAATTGCCATTAGCTGTATCAATAATGTAAATATTAATAAAACCATAAAAATATAATTTGGCATTATCTATAATGACTTTCCATTTGTAATGTTGTTTAATAACGTATGCTATTATGACGAAATCATCCTATGTGAACGCATATTATTATGACGAATTAAATAGTGGTTAGTATAAAAGGATAAAACTTGAAGTTTATTAAATCACCAGCAAGATTACTATTTTAGTAGAGTTATCAACTTTCCTACATAAATGCTTCAAATTTCGGAGAGTAAATGAATAATTATCATCATGAAAGAAGTAATTTATATTAAGATAGATATTTCGAATATTGAAATAAAAGTTTCTTTCAAAATGTTGATATTAACTCTTAGGTATGAATAATTCTCCAAAACAAAAGTGTGAGAGATAATAATTATCGATTAGATGATTATTATCTCGTAGAGATAAATTAGAGATAATAATTATTGATATTAAACTATATTATTATATTTGCAATCAGTTTTTTTAAATTTAAATACTTGAACTGAATAAGATAAAATGATGCCATTATTTTTTAAATATTAAATATAGAATTTTGTCGTTTTCAGGAAAAACTAATAGAAACAAAAATTGTGTTTAAAATCCAAAGGGAGCCTAAAGTTCCACCCACAAATTATTTTTTGACATTCTTAATATTACAAGAAAGTGACAAGATAGCATTTAATTTTAAAATTTCTTAACTGAAAATATTTTATGAAATTTTGATGTAGAAAAGAAAACGAGGGAATGTAACATTTGTTACAATGAAACAGTTAGGAAGTGGATAAAATATTTGAAAAGTATTCCTTTATTTCTTTCCAAATAGATACTCTAGCAAATAGGCTATACTTATAGAATAAAACTAGTATTTCAGGGATCTCTTTCTTTTAAAAATTAGATCAGAAGACAGTAAATTTAAATAACTTACTTATAAAAATCTATATTTTTAAAAAATAAATTGGAATGTATTGAATAATATTTTTTTCCACCGGTAACACAAAATATACACTTTTTTGATACTTCGAAATTAAAAAAAAATATTAGAGAATTTAGGATTATCAAATTATATTATACATATTATTATAATTATTATAAAAATATTTAAAAAAACTATATTTCATTTGAAGACCATGACGGTCATATGGTGAAATCAAAGCTCGAAGGCAATCTAGAATGGAATTCATTAAATATCCACTTTGTACATGAGCCTGCAATATTCCAAGAACATTTTAAATGATTTGTCTTTCAATATCTTAGGAATTGAAGCTAAAGAAGCCAGATATATCTTTTCTGTTGTCTTCCTCATCGTCTATCATGCTTCAAAATTAACATACTTTTCAAATAGCAACTGCCACGATACATTAAAGAAAGGCGCTATTATAACTAAACAGTCAATTTGACACATTTATGATTTCTTCTTTGTGGATGATAGAAACATGAAATTTTGATTTGCCAAATCAATTTTTATTGCACCTGTTATAGTATTTTTTTCATCCAAATCTGAAGATAATTGATCAAAGATGAAATATATAAAACTTGAGCTGTTCATATATTCGGAGAATGATCAGAAAGGAAGAACGACTCGATGAAACAAAGAAGTGATCATCAGAAATGCAAATACAGAAGAAGGGAATAGAGCAAGAATCTCATGTTTTTGTGAGAGGAAAAATTTCCATTCAATTACTACCGTAATATGCATGCCCTCATGAATTTTATATTTCTAATATTATCTGATTAAGAATTTTTATATTAGTCGATATTATAAAAATTAACTATTTTGAATCCGAAAAGATTATAGTGAACCATACTACTGGTTTTTAATTGTGTTTAAGAAAAAAAAATTAAATAAATAATTTTACTGAAAAGTTTTACCAGAATAAATTTTTAATCATCTGGACAGTAAATATTTTTCCTTGTACTCCATCATACCGTACCGATAGTTTTTTTTAAATGGAAGTCTCAAATTTACAGAATTTCAAATTTCATGTTACACGCAAATAAGGTTTCCACAGATTAGAATAAAAGATCATTCTACCGCATTACACTTCTCATGAGACACCTCAGTGGCAGAAGAAGCTATCACGTTCCAAGAGAAGAGTTTGAGACCACTCGCCCACTTCCCTTCCCCTTACCACGTTCTGCAACCAACCCATCTCGTTAAGGGCAAAATCGTATGAAAAACCATAGAAAAACCCTAGACTATTTTCCCATCAGCCCAAATAAAAGCGATGTACTTCGGAGGTCGCATTTCGAATTGTAGACCGGAATCCATTCCTTCGTAAGAAATATCCTCCAGAAACAAACTACGGCAGTACTCTAGGAAAAAGAATCTTCCACTTCTGCCGAAAGCAGGTACTGGTTATGGTAGTAAGCAATCTAAGATATCGATTCATTTTTTCGTGCCTTAGTGTTATTGTTTTCGTCCTCCTTCCTTCCACGTGCTGTTGTTTCCGCTTGAATGATGTCTATTCCAATGATGATAGCTGTTTTCTTTCTTTTTTGTTGCCACAGCTGATAAGCATCCGGATGTCGTCAAAGGCCTGTATTAGACAGCCTGTCTTTGATCTTAGAAGACTTCAGCCACCTTCCCACATTCTATTCTGATTGGATTTATGCAGGAAATAAAAAATAGTATTGATGTTTAATTTTCAGTTTAAATCTTTATTGAAACATGCTCAATGTTTTGACTTATATGACTTCATATTACGACGAAATATATTATAATAACAATATACAATTGTTATAATAAATTTCGCCACATCCTATAGAAAGTAAATTGTTGTAGATGTATAAAACAAGTCTTAAAACTTTGAGTACATTTTTATCAAGTGACAACATGATATTGTTTTGATAAGAAGGTTTTAAAGCTCAAATTTGCTTAGGCAATGCATAAATGGAAATTTTCACTATCATCTTTAATATTCATCGTAATGGCAATATTCTTCATCACATATATTTTTTACCTGCTTATATCTGTATTGAATTATTATTTATTCTTCTTTGAAAACAGATGCGCTTTTAAAAGGTAACATCATGGCTGTTATTTTTATGGAATGTAGTTTTCTTTTCGGAAATAAAATAATTTAATTTTTATAATATGTTAAAAAATACTTCGCTCACGTTCAATAACAGTTTTGATGAAAGCATTTTCTCTTTCTCAGAATGGGGAAATTTCACAACACTCATTATTAAGTGTGAAACATTGAATGATTTGATTCTTGTTCAATGATTAATCCATTATGAAACTGTATTATGATCTCAGAGATTAGATTCATAAAATTTCTATATAAATTAAAATATATTGGTAAATAATTTATCATTTGTAAATCTCATTGCAACAGAAACGCTCGTCATTCAGTTTCCAAACGTGGTATTCCATTTGTAAGAAAGTGATGTTGATTTGGTTAAATTAGACAGATAAATGCACTTTTAGTGGCAACATTACACAAGTTATTTTATTTGTAATGGGATTCGAAATAGAACTGAATCAAAATTTGATATCGGTCTATATTTCGGATGCTATAATATCTTATAAAATTTTATATATGCAATCATTTGTAATTTGTAAATATCACATTCAATGACAAGAAAGATCAGATAAACTTTTTTTGAATAAATTTCGTTTACAATTTCAAAAAAATCTATAAATGTTTCGAAAAAACTAAATAGTTTATGATTTAAAGGAATTTTTTCTTATTATATTCTCAGACAAGGGTGCACATTTCAGCAGATGTACATAATTTCATATATTCTGTAAAGTCTAAAATCAGAAGATTTTCTTAAAATTCGAATTTGAAAAGTTTTGACAATCTATGTAATGTTTTTCTGTTGATATTATATGTGAAAAGGTAGAATTAGAAATGAATCATCTTTTATTTTGTTTTATTTAAGATGAAGGAGGAAAGGATAAATATTGGATTAAACAATTAAAGCAATTTTAATTTTATTTAATTATGTAGCTTTTATTTTTGTATCATGCATAAATAACATTTAAAATATTAATAAAATTAGTGAATTATACGCTATTTAAATCCATACCATTGAAAAGAGATTATTTTTTAAATTTGGAAATGATGTTAAAATTTCTTGATGCTATCATATTTTCAAACTACAGGAAAAAGAATTGTAAAAGTCATTAATGATTTAAATTTTAGTCAAAATTTCAAAGAAATCCCTACAATGTGCGCATACTCTTGCTTCAAATTATATGTGAGATTCATTTAGTTTTACATAAACACCCTGAACTTTAGAATGCTAATACACTCATCCATCCACACACATGCAAAGATACACTTTCTACTTTATAACTTGACTTTTTAACTTAAAAATTGAAAATTGGTTTCCAACAAAGTGCTTTTTTCTAAATAGAAATGACATTTCCTATTATTTCTGAAATTAAGATTTAAAAAAAAAAAATCTACTCTTCAAAAATCCATGTACAAAACATCCCTTGCATATCTAAAAAAATGCCCGAACGAAATGCAGGTTGCCTAAGTAAACAATCAAAACTAATCATATTTTCATAGTGGATTTTTTTTACTTCATTTTAGAAAACAATTGTTTCAATTTCAATGGTTTTAGAGTTATGGCGATATTCTCATATAAATCGGCAGTAACTATCCTAATTTTATTGAATATTATAGTGCAGATAATCAATGATTTTCATAAAAGATAGCTAAAATTCTAAATTTTTTTCTGAATTTCCTTTCGATCAGATTATTGATTTAGATTGCTTCATAATAATGCCAGCTTATTATTTTTTTTCAATTTCAATGTGTTACGGTTTTTTTGAAATAAAAGACGTTTCATGCCCGGCAAAAATATCTTTTATGGTCTATCTTTGACTTTGCGATATCAAGGGCTTGTCTGTTTATGGGAATCAATAGTATACCACGCTTCGGATTCGTGCAGATAGAATAAAACAATCTCTTGAAAATCACAAGACATTTATTCGTGCAACCCTCTAGAAAATGCGGGAAATTACAGCAGTTACTTAGCACAATTACGGAGCTCCGATTCAGCTAATACAATAGGAAACAACTTCCAATACAGAAGTTTGATACCACCGACGGATTACAGCTTCTGTTCACTAGACTAATACTCCAGTTTTCACTACTCTCTAATTATCATGGTCATTGTGGCCGTGATATTTATACCTGACTTGGCCTGAAAATCTATGGACTTTCGTCTAGGTTCTAGGCTATTTCACTTAGTAATGGTCCAACAGCTTAGGTAATGGAATTTTCCAGAACTATCTGTTTTTCAATAAATTTAGCCAAGAATCCCGCCGAAACGTCACCACGTGGCCAAGTCACTGGAAATGCTGTTTTTATGTAAAATATGCCTAAATTGCTCTATTTTCGCCTCAGAATCTGGATATTTCAGATCTATCTGAGATAGTTCAAAGCGAATATAAATATTTACAGGATTATTTTCAAAGTTTGTAAAAATAGACTTAGGTCACCTAATTACCATAATCAGAAATTGTGATAACAAACTATTTTGTACAGATATTATTTTACAAACTTTGAAACTATTTGATGCAGTGAAGAAAGCAAAATAGTTCACATTAAACCTTTCATTTAAACACATCCAGAGCTAAAGGAAAGATATTTTTTCACTTCATTTTCATTTAGTTTTTTGTATTCTGAACTTACAAGGTATATATATATAAATCTGAGTTATATGCATTTTGTGATGTGTTACGTATAGTAAAATTATCTTTTCTCATTTCATTTAATGAATGAAAGTTAATAATGCATGAAGGCAAAATGAAAATCTAGGTTTTTCACAGAGTGGAAAATATTGGTCCTTTGTTTAGAAAGTTGAAACTAAATTCAAACCAAGAAACTGGTTTCCAATTATTCACGATATCATAATAATAACACATGGCGCTGTTGATGTCTTGAAAAAAATTTGCCAAGTATGTTGATATTACATAAAATACAAATATATATAATCAGTGATAAACATTATTGTCTGTAATATTTTTAATGAAAAAAATACCAGTTTTACATGCACATATCAAAGAGAAACAGTTTAAAAATTATGCCATCATCATTAGAAAATAATTACATTAATGAGGTTATTATCTGAAAAATAATTTAAAGATGCATTATGTATCAATTATTTAGATAATTTTTTGTATGAAAGTCTTTTGTGAGTCTTCTATCTTCAAAACTTTTCATTGTGAGTATACTATGTAACTTAATGAAAATTTAATACCTTGAACTAAGTTAGAAAAAGCACATATTTTAAACATTTTTCTACTGTTTCGCTTTTAATTTTAGAATAACTAATTGTAACTTTTAATTTAAAATCTTATTTAATTGTTCGGCATTAAAA
The DNA here is from genome assembly GCA_026543055.1 of Argiope trifasciata. Taxonomy (NCBI): domain Eukaryota; kingdom Metazoa; phylum Arthropoda; class Arachnida; order Araneae; family Araneidae; genus Argiope; species Argiope trifasciata. Next base: position 1,263,913 of record JAPMOQ010015914.1, on the reverse strand, counting down.
AATAGAGGGTTTTTGGTCTAAAACTAAGGAGAAAAACAATGAAATAAAGTCTATCAATTATTAGAAATTAGTGAGTACAATTCAAAGCAATTTTCATTTCTTTCATCATATTAAATCCTGAATGCTTCTAAATTATCTTAACCATATAAAAAATAAATACAAATACATGAAATTTATTTTAAGAATAGAAAGGTGGTGAAATATGCTTTATGACACCTGTTTTAAGCTAAAATAGTTATATAAAAATGAGCTGTTCAGATATAATGAAATCGGGTTTTTTTCACCTGTTATTTTTTACATTATTTTCTCTAAGAAAAATGAACATAAAATGTTTTATCTTTCACTTTAATATAAACAATTCATTTCAACCTATTAATTAATTGATGCATCTATATGAGTATTTATTTTTTATAAAAATATAGATTATCATTATTTTTGTACATAAGATAATTCCTAATAAAAATATATATAAATTAATATCCATTTTAACCTATGATTAAATTGATATATCTTAAAAGAATTTTTTTTTAAAAAATATAAAATATAAATTAATATTATTTAATTTTGTTATGCTTACATTTTCCAGGTACATTTATTTCTTAACTCAAATTACTAAGCAAAAATAAATAATTAAATTATATTAACAGCAAAGTATTATGATAAAAAACGAGATGTTTGAAAAATGATTAATATTTAGAAATATTTTTTAGGGAAGCGATTAGTTTCTGAATAATATAAAGCCAGAAAATAAAAATGAGGAAAAAAAAAAATGGGAGAAAAAAAATTTAAAATTGCAAAGCTCCCAAGCATTTATTAATTTATAAAAAATAGAGTAAAAAATGAACTATTAATCAACATTTCCTGATTTCATGTATTGTATTTTCAATGCTTAAGAGTTTAACTTACTTCTGAGTGAAATCACACCAAGAAAATCTTGAATTCTAAAAAAAGTTAATCAAGTAGATATGTGTATATTTTAATTCCTATCATTTTTAAAGACAAAAAATAATCGGATTAAACAACATAAATGATGTACTCATTTATCTCTTTATTCAATTTTATTTTGCTTTGTCTTAAATTTTTTCATGCAAGTCACTGATAAAAAAAACTTAATAAAGATGTGTTTAATTTTTTTCAGATTACATCCGCTGCCTTAGAGTGAAGATTTCTAAAGAAAGAAATGCTTTATTATTAGAAATAATAAGATTCATTGGCGTCGTATTTTAAAATGCCTTTGGGTACAAAATTCTATTTTTTTAAAGTTAAGTCTATTTTTTTACGTTATAAAGCAGAATACAGATCATTAAAAATAACTGATTGAACCTCATAATATGATGAATGCTCTTGCGTTGACATTAAAAATAAATCCTCTATCGCCTGCAGGATTCAGGATTTTGATGTCTGTTTGTCCTTCAAAATGCATGTGAATGTGTTTACTCAAAAAATAGTTAAACTAAACTTTGTAATGTGGTATGTCATTATTATGCAAAATTGTGGATTTGTGTCACATTAAAACTCAGAACAGTTGACATTTATATATCAATCTACCAGTTTTCCTACCTTCACTCTTCCTTATTTTTTTGAAAATATGTCAGAATGATAATTAGATTTATACACGCATCATGGAAGAAATAGGAATTTCTATGACATTTTGAGCAAATTAAATGAATCTCTATATGTTCTTCCTCGTTTATATGGACACAAGAATTCACGAATGGAATTATTTAAATCAAAGAAATTCGATATTTTATCTTCTGACTACAACTGTAGCATGTAAATTTGGTTTTATTTGTTCGACATAAGGTATTCAAAATGCATATTTGAACTATTGATTCGGTAAAAGTATTATGCCAAAATGACAAAAGTCACATTTCGTAATTGTTGCTTGCTGCGGCTTATGGCCTTAACTACGTTATTAGAGGGGATATGAGTGGAAGAAGATAATTTTTTTTAGAGAATATATCAAAAAGTTTATGGAAGACCACTCCAGCTGGTTTATTACAGAATTAAATTTATGCAGTTATTTATTGATACATCACCGCCCTACTCTCTCCTTCTCTATCTCTCTGTACAAAAATTATGGACACTTTTGAAATGCTTTATGCTTTCAAACGTCATGTGCTTATAGAAAATGTAACGGTTTGCAAAAATATTGCATATCGTTTTAAAGAGAATTTCTACTGATTTCAATACAGAAAGCAAAATTCAGTAATTTGCAATATAAAAAAGTTGAGCGGCAATAATTATCAAAATATATCTGATGCAGATGATTACAGTGAGTTATCAGTATATATATATATATATATATATATATATATAAAATCATTCCATAATCTTTGGAAAATGAATGAAAATTAAAAAGGAAAGATAATTTTTTAGAATTTAAAAGAACATCACTGATTGCATAAATAATGCTTTCATTAATAAATCTGTAGAAAAAATATTGACATTTGTGTAATAAGATTCTATTAGTAATTTTTGTTTTAATTAACATTATTATAACAAAATTGTTGATGTATTGTATTAAAATCATTAATATATTATATAAAAGTAATTTTGTTAAAATTATTATAACCAAATTAGCAAAGATAATAGTGATAATAGTAGTAATATAAAACGAGATTATTTCAAGATAAATAAAACTTTAATGCGGATTTCTAATGGAGAAATCAGTTCTTTTACGAATGCAATTAATAAATTATTTATTTACATACTTTACATTTTGAATAATGTATGTCAAAATTTATCCCTAAGCTAAATGATTAGCAATTAAATATTTTTAAAAAAATTAAAGAGAATTTTTGAAAAGTTTGTTAAATTATAATTATAGTAATTTGTTCTAAATTTAAGGAAACAACTATCGATATTTTGGTAATAATATTTACGTACAATAATAATTCAAAACAAAAATTCTTAAAATAAAAAAGAGGGAAACTTACTTTTTAAAAATAATATATTGTGTTGTTTTTAAATAGAAACAATTTCCGTTTCAAATTATATAAGAATGAAAGTCAACCAACGATTTTACTCGCTTGAAGAATGAGTTTTTCTGTATTCCCGGAAATCGGCGAGAGAGTGTTTACGATTGAAATTTCTGAATTGCAAATCTTATTTTATAAGATTTAGACTGGGATAGGATATAAAAATACTTATTATTTGTTCATATGTTGCAGTTTAGAAACAAATAAAACATTTAAACTATGTTGTATTATTTTTTTCAATATATATTGCAGCAAATTGAATAAATCAGAGACTGAATATTCTAACGATATGTTTCTATAAGACCGTCTCAACTGATTGATGATGATGATGATCCTTGTCCACGTTTCCGTGGAAAGGGATGCAGTAGCTTCTGAAGGTAAAGACCTTTCAGCACGAGAATGGAATAGTCTGACTTCTAGCTCAAGTGAAGATAAACAAACACACGTTTGCTTGGACAGTCCCTTTTTACGGGGGGGGCACATTCATACATATCACAGATAGAACACAGAACAACCATGCCCGAACCAGGACTCGAACTCGGGATGCCTGGATCACACCTAAGACATGCTTCCTCTGAGCTTGACGTCGTTACTCAACGCATTGAAATTTCAGTAATATATTATTTATTTCAGGAATTGTTATACTTCGTTACAATAATGAATAATATATTTCTGAATACATAAGACAATTCTGATAATAAGAATGTATTGCATATTTCCTTTTGTTTCTAATATATTAAAAAATAGATTTATTTTTAGTAATGTGAAATAAAAAAAACCGTTATAGAAGTCATTAATACTGAATCAAATGCCATTTCAAACGTTGAACTATTATCCTAATGTGACGTCAAGACCAGAGATAGATCGATATAAGAATCGACACAAGGATCTACTGAAGACCCTTCTTATATATGGGCTTTTCATATGCTATATTCATTGAAAACAAATGCTCTTCTTACTTTGCAGGACATGAAGGAAGTAAAATGAGATATTCGTGGATATGAATATATAAGTTTCCCTCATCATCTACCTTGGGTTAAATATTTTTAACTGGAAATATCTGTAGCATTAAATCTGATTGCTAATCCAATTACATAATCTATTTTAGACATTAATGGGTTTTATTTAATAATGGCTAAATTAAATTATGATTAAGATAAAGAACCAGCCCCATCAGAGAAAATTATCATTAATGCAAATTTTAATACTATTGATCAAAGATTTAAAATTTCCATATACATGGAGTATAGTTCTGGAAATGGAAAAAGAGCCCTCGAAACCGTTATCAAAAAGTATATCCATATTTAGAAATGAGAAAAAAATAATTTAAAAAAAAAACATGAATCCTGTTTTTTCTTTTTGTGTGTGTGTGTGTGTGAAAAATCTTTCAATGATATAATTTCTATAGGGTCAAAGTATCAAAAATGCTATACATTTTATGTAATTTTTCAAAATATTCTGTAAATAAGTCATTAATTAATTTTTTGGATCAATATGTTGTGACTGAAGAGAAAAAGTAATAAATTATAAGAAATTATAAAATAAATAATTTTCGTAATAATTTTAGCAGTACAATTTTCCTTGCATATTTCAATCAGGAATGCAAGGCACATATTTTTATATATTTACTATTCTATTCAAAATATAATAGTTATGAAGTGGCGCAACTTTTTTTCAGCATATTCCTCCTAAATTTCCAGAGTCATGACATAGAATTCCCACCAACCTTTATGCACATAAGACTTAACCATCATAGAAAAAAAACTACCTTAACTCAATACAGTCCTCATGAAACAAACTTCCGCAGTTGAAATCAAGATCCAAGAAAATATAATTCATAGACTAATTCATTTTATATACTATCCATTTCAGGGATTAGCGTGTTCACATGGGAATATCCTGATTTTATTCCAATAAATTCCTTTACATATAACTTCATGGATTCATCAGCTAATTAGTTTTTTTTTGAATTTCAATCTGTGTTATATATCTATGTAGCGTTATTTGAATTCATTTTATATGTTCTACTTTCACCTCAATAAATTCACGTACTATCGTTTATGCACACACACACACACACACACACACACACACACACACACACACACACACACACAGACA
>JAPMOQ010015914.1:1237790-1258711 GCA_026543055.1 Argiope trifasciata | reverse complement strand
CACACACACACACACACACACACACACACACACACACACCGTTTAGGGCGACCCTCAGTGATCGCAGATGATTTGGTCAAGGCTATGGATGAAAAGATTCGTAAAGACCGACGATTCCCAATTTCAACTTTAACATTGGAATTTCCTAATGTGGGTAGAACAACTTTGCACAAAACCATTACCGAAAAGTTGAAATTTTGCAAATTGTGCTCACGTTGGGTTTCCAGGCTGTTTACTAAGAAACACAAACTGAAAAGAATGTCTTACGCTCGTGATTTTTTGGATCGATATCATAAAGAAGGGGATTAATTTTTAGAGAAGATTATCACAGAGAACGAGACGTGGGTTTCTCATTGAACCCAGAGTCTAACCGTCAGTCAATGGAATGGCGTCGCACAACATTGCCTGCCCGAGTCAAGGCCAAGCAGAAAATCTCAACATGCAAGGTTATGGCAACCGTGTTTTAGGATAGACATGGGGTCTTGTTTCTGAAGTTTGTGCAGCAAGCGACAACAATAAATGCAGCCACTTACTAAGCTACCCTAGCTAAGACGTGCAATAAAGAATAAGTGGCGTGGCCTTCTGACGTCAGGAGTTTTGATGTTGCATGACAATGCCAGATCTCATTCTTTCCTTCATACCCAAAATCTGATCAGATATTTTGGATGGGAGCAGATTGACCACCCACCGTACAATCCAGACTTGCTGTCGAGTGATTTTCTCTTATTCGTCTACCTAAAATAGTTTCTAAGCGGCAAGCGCTTCGCCACAGATGGCGAGGTGAAGGAAGCAGTTCAAGACTAGTTATCCTCATCAACGACACACGTCTACGACTTAGGCTTGTAGAACGTTACGACAAATGTTTAAACAAATATGGAAACTATGTAAAAAATAGAAACACATATATAGAATTTAAAAATTAAGTTTTTTGAAAAAAATCTATAATGTCTGATATTTTATAAGTGAACGGACCTTAGTTTCCGAATAACCCTTGTATATTCCATTAAAACTTGAGTTTAAAAAATACAAGCCCAATAAAAAACTATTACAAAAAATCATTATTGCGTAATCAGAGAATTCAAAAATATAAAATGAATTTACACACCTTATATTTCCTTTTTGAGAGAAAAAAAAATGATTCAAATATTCATTCCTACAATGAAAACAATCTTTCATGGCAAAAACAAAAACTAAACAAGAAATCGAAAATTTTCTTTAAGTTTCATTTGTGTCTTAAATGTTAACCTTCAACATTACATGTTTTTTAAGGAAAATATTCATCTGCTTCACTTTATCACATTTTAAACTTTCTTCTAGTCAATATTTTTAAAAGTTGATCGCTAATTCTGTGGAACTGATATTGGTTAGTTTACAAAAACTATTTCATATATGTTGAATAAAACGTGATAGACTTTTAGCATATGATTGTAGATATGATTTTTAAAAAGGAAAATGGGAAAAATTTATATAAATATTCAAGAGCTGAAGTATTATGATAAAATTATCTTATAGCAAACCATTGATTTTTCATAATAGAAACCAAACCTTTATAAGTAAGAAAAATAACATTTATCGAATTCGTCATGACAGTTCTTGTATGATTTGACAACAATTAGAATTATTTTGAAAAACTATCTTAATATTAATGACCTTCTTTTATTTAAAAATGAAAAATATTAATATTTTAACATGATAAATTTTTAAAATTATTTTTAGCTTCCATAACTTGAAAATAATGAAATCACATTAATTAATTTTGATAATATTGTGTCTGCGTTATCACGCAAAGGAGCTACAATACTATCTGAGCACCCGAAGGCAGAAATCTGAGTTCAGAAGTGGACGATCAAACGCCCATTCATTTTAATGTAGAATACTGAAATAATTTCAGTTGTAGGGGGTTCCAGACCAATGAAAAACTATAGACAATTCAAAGACAAATGATCGTTCACCCAAAATAGTGACTACACCCTTTGGAAATCACACTGGATCTCTTGCTTGGATTTCATTTTTTTCTTTAAAACTTTCATCTAGTATTCTTTATTGAGGAAAAAAATAGGAAAAAAATTCCTGTCTGGAAGAAATACTATTTACGTCGGTAAGCAATCTATGGCATCGATTCATATTTTCATGTCCAAGTGATTTTTTTTTTCTTTCTTTCAATGTACTATTGTTTCTGCTTGACTTATATCTGCTGTTATGGAAATATTTTCATAGCACTGGCGATAACTACCCCCATTGACGTCAACAGATCATATTGACAGACAGTCTTTGATGCTCTTAAAGTTTGGATGTAAATCGAAAAGGGGTTCGCTTATTTCCTTGGGAGTAAAGTAATATTTTGGACAGTCTCTGATGTTCATAAAGTTTGGATGTAAGTCAAAAAGGGGTTCACTTATTTCATTGGGAGTGAAACAATATTTTGGATCGATTTGTCATCATACCGCTTTCTTTTATTTCATCTCATTAGACAATTAAAATCACTATTGATTGTTGTCCGAAATACAATGCATTGAATATTCGAAACAGGTCATACTTCGTTTATATAGTACATTGAAGTTTAAACATATTATTATGGAAAAAAAGATACTAATGCCTTGATTAAAATTCTTACATTCGGTAATTGATTTTTGAATCTATTACTAATAATTTTGGCATAAGCAAGAATCTTATTAAAAATTCAGGTTTATAATCATCGTAACTATAAGACGGTATCAAGTGAAAAACTTCTCTTATTGAGTTTTTAATTAAGCATGTCAAGAATTGTATGATAAGAATTATTTTCCATTAAGTTCTTATTTAAGGCTTGTATAATTTATTGTTTTATTATTTCTCATTTTTCTGAATTAAACATTGAATATAGAATCATAACAATGAACATTTTGCGATCTCGATTGATGGTTATCTGTCAACGAATGATTGTCTTTTGTTTCTTCAATTGCACCAACTAGGGTCAAGAGTACGACTTATCTACTTCACGCGTCACATTCGCTTGAACTAATCCTTTTTACAGAAGGGCGCATTCACACACATCTAGAACACAGAAGAAGAACCATGTCAGACCTAGAACTTTCTAATCACAGCAAAAACGCGCTACCCCTATATTAGGACGCTTATGTTTAGCGATGTGAAATATTTAATATTTATTTTCCGAATTTATTTCAAAAATTCATAAAATTTACTTCATTTATTGAAGGAAAAATAACACTAAGTGTTGGTAAATATTCCTTAATACCATCTTTTGTTTTATCACTACAAAACCTTCTTAATTTAATTATTTTATTAAAAAAATTAATTCTTATTCTACTCTAAATTAAAACATCATTTTTTCTTAAATACCGTAAACAAAGTTTATTTAATGCAGATTTCAGATTTTTTTTCTATCTTGCCATATTAACTTTTGAATTATGAACACAATTTTTGAAATTCAGTTAATCTTATTGCAAAATAAAAGGAAAGAAATAAGTGTATTTTTAAAGCCATTGGAGCGACTTGTGTCGTCAATTGGATGAAATATATAATGCCATTTTTGGGGCTTTTATCATGATAAAATATCATTATCTCTAATTCCCAAGCAATATTAACTATCAATAAACACTTATTTAATACTTAATTTCCTAAAATATCGAATTAATAAAAATTATAAATTTTAAGGTATAATATATGCTTAGACATTTTTCTAATTAAAAAAAAAAAAACGTATCATCCATTTGCCATACGAATTTTCTCAATTATAATGCAGCTTTTTGCCAGTTATTTATCTGTTGATTCTGCATGGCTTGTTAATTTATAAAATTAATTTATGCTTCATTTAACTTCAGAAAGTTCACTTCAGTTTTTTAATACTATTATTTGTTTAAAAGAAATGTATTTATAAAAAAAAGCACATAGAATAAAAATTATAATTGCGCCCTTATCCTCCATATGCAAATATTCTTCTACCCAGCTGAATTAATATTCAAATATAAAGCATTTTAAAGCATTCATAGCATAATTTTCTGGTGATTAATGTTCACGAGAGAATTAATGCATGCTTATAATTTTTAAAAATAATTTTGAATAAAAAAAATTGAAATAATATAAAAACTGAATAAAAGAATGAAGGAGAAAAAATAACCCATAACAAAAAAATGCAATATTAAAAAAAATATTCAAAAAAAATTACAAAAAATTTCTTTCAAGTATTAATGCTAAAAAATATTATTTTAATGCTACTAAGCACTTTATATATTCTTTGTTTTTGTATTTTGAAAGATTAAAATTTATACTGACTACCCAGTGAAATCACTGTCACTACAATTTTAAGTAAATCAAACAGAAATGCGTTTGTTTCTGTTATATTTTTTCCGAGAACAAAAAAATATATAATCGGATTAAAAAACTTAATTGCTTATTTCATTCATCTCTTTGTTGAAATTTTATTTTCCTGGCCATATTTTATTAATTTCTTTTATGCAAAATGCTGATTAATTCCTAGTAATTATATGTTTTATTTCTACATATATATATGTTGATTTCAAAACTTCATTTATTATTCCTTTCTGAAAATAAAATCCATTTTTGCATTCCGGAATAGAAATATTTTTAGTGGATATATTTTGAAATACACTTCTGAATGGAATTTTAATTTTTCAAAAAAAAAAAAAAAAGAATATAAATGTAGGTCAGAATTAAAAAATTATTCTACCAATATTATTTTATGAACATGTTAAATATCTCTGACTTCGAAAGAAAATCCATAATGCTTTGATATCTGTCGGTTCCTATGAATGTATGCGATAGTAAAAGGGCAAACATTAATAAACAGTCTAACTGCATATGGTATGCCATTTTAAAGAAAAATGCCATACTCTATGCTTTGGCACATGATAGTCTATTTCTATAGTATATTTTCAATTGTTAATGCTATTGGGCACATGCTTTACCTCTTACCTATCAATTACCACAATATATATATATATATATATATATATATATATATATATATATATATATATATATATATATATATATATATATATAACGAAATCATAGCTACTCTTCACATATGAAAGTTTTCAAAATACAGAATTGAATTATTCCTCAATTAAAAAATATATAATAATAAATTCAATAGTATTAATGGAATGGCATTTGTTCATGATCAATAGGTTTTACTTGAATAAACGATGTAATTTTTTGCAAATTGGTTAAGTAATTAAATAATTTGAAACTAATAATCTACACCAAGAATTCTGTAACAACAAAAATTAAAGTACATGAAAATGCATTTGCATTAATTTATAAAATTTCAATGCAGTATGTTTATTTTTACAGATAAAAAAGATTACATTTTTGTTGATGCAATAATTTTTCTGACAGAATTCTCGACTCATTAAAGAAAAATTCGAAGTAATAATAATATTATTTTAAAGAAAAAGTATAGCATGCAGAAACGTATAAGTAAAACAAACAGATTATATATCTATTTAAAGTATTACAAACATATATTGTTTTTAATTTCTAATGTTAAAGTGTAAATTATCCTATGTGTAAACATTCCAAAACAGAGTTTCAGAAAAATTTCAATATTGTTGGCATAATATTATCGAAAATTTTGTAAGCATTTGTAAGTATGTTTGTTTATCTTTGTTCCTTCAATACTGTTTACTTTAATACTAAGGAAATATTCTGTTGTTGTTTATCGTAATATATCATGCGTGTTTGCTTTCACTTGTTGTTTATTTATTTTTTTAATGCAAACGAATGATTGTGTGCTTTTATATGTTTTCTAGCATGGATTCAACCAATTGTTTTTTTTTCTTTTTAAAAAATTTTTTAAGCAAATAATTGCTTATGCTGTGATATTATGTCTGTTTTTTTAATTACATTTTAGACAGTAGCAAGGGAGAGCAAAGAATATATAAGATAAAGATAATAATTTAAATACAACTAATATATGAAATATATAAATCTATGTTTATTTTTCTAGCAGGAAACGATATAAATGTTGTTTTTGCCTTTTGAAATCAGAAATTTCATCCCTTATTCTGAAAATCTATCAGGTGTCTTAGTTGAACCTTTTTTTCCATCCATTTTAAATTTTAAGTACAGTCAAATGTAAATTTTCAAGAATTTCTATTGCATTTAAAGCAATTCGATTGAATTGATTTTGTAAATTAATGTAATGTAACATATAGAATCAGGGTGAATATCTTGTTTTTTTCACAACCGATTTGGAATATTCTAGGTTAGATAAGATTATTTATTTAACACGTTTGCTGCCACAATCCAGGATATCTATCTAATTAGATGACCCATTCTTTGATATCTTTTAACTGTTGTAGAGAAGGTATAGCCGATATCCTAGCATGGGTGTAGCGTGTCTTCTTTGTGTCTTGGGTGTCTCCAGTTCTAGACTGGGTCTCGTCGGTGCATCTCTGGTAGGGTGAAGTTGTTATTTGACCTGTGTTCTATATGTAAGTTGTGTGAAAGAGATTCCCGGTAAAAAGGGGTTGAGCAAACGAGTATGTGAGTATCATCTTTATATGAGCTGAAAATTAGTCCTCTGTCCATAGAAACTCAGAAGTGTTTACCCTCAGAAACTACTGCACAAACTCGGCTTAGCTTGCTGACCTTGACAAAGGGCTTGTCTAAGTACCATACGTAACAACAGAAAAGACATTATTTAATAACAAAGATGACTTGGTACGATTGCATGCTATCTACAATGCCCCAAGCGTTTTTGCGATTGTCAGTGTGTTAAGAAATATATTACAGAGTATCTGCTGTAAGGAATTGCCTGAAAGTTTTATGAGATGCTTGTTTCTCAGATGATGTAATGTGATTCCACTTTCATTAAAGAATGAAAGACTAAGAATGTATTGAAAGCTCTTCATCAAAGGTTTAAGAGATTGCTTAGAATTTATTTGAGATTCTCTGGTGCTCTTATATATCCCTGTTACAGGTGTGACTGGCAGACTGTTGGATTGGCAAATCTTCAATTAGAATGCTATATAAACTGTTTTTTATTGAGATCTTTTTTAATTCTTTGACGATGCGTAAATGAAGTCGAAATAAAATGTACTGAGTGACATTTGTTAGGATGCGCATTAACTTACATTTATAGTTAATTTGATCCCATTGACATCACAGAATTTTCAAAAAGTTTGTAATTTATTTTATTTAAAGTTAGCTTATTTATTTTAAATTACTATTAAAACAAAGGAAACAAACTAACAAGAAAAAAGACTGATCATACATTTTTTTCTTTTAATCTGATTGATTGACGTCGAGAACTAATAAGCCAAGCTTATTGAGGTAGAAGTAGCAGCAAATATCAAAATATACCGGCTTCAATAAATTCATACTTCTTTGGTAAAATTACGTATCTCCATGGTTAGAGTTTATATCCTTAATTTTACTATTTAAAGTAATCCAAAAATTAAACAACTCAGATTTAAAATATTACGCAATACTGTATATAAAATTAGAGTAGGAAATTTGCTTAAAGTTTAGAAATGTTTTAATTCATCTTATATACTTTCATCTACGTAGGAAGCAGAAGAAGCAAAATAAATGTGTTTTACATATTTAACATTGCGAGAGGTTTGTTCAAATCTTTAAGAGAAATTCCGTTCATATCAATTAAGGTCATATGTATTAAGGTCAAATGGCCCTCAATCATTTGAACTTATCTCTAGATTAATGAAAATTTTCTTTTTCTCCCTTTCAATAAAAACAAATTCTATCTTTGATATGATCAAAGAAATTACACATAAAATTACAACATACATCTAAATTTCACATTTGTACTTTTGTATCTCTTTGCAGTTAGCGATAAAGAAAACAGGGCTTGAATTTATATATATTATAGATAAATACACATGGACAGATCCTATACAATATCTTAATAATATTAAATATATATGAGTTAGAAAATAATTTTATATTAATTATCCGTTCAGGATGTAAAATAAATAAATTTATTCAACATAATAATATAGCAGTAAGATGAATTAAACAATCAGTGGATTACGTTTATACTAAGCACACATACTTATAAGTTTCACCATCAGTACAAAAAGGTCCAAGTTACTATTGAGCAAAAAAAAACAACAACACTCTCCCTGTATAATTTGTATATTTTTATTATGGCCTGTTTTATTCGACATTTTAATTAGCGGAGGGTCAAAGTAGACTTTTTATTGAATAAAGAAATCAATGAAAGCTGATTTAAATATACTCCACAATAAAAAGAATCTGCATCTAAAGGGAATATACAATTGATATATGTTTACATGGGTTGCACGACAAATGAAATATACGATTCTTATCATCGTCTCAAGCATCGTTTTCTGTTATCTCACAAACATGATAAGTGCTCAGCCAGATTATTTGTTCCTCAATTCAAATGTGTTTTTGCGCTGTGTCTTTTAATCAAACTTAAGTGGTAGTCTTATGCTCAATAAATAAGATTGTTTCTTTTTCTCCTTCCTTTTTGTTGCTTTGCTCCCTCTGGCCTTTGAATCAAGCGCATAACTAATTAGGTTTGTTTTAAAAAGAAGCGTGGGCTCAGCTATCCCCTTGTCGGCAGAAAGTGGATAAGAAATAAGATTCTAAGTAAATAAATTATTTGAATTCAATGTAATCTTGGATTAAAGACTGTTTTCTTAGATGAAATAGGAGGATCTGTTCGAAACTTTTAATTTATCAGTTCTTGGGGATTAAACAAACACTCAAATCTGAAATATATTAATACAATTCTCAAAGGATAAACATATATCATTCTTGCAAAATTATTTAGATGACTCGACAAATTTTTTATTTAACAGCGTTAAAGAGTCTTTTACTTAAAGAATTTTAATTGTAATTCAAATCACAGAGAAGAATAAAGATGAAAACAGAAACATTTTGGAAATTTGATAGTATTTATTGAACATGTGCCTGATAAATTTATGTCTTTCTGGAAATATTAAATACATTATTCATAAATTTTATTCTAAGAAATGGAAAAATTTATAATGGCAGATGGTATCAAAAACCTACTTAATTACTGAATTAGGAACAAAAATTCCATTATTAAAAGTTACAATTTACAACATTTCATTTTGCTTAATCGTTTCCTTAAAAACTTTTCGATACATTAAAATAATCACTTCAAAAATGGCCATGCTTATAAAATCATTCACGTTATAAATTTAATACAATTTAACTATTTTCGTTTTTTTAATTTACTATTACACAATAGTTGATATTTTATTTTGCATTTTCAGAAGGGTTTGTATCGTATTTCGAATCTCACTTGAAATTTTTATCAGGATTTTGGAATTTCAGTCTATATTTCAAGATATTAGCGATTCTTGAACATTATTAAAAGCATGCCAGGGATTACAAGAAGAAATAGAATGGTGGAAGATGATTCATTAATAGTTTTTTTTCTAAATATTGCTTGTTAAGTTCATGTGATCAATGCAATTCTAATTTTCTTTTCTATGAGTTGAGACATGTGATTCTTATGATCGGGGTTTCAAAAGTAGAAATATGAGAATTCCTGAGGTTCTCAGTCTTACCCAAAAATTACTATTTTGATTAACATTTTTACTTACCGAATACGGGAAGTTTACATTTTTGGCCTGAGTTGAGATGGGTAACATGTTTATTAGAGAATTTAGTAAAATTTTTAGAGGACCTCAATTCTCTCGTTTTTAGAATTAAGCTCAAACTTACATCTTCTTGTAGCATACATTTTTAAAGCTTCAGTGAAGTGTTTGATAAGAATTTTCGAAGGTGATATCACCATTTGAAGTAGTAAACTGATGGAGCTTGGAGCATTTGATTATTTTTGTATTAGTTTATTACAAGAAGTATCATAGATTCTATAAAATATAAATTGCACGTTATTAAAAAGCCTAATGCTGTGATATATTAAAGCTCTTTTTAAAAAATACACACACATTAGAATATATAAAATATTTTGTATATGTTTGAAAAAACTCATTGATATCTAAATAAGAAGAGAATTAAAGACATTATTGTCTAATTATAAAGCAACAGAATGCGAAACTTATAAAAAAATAATTAGTAATATTGTTTGAACAATGATTCGAAATTTAAATAACTCTTATTTTTAACTCTCAAAAGTATCAATGTATAGTGAGAGTAGAAAAATCAAAATACTCTAAATATATTCTTAAAAAATCAGAGAATTCAAGATACCGACCTCCAAAGTTAAGCTACTTTTAGAAATTGCTTATATGTTCTTAAATCAGCTGTGAGCAAGTATTCCATTTGACAGACCCATATTTAAATGATTATTGTTAATAACACACCACAAATCCATTTTTGAGAATACTACAAATAAATAAAATTACGCTATCATTCCTTGTGCATGTGCCTCAACATATCCTCCATTAACGTATAACATTAGAAAAAATTATTCTTTATATTGATTTGTACAATTCTTTCAAAATTTTACCATGATTTTTATGCTCTAATTTAAAAATTGAAGGCTTAATTAACTAGCTGTAATATTCTGAAGCTTTCTCGCAGGCTTTCTAATACGTGTATTTCTGTTTTATTAATCCCAATCCGTTATCAAACAATCCATATCGTAATGCGATTTTAGGTGATTAATTATTTGATTAAGATCATTATATTTTAATATATTTGGTTGCTGTTGTTACTTGGCAATATACTGATGTTGTTACTTATGGCACCAACTGACAGTCATTTGTCAACGGTTTAAGCCAAAATAAACGTCTCTTGTTTTATCAATTTCGCTAACTAGGGCCAAGAGCACGACTTAATTATTTCATGTTTCACATTCGCTTGCACAACCCTTTTTTACATAGTGGAACATCCGTATACCTCAAAAATAGAAGAACAACCATGCCCGAACCGGGACTTAAAACTGGGAAGACACTCTATATCGATGCCATAGGGATAGGCATAAGGACGGAGTCTATTTTAATACATAAATATCAGAAAAGGCGATTATGTATTTTGACCCCTTTATTCAGACTGATTAAAACTAAAATTTGGTACAAAACTACAGTTGTGATCAAAATATCACTCACCAATTTCCATATGGTTAAGTTGTTTTGTTATCGAGTTATTTGCATTTACTGAAAAAGGCTTGGGTAAGTAAAAAAGGCAGACAGTCAACCCCTTGACGGAGTTTGTTTGAAAGTTGATACGTTATCGTTTTAAAGACAAAATTTGTATATTAAAAATTGTTCATTCAGCTTTCTTTGATGGTTTATTTTTCGTCGGTTGTTTAAGATTTCTAAGAATGGATTTCATTAAAAATTTGATAGAAATTTACAAATTTGATTTATTGACCATATAATAACCTTCATCCGTCTAGTCCAATGAGATGAACTGGATGGATATTTACAATATGATTTACATTATAGATACATTACAATGCGGTTTCGAGTGACTGTGATTCATGTTTCTTTCCAAAATGTATTAAGTGGATTGAAGAAGGTCTAAACTGTGAAACTTCTAGAAATCTTAAGTACGATATGATTATCTTACTTATGATAATCACAATACTTTACTTTTTATACTTAATGTATGTGAAAATAAAAATCATTAAATGCTACTAATTCAAAATTGAAGAAAATTAAGAATTATCGCCGATGTAAATTTTTATTATTTCTAAAACTGACATATTTTAATTAGCTAGTGCAATGCTAATGCGAATCGGTGGAGAGAAGATTTTAAAAAATCGCATCGGAAATGCAAAAAACAATAATATAAAAAGAGCATAAACCAATGAAAATTATTATAAATCTACAAGGAACACGAATAATATTTACCGAAATCAGAAACGGGATTCCAAATATTGTTTCAGAGTTACAATATTGTTACGTTCCATGATAATATTTAGTAAACTGCAGAATATTACCAAGATTTTGAAAGGAAATCGGAGCCACTATATTATCATCATGGTATGAATCTCAAAAACTTCATTGTGAGATTCATTGTGAAATTTAATATGAGTCCATATCTACCGCTAGATAAAAATATGTACTCTGTCAATTATGTCTCACGGAATGAACCCCTTTTCTGCATTTGTGAGCCTTCACCACGTTCTTAGGGACTGGCGGTACACTTCGGATTGTTGTGCCAACAGAGTTCCAGGAAATTGGAATCCCGAAAGCACGGAGAAATTCCCCCGGGATGAACGAGACAAACATCAGAATATTGAATTTTCCATCGTCTGTCTTCACATTGTACAGGCGAGATTCGGATTTTAGTTTCGAGCGTTGGGAAATATGTGGGAAAATGCGGACTTAAATCCCGGAGTTTTATTTTTAGTTTAATCCGGAAGCTCTGCTATTCACATTATGTATCATATAAACTGTGTCTCTGAAATAGAATATCTTTTTGAATAAGATATCGTGATATATGTCAGTTAACATTTTAAAATGTGCCATTATTGGAATGGATTTCTTGGATATATCGCTAAGATACATTTTATGTCTAGATTTAAGATTATTGAAGTGTATTCGACATTTCAAAAGTTTATTTATTTTATATATTATGGTATTTAAATTGTTACACTTTGTAACACTGAATAGCTCATAAAATTTCTATTATCAATACGTTCTTATTATCTTGATTTTTTTCCCTGTAAATTAGTTTATTCAATAATAATTTTGAAATTGATTTTAAACTAACTTCCCGATGTACTTGAGACTTAGAATTTCAGATGTACCTCAAGATAATGCGATATGTAGGCCTATTGTTTTGTTTGTTTGTTCCACACAAAACTTTCAATTGTTTTTAAGCTTATTTAAATTTTCATTTGTGTTAAATGACGTCAAGACAAATCGAAGTATATATTTTAATATTTTATTAATATTTAATATTTTTCAAGTAATTTGTTTTCTAAGATTTTTTTTAAAAATAAAATTTGCAATCAATTTCAAAACTACTTGATGATCTGAATATTTGATATTTTAAACATAACTCACAACTAAACGGGAACGCAGTAAAAAGAAACTTTCTTTTATTTAAAGAACAAAATTTGTTATCAGGAGTAGTCCATCGCAGAACCAGTTCAGAAATGGATTGCTAAAGTGATCACACAAGAGGATTAAAAACAGGTATTTATTATTTAGACAAAAAATGAAATTTACAAGGTTTTGAAAACAAATGAGTTAAAAAAGATAAAAATATTTCAACATACTGATTTCCCCAAATAATTTTTTTAATACCTAGTTGCAATTTTCTGGATAATCTGTAGAGGCTTATAAATCCGTATCGAGCTAGGAAAATTAAAATATATTCGATTTTAGATAATTTGAAAAGATAATTTAGGGATGCAATCCAGCATAATTAAAGGTGTATGCATGTACATCGTGTCATAAAAATGAGTAAAAGTCATTTGTCTCCTTAAATATTTTACTTTGACATATTTTCAAATTTCACTTCAATTATTGAAGATGCTTATTTTGAATAAGTTTTTAAACACAAAAAATTATGCATTATCAGAAAATTGTTTTAAAATTTGATAAATGTTATTTAATGATTTATTATTTTCTGATTTCACCCTTTGGATACTATTGTAAAATGCTAATTATTCCTAAAACTTTAAACGAAAATCATGTTGAAAAATCAATCAATGGCATGGAAAAATTTTACTATGTAATATCTGAGGTAATACTTAAAATAAAAGCATAAAAGTTTGGCTACACACGGATCAATGTAAGAAAAATATTCTATTATTTGATATTTTTGTAACTATAGATCTGTATAAAATTTTAATTATTTTCTTTCTTTCATTTATATATCTTATTTGCAGAAAACTTGCAAATAAAAATATATAAATAACCACAATGAAGTACTTGTTTCAATTTTTCCTTCCTATACGCTCTATGTTATATATATGTAGCCATGAATTATTGTAAATAAACATAGTTTGAAGTATAGCAATATTTTTCTGGAAAATTCCTGCAGCTGTTTTGAGAGTAACTTTAATCGACCGTCTACAGTTTAACAAGCAATTAGTATCATTATTCTCTCAGTAAATTCTAAAAATAAAACCTGAGGTGAAGTCCTTGTCCTGCAAACAGTTGCTCAGGACATTTGAATTAACATTCTACTCAGTAGGTCTATCTAATATGTACAAGCACTGCTATTTAGGAGATTGCGTGGAATATGAAATAATTGCGTATTTGGTATTTTATGTCGTTTCGATTTGATTGGCAGTCATAATGAGTTATAGAATATATATATATATATATATATATATATATATATATATATATATATATATATATATATATATATTAGAGGAAATCCACTTTAAAATATATCTATATTTGATGGGATGGTGACTTGATATATATTTTATTGAGTGGCTCTTATTATTTTACAAAATGTCAACGAAAATGTTCAAAATAAAATGATAAAGAAAGGAATGGATGTCTAAAACATTTTGGAGCTAATATTATGAAATCGTGATATTTTTACCAGAGCAGTTTGCTTACAAAAAAAGATTTTTCAGCTTTATTATATCATTTGGTACCAGCTTATTAATTCTGAATTTTTTTCTTCTTCTAAATATTTCACGAAACTCTATTTATTCTAAAAATTTCACATTTTATCAACCGATAAATTTATCGTTCCCGGACAATATCCTTCTATTGTTAATCCCGGATAATAAAGTTTAAATAGTTTAATATATTTTCTTTAATCATGCATAGCATCTCTAAACCGATATAACCTAACAAATTCTTTTCACTTGTTATATTATTTACTACTATGTTCACTTGTTAAGTTAGTTCATACACTATTGAGAAAGTAATTTGCGGAATGGCCTGAAAATTATCAAAATAGTTATTTCTTTATACTATAAAATAGCTAATTACTTCTTTTAGACAGAAAGATTCAAAACTGAAATTTAATAAAAATTCACAATGCACCTTAAATATTTTCGAATTGAGCTTATACATCGTTTATCAGAAGGACCTGTACAAGCTTATTTGACAAAAACAAAATTTGTATTCTTCTCTCGGAACCAGTCAAGCTCAAATTATCCATTTAACTAAATTATGATTAATTTTTTAAACCAACAATCAAAAAGATAATCCATTGGAAAGTAATACAATAGATAGAAGTCAACACACCAACCAAAGCATTCCTTGTTATACACCACCTTCTTTGCACAGATTGATAATAACCCTGCTTCTTTTATCCTCAACCACTTTCCCTAGAGTGACTATTTCCTCCCGCCTCTAATGTTCTCCCAATTCATCACACTTTTTCCCGAGACCTCTGGAGAGATCAGAGATCTAAATCTCAAGTGTTCTGTTGCCACTTACCTCCTTAAACTTTTGCTTCTTCTCAGGGGAGGGAAGAGAGGAGACGAGCGATACAGATAATAGCGAACCAATCCCTTTTCCGCAGAACCCATCAGATTTTCTTTCATTAAGGCAATCTGAGAATTGATTGGTCGGTTATTTATTTACGGGACGTCGTTGGTTTAACAATGTGGAGAATAGGGTGTACCCTTTATTTACTTTGGGTGGGAGACAGAGCTGTATTTAGATCCATTCATCCGGAAGTTTAAACGCGTTGGTTAGGGCACCTGGGTAGGAAATTTTATGAAGACCAGGGTGTCTTGGAATTAATATATTTGTTGTATTGATCAAAGATTCATTTCCAGATTCCCTCTTAGTTTGAGTGACTAAGCATTTTGAGCATTATTCAAAGATATCATGCACTCAGATTAATTAATTATAGCGAAGACTGAAATAAATATTTAATGGAGAACTAGAAAATAATGCCCATTTATTTGTTGTTCTTGATATGTTTTAAGGAGTGATTGGATTCTTCGAGTTGGCTGTTTACTGTGAAAAATCTTTCTTTTCAACAAAGATTCGTTTTGCATTCCAACTATTTACGGTTTGCAACTCTTATTTTTATGTACCTTCCACCTTTGAGTTCACCTTTATTTAATACACAACCAAGTCAATATTTTAAACGGTCTTATTTTAAATCTTATCAAACAAGTTTTCTTTGAAATTCTTCATATTATTTAATTTCAAATTAAGTGAATTTTCTGGAATATAAAGAAGTTGAATATTTGATTATATTTCTACCATGGTTTTAATGTAAACGTAAGCTGCTAGACAAAACCTATTAATTTCAAATTCTTAGTGTTTAAGTAATTACAGATATTTAAACACATCAATATAAATATTAAGTATAAACCATTGAATCACGAATCTGATACAGCTGAATTTAATATTATTATGTAATATTATAATAATATTATTTTACATATATTACATATATATTTGTGTTTAAATTGATAGAAATGGACTCTTTACTATTATGAATATGATTATTCAAATGTATTCATTTCATGCAAATAAGAATACCTTATGTAGTGAAAATTCTGGAATGAATGAAGGACATCAAATTCACATGTATTTGTTATCGATCTATTGATCCACCTGAATACTCACTTGAGCAATTAAATAAATTTCGTTTTGTTCCTTGCTAGATTGTTTTCTCATTCTTCTAATTTTTTTCTTGATCCACAAAAACTGTTTATAAAGACGCGTATGGAACTTTAACCATTACCTAAATACAAATACAATAGCTTAATGTATAAATTTCTGGCTTTGTTTATATAACCAACGAGCGAATTTTTGACTTAGAATGATGTGTTTTGAAGTCCAAAACCATGAAGACCATGAGAATTACAGCTTTAAATAACTTGAGAGAAGAAAGAAACTTACACTTTCAATTTTTCATCATAAATGCTTGAATTAAGAAAATGAAGAAAATTCTCTTATACTATTATTCGAAAGGTAAAATTTTTAATAACGTTGCGTACAAGAAATTAAATAATAGTAAACGTTCTCTTTTGATATACCTTTGTATATTTTACCAGAGTTAAAAACAGAAAATAAAGGAAAGTACTTTATATAGGATATTTTTAACAATTCAAAGTAAAATAAACCTGAAAGTTTTAGTCACGGTTTTATAAAACATTTTTATTCTACAAATTCCTTCAGGGCAGGTGAATAAAATAAGAAAAAAAAAGTACAAACACAATATTTGCTTTTCAACTTTTTTCTTTAGATTTAACGTTTTGGCCCTTTTACGATTAATTTATAGATCTATAAAATGTCTCTTTTGCTTAAAGTATATGTTTAAAGACAGATACACTTAAATATATAAAATATATGATGGAAATTTTCATGATTTTTCAAGTATAGTAAAATAAAATGTTTCTGTTAGGATAAAATAAAATTTTAAAAAATCACACTATCAATGAAATTTGTTAAGCAAGTTATTCGATAAAATATATTTTCAGAAATAATTATACCCTACTTGTTGGAATTTTATAATTTTTTTGTATCTTATTTATCCTTACTTCCGCTTTTAACATAAGTTTTAGCTGATACTTTCATAAACTAAAATTTTTGCTTGGGGACAACCTCATTATAAAAAGCTTGAATCTAAATTGAATTTAAAGTAAAAGTTTAGATGGCAGATTTACAGAACAGTTATAGAGTATAACATATTAATTGTCATTTGATTTTATGCTAATGACTTGCAGTCTGCGAGAAATTCTGTTGTAATTAAGCATTGGTGAGATAGTTTTTTACTATTTAAGTGGAAGATTTGACCGTCTAGACAGGCTTTTATCCAATTAACAGCATCTCAGATTTTACTGTCACCGATTAATTAACGAAAGTTGCATATCGCAAAGTACTTGAAAATCATTCTATCTACTGATAAATATAATATAAGAATACAAACCCATACACTTACATATATATATGCCCTCTAACAGAAAAAGAAACATTGCAAAAAAGCTAGACTTTCTCTGAGTGGATTTCTATCAAAGTTTCACAGCAATCTACAGTTTTTGTCTAAATTGTATACACATGCTACAATTTTTGTCTAAAGTTTATACATGTATTAATGATTTCATAGACAAATAAGCATTATGTCAAATAGTGTTTCTAGAAATAAGAAAAGTCTGAAATGTGAATATTTGTCAACATTTCGAGTCAAATTTATAGATGATTAAAATATTTTCTCAAAATCCTTTATAAAAAAAAAGAGAAGAAAGAATGCGCCTATTGATACAAGTATGCAAGAAAGAATGAGTCTATTGAGTTAGAGCAATACATTTAGGTATGTTATGTTAGTAACAAAATTGTGTATTTATATCAAAATTTGGACAAAATCCATCTAATCATCACCTTGTCTGTAAGCATATATATAGGCCAACAAGAAAATATGAATTTAATGGACAACATTTCATATATTATACTCAGAACAACACATATCTATTAAATAGTAACTTAAATCTGTGAAAGAATTGATAATTCGTTCCATATATTCCATATCCATATTTGTTCGTCCATATTTGGGCGGTAGCTAAAAAACGATCAGATTAGATGAATAAAATTTGTTTTGCCATCGTGTTACCAAAATCGTTGATCTGTCTCAAATTTGGATTCAAATGATGGAAAGTAATGTGTTCAAAATACATCCTAACTTTCCTTCAATATATTAAAAATACAAAATTCCCTACACTACGTTACTATACGTGGATATCGAGGGGAATTAAATATTAGAAATTGCTTGAGCTGGCAATGTTTGCTGTCTTCCACGAATTATCCTTACTTTGTCATATGTTCCGAATTTTGCAGAGGTAAGAAAGATAGTTGAAAAGGACGGCCGTAGATTGTCTAAACTAACAAGTAAAGCCATGTAGAGCATTTCAGTTGGTTTTAAATCATCTCTCTTGAGTTATAACGCATTGAAATTTTAAAATGGAAACACGGAAAAATTCAATTTTTCTTTCTAGTATGCTTGTGTGAAAAAAGGTTTTACAGATAACATTATTAAAAAAAAATACGTAGCATTTTTTAGAAAACTTTGATTTTATTAGAACGAATAACCAGAAAAGAAATAATGGTCTCAAGATTGAAAAGCATCAAAATGAAATTATAATTACACTAATCATAAATACAATATTTTTTTTCTATATTGAGGCACTTGAGTTCATTTTACTTCGATATGTTTTTCTTTCCCTAAGTAGTAAATATTATACATTCTATCTATTTTTCATGCAATTTTTAGCGAGTACATGTATTAAAATGAAACGAACAACGAAAGCTGCATTTATTAAGATTATTCATTGTTCCATTTGTTGTATTATTTTGGTTTTAGAATTAAGTTTTTGGAATTATTCTGTAAAAAAATTATATCCGCATGAGTGAATAGTAAGAAATAGCATTTGCATTTTATGCCTATTCAGTCCTAATCAACATTGAATGTGTGAAAATTGTTCATATCCCATTACTCAGCAATTAATTACTTATAACATTCCAATGCAAAACAATGTAATTTTAATCATTTTTGAGAAGATTGCTTTAATTTACATGCTCCATTTTTTATAGTTAAACTTTTTCAATGTCAAATTCTCACGATGTTTTGAATCTTGGATTAATATCAAATATTGCGAAATTAAAGTGTTTGAAAAGTATATCTATATTGATGATGTACAGTGTTTCTTTGAATGTTACCTAGTAACCAAATTTGTTCGGTCATATTTTTGTAAGAATAGAAAACGTAAACGATAAATATATATTATATGTTTGATAAATAATTAAATATAACAAAAATAATTTATTCGCTGAAAAAATAAGCTTAATATCTTTATTTATCTGGGGATTTCAATTGATTTAACTTTGCTCTAATTTTGCAACTAAGAAAGTGTAAGGGATAAAATGAAGATTTAATTTTGAATATGTAGTGTGAGTTTAAAAAAACAAAACTTATCTGAAATTCTATTTCCAAATCTAACAAAAGATAATCGATATTGTCTGAAAATATAAAGGGAAAAATGTTGAATATTATTTTACTTCTTAATAAAAAATCGATATCTTAATTGATGATCGCGGTTTGATTATTAAATGTATTGTTTTTATATAAAATGCACTCATATTTTGAAAATGAAAGTTTATTTATAAGGAACCAGCATGAAATAGAACTATTTTCAGTGAATTCGGAATGTGGGTTATGGTCTATTCTACAAACCATTTTATTGGTGCATTGAATTATAAAACAATTCCTTCACAAATTATCGCATTTCTTGCATATTTTTTTATTTATCTTATACATTTTAAACTTATTGACTAGAAAACTAAATGAAAACTTAATCTCTCAATTTTCTCATAATAAAAATAATCTCTTAATCAATACGACAATCCTAGATCAGAATATGCGTTCTTTAGATAGTTTGCTGCATATGCCTTATACTTATATGTGACTTTATACATTTTATAAATTATGTATTAGCCAATAATCTTATCCAATTAAAATAAACTGTATCTTGATTGCACTGAAAATAAGAAAGAGCATATTCATTAGTCAAATGTTTTCAACATGCAAATTCTTTTCTCATCCATATGTCAAAAGCGTATTTCAATATATATATATATATATAAAAGTTGTATCTAAAAATAAGTACACAGAACTTTACATCTTGATATAACTAAAAATGCTTTGTTTTAATTCCAACAACAAGCCGAATCTGTATCTTCGCTAATTTAGATTATGAAGTTTCAATAAGTATCAATTATTTTTTTAAGTTTGATAATGCTTTTGAAATACAAGGTGTTTGGAGATTAACTGTAGTTTTCTTTATTAATGTTAAAACGCGAATTTCGAATTGCATATATTCGGATTTCAAGATTTTGATTAATGGAAAATAATATTCCAAATTTCGGCATCAACTGCATTTCTTGATTTTTATATTCTTTTCGCGAAAATGAGTTTCCTCTTTGTTTGTATAACGAAATATTACTAAAAGTGGATAAAATAGACATTGCTTTTGCATAAAGAAATTTCAATTTTGAATATATAAATACATTTGATCACATCTGGATGAA
>JAPMOQ010015914.1:1184786-1232790 GCA_026543055.1 Argiope trifasciata | reverse complement strand
ATGTTCCAGGTTCATTAGAAATTCATGGCGGTAGGTGTAATGAAGAATTACTGTTCAAAGAAAAAAGAAACCTAAAAAAGAAAAACCCATATCAAGGTGGAAAAGAGAAAGAGCATCATTCAACATTTCTAGTCAGGGAGAAGAAGAGTGCGAGCAGCGTAGAATGACCATGATAGAAAGAGTAAAAGATAAAAGACCAGTAGAAATTTTTGGAATGTTCTTCACAAATGATCTATTAAATCACATCGTACAGCAAAGTGTATCTTATGCAACTCAAAATAATCGTCAACAATTTTCGCTCTCTTCAGACTGCTTCAAAAAATTTTTGGGATTTTTACTGTTAACTGGATATCACTCTTTGCCTCAAGAGCAGATGTATTGGTCAGAAGAAGAAGATATAGATATTGGAATTGTAAGGAAATGTATGTCGAAAAATCGTTATTGAAATAAAGAGAAATCTACATTTCAGTGACAATACAAATATACCACTAATAAATGGAAACAAAGACAGATTATTTAAAATACGACCAATCTTGGATGAGCTGAATAAAGCATTTATGCAGTTCGGCGTATTTTCGTATAACATATGTATTGATGAACAAATGGTACGTTATTATGGTCATCATTTTCTAAAGCAGTTTATTAGAGGAAAGCCCATTCGCTTTGGGTTCAAGCAATGGGCAATGTGTTGTGGTGTGACCGGATATTGCTATAATGCTGACATCTATGAAGGTAAGCCAAGTAGAATTTCAGACGAAGATAATTTAGTAGGAGATACTTATGGATTAGGTGTGTCAGTAATATTGAATAAGATAGCAACCATAGACAAACCAGAGGAACACTGCTTTTATTTCGATAATTTTTTCGCAAGTTTTGATTTGCTTAAAAATCTAAAAGAGAGAAATATACCTGCGACAGGAACGGTGAGATGTAATAGGATGAATAAGTGCCCTATAAAAACAGATAAGGAAATTAAGAAAGAATTTAGAGCTGCTTTTGATTACAGATATGATGAAATAAATTGAATATTTGGTCTTGTTTGGAAAGATAACAGCATTGTTAAAATGTTATCAAATCATTTGGAAGTTTTACCTTTGGGACGTGTGCCGAGATGGTCTAGGGCTGAGAAAAAAAAATATTAATTCCACAACCCAATGCTATTATAAATTACAATAAGAACATGGGAGGTGTTGACAAGCTTGACTGGAATGTACAAAAGTATAGGATAAAATTAGAGGCAAAAAATGGTACTTTCCTATTTTCACTAATGCAGTGGATGTGGCTCTAGTTAATGCTCATACAATATATTCTATTGCTAATGGAAAAAAGCCGCTATTAAATTTCAGACGAGAAGTTGCACGGTTCTATTTGAATTTACATTCCGTGTCTGACCCGAAAAATTGTGGACGACCATCGTACAGTGTGAGTTCACAGAAGCGCGTAACAGAAGACGTAAGAAAAAATCCTCAAGGACATTATTTAGAAAGAACATTGGACGGAAAACAAAGAAAATGTGCGGTTTGTAAAAAAAATGTTCGGAAACAGTGCGTGAAGTGTGATGTAGGATTATACGTAGAATGTGTTATTCCATGGCACTCTTAAAAAAATTTACAGTTATTTACATGCAATGTACCGTGATCCCCAAATGGGGATTGATTTTTAAATCGATAAAAAACATTTTTTTTTCTGTATTGTAAAATTTAATGTATTACATTGGTTTACATGTAAATACGTAACTATATATTAAAAAAAATATTTTAAAAAAATCTGGCAGTTAATGGGTTAATATCTGTATAGGGTGAAAAAGTAAATTTCCTTGTAAGAACTTAAAAGTGCCTTATGATCTTCTGAAATTATGAACAGAATATTTTCCCTTTATGATTGTAACGGTAACAATTCTGAGACATTAAATGCATTGATAATGGAAGTAGAAATAAGTCTAGACGTTTTATATAAGAAATATCAATAATCAAAAACATTGATTGTGGTTATTGTAATATATTAAAGTAGAGAATGATATTGTATAACTCTGTCATTTAATGTAAGGTTCATTTTTCTTTTTGCGGCAATCCATTGAGAATATCTGTAAGTCGAATTTTATTTTAGAGACAAAAGTGTAATTTCAATTCTAGAAATATTTATTGCATAGGTATTATTTGGGTTCATTAAACTGACGTTTTTATTGAAATTTCCAAAGGGGGACCGAATTGGTTCCGGTCATCTAAAATGCTCTACACTTCCAGACATATCAGTAGTATTATGTTGTTTCAGATGAAAATCAGTGTTGTATACTAATCTATTGACATAAACATAACTAAACTATACTCTTTCAACAATGTGTTATTGATCATGAAAAAGTATCATCAAGCTTGCCAAAGCTGATGTGTTGCCAAAA
This sequence comes from Argiope trifasciata, assembly GCA_026543055.1. NCBI lineage: Eukaryota > Metazoa > Arthropoda > Arachnida > Araneae > Araneidae > Argiope > Argiope trifasciata. Next base: position 1,230,395 of record JAPMOQ010015914.1, on the reverse strand, counting down.
CTGTGTCGTCTCCAGAACACAAGTTGAGTTGTGGTTGCATTATAATTACCTTAACCAAAAGTGGTGTAACATCTTCCATAAGACATGCATTTCATGTAAGAGGAATGTCGATTTTTATTTTTAATATATCACCTGGGAAGTGAGAATAAAGTAAATATTGAAAATACCCTTACCAAGCACTGAAGTATGAAAACATGTCATATGTATGAAACATTTTGTCACAGTTTAGTAAAAGTGCTAAATTAAAAAATATATAATTTTATTTATTAAAATATTACTCTGCAAATCATATGTTACAGAGGATTATTATTTTTACAACTATAAGAGGTTTAAAAAATAAAATCTATGACCAGATTTGCAAATTGATTAAATAAGTCAAAACTTTAATAAAACTTTTAATCAGCGTTTAGTTTTACAAAATGAAGTAAAATGAAATCCAAAGATTATAAAATTTGAGCTAAGAAGTAAGCCTTTTATCTTTTTTAATCCGATTATTCTAATCCGTTAGGGCGAAATAACGATAAAAATTATAATATGTGTATTTCACTTGATTACTTTTTTAAAATAAATTCAGGATATAAATGGTTCAAATTCCAGAAGAGAGTTAAATGCTTAGACATTGAAAGGATTGTTCAGAAAAAAAATGGTAACACTTTTATTATCTTTTTTAATTTTTTATTACAGATTCGTATTTAAAGCCTAGTATAAATTTTATATTTTTAATAAAGATACAGACTTTTTTTGTATTCAGTGATTTAATTATCATTAATGAATATTACTGTTATCTTATTACATGTATATTTTTCAATTGCAGTAGAAATCAGAGCCAGTGAATTTCTGGTGTTTTTGACTTGCAATAAAGATTTTATATTGAATGAAAGAAGTTTAATCAAAAGGGGTTTTAACCAAAGCATGTTTGTGAAACTAAAAATCATTTTTCTATATAATCAATAATATTATTATGGATTTGGATGTTTTAATTATTATTTAATTCTGGATTTTACAAAAATTGAAGAATTGATACTAAACAAACATTCTTCTTATGTTGCATTAGGTTAGCTTAAAATTTGGCGTGGAAGAACTTATGTAGATGTTGGAAAAAGTAATTATAAATTAATAAAAGTTGAACATTCATAGATTAACATTCGAAAACAGAATTTTTTCCTGTAAAGTTGCAAAAATCGAATTTAATAAATCAGAATTATGATAACAATAAGTTAAGATCCTAGAATTACAGTTGGGTTTCAAAATAATAGGAACACCAAATCCACTACAGGAATCTTTCTTAATAAGGTGAAGTAATATAGCTTGGAATCACCTGGGGATTTAATCATACAAGTACACACTAACGTTTTGACAAATATTGTACAATTCTTCATTAGAATAATGTAAAAGTCCGAAGGGAAGGTTATTGATTGAAATCTCTAAAATTTACAATAATAGTTCTGTTATATTGCGGTTGTGCTCCTAAATAGGCCATTGTAGATGTTGCCTTTCATCCTAATGATCCTCAAACCATCATATCATATGCCAACTAGAGGAATGAGTGTAAAAAAAAATTGGAAACTCCATCTTCCGCAGAAAACAGTGGTTATTTAATCGAACTGATTGGTTAAAACGTCTTCATTATTCTTCCCAGGGATTCTTCCTTTTAAGATTACGGTTAAGCCAGTAGAAAAACACGAGATAATTATAAATACATCTCCATGATAGCTGGAAGGTGATAATCACGATCATACGCTTCTGTTGGTATCTACAAAACTCTTAGAGGAATACTGAACTATTCTGCAAAATACTGGATAAAACTGAGGAAAATAATTTGTCTAATCATATAACTGTCTTCCTCTTATCAATCTATCAGGTTTTATGGCTATGGAGCCACTTTAGAAAACCCCAGGCATTAATATCTGCGACATGTCACTTGGGAATAGTTGTTCTGCCTTAAATATTCTGCTTATGAATGTGACATTATTAACAGATGAATGAATACTTTATTGAAACTGGAGAATTTGCATGTTTATTAAGTAGCCATTGTTTATTTTTCAAACATTACAATCCACTTCGGTACTTGTTCATCTCTTTCACTCGGCTTCACCTTCTGTCTATTATTTTACTTTACCTAGCTTGTACTGTAGCACAGTGTGTATGCCATGATAACGTTTGACATCTTGCCTCTAGAAGCATCCAAAAGACATGATGATTTTATTACAGTTGTTTCAGCTAGATCAACAAATACAATTCGCCCATTTGGAAGTTAGTTAAATCTTATATTTTACGTTTTGACAAGAATATAAGACATATACTTCTTCCCTAAAGCTGCTTCATATTACCTTTATGTATACTGCTGATCTGTTAAAACTGGTTAATAGGATTATTTTTTAAAGCACATCTTAAATGTCACTTTTATATGTTTTCTTTGGTAACACGCTGTTGATTGGATTCAAATTAATTGTATTTTAAATCATAAATATTAATATTTCATTATAGGTATGAAGGAATGTAAATACATTAAGGGAATGCGGTTAGATAATGACATACTTATTTCAACTTCCAAATAAATTTATTTTTTCATAACTCCAAATTTCAATGGAGAAAATAATTTCTTACTATAAATAAAACATTATAAGGTATGATATCAAAGATATCGAAGTATGAAAACAAATTACCCATTGATGCATTCACTTAAAATGTGAAACCAACTTAATAAGATTTATGCTTGATTGTAATCACGTTTAAGGCAATATATATGAAGAACAAATATTCTTGAGTGGAAAATACTTTGAAAATGCATTGCTCATATTCTATTGTGAAAAATTTAATTATGTAAGTGTTTTATAATTTACACACTTGTATGTATAATGAGTCAGATGTTCGACATGTATTAAATAATAGTTTGTGTTTTGATTATTAACATTAAAATATGTATGGATGTAGTGTTTAACTTCTACATTGAAAGAAATAAATTGTTTATCATTTGCTTTTGTAATTGTACTCCTAAATTTACGGCCTTGATACTACTTTTATATATTCTGATGGAAAGTTTTACATTTTTCTTTCTGGTATATGAAATATACAAAGAGAAAATTTTATAATCATTGAAAAATTTGATGTTTTGATTGGTAAACACGACTCAGATACCTCCCTGAATCCAAAAAAAAAAAAAATGTTTTTGACATTATATATAATTACTTGTTCTGTGTATGAATTTACTTTTCTTTGAACATATTCACTGATTCATTCCACAATATTTACTTTCAGTAGAATACAGTATATTTCCAACTGCGATCGGCTGATTCAGCAATAGATGATGAAATTCAATTACCTTTATGACTGTATCAAATATTTAAATCTGATAAAGTCATAAAAGTAATTGAATCTCATTACAGCAATTCAATGCGTTGTTAAAAATACGCTACAAAGTTATTTAAACCAACTGAACAACAGCTGAATTGCTACTATTTGAAAAAATAACTTTTAAAATTAAAAAAAAGACTCTAGAAAAGACTGGTATTCGATAATTTCATAAAATGTTATAAATAAAAATGTATTATATATTGAAAAAAATTGTGGTAATGCTAGGTACCAATAGTTGTGTGTAAAAAAGCGAATGCGTTATTAGTGCCTTTCATGGAGTACCACCATAGATACAAAGATAGGGAAAACTATCAACATTTTGCTTGATTTTTAATCAATTGAAATTCTAACTAAAAGTTTTAATAAATCGCATCAATATCACAATTTACATGTAAAAGAAATTTAGTTATTCTAGATATCTATGTGTGCTTGTAACTGTGTGTAAACATGTTGATGTTTCACGAGTAATCGGACTGGCAGAGCACAGAAACTGGCATAAATATCATAAAAAAGAAAGCAAATTATTATGTAAATTCGGTTAGTTCTTTTGCGATTTGTTGGTTGATGAAATAAAAACAATCAACAGCACTCAATAGAAAACTGTACCGACGTTTCATAACACGAATACAAAGACGACAAATATACAACCAAGACGAACACAGACAACACACAACAGCACATACAATAAACAGTAGCCCGCACTTAGTAATAAATGATAGTAACAACCACAGCAAACAAATCGACCAGGCAGAATTCAGTAAGAGGATAGAATCGATGTAGCTTCATCCTGCATACTCTCTAAACGTCTGCAATTCTCCACTGTCTCCTCACTTCAAGTGTATCCAAATTCCAACGCACTACTACGCGGTTGGTTATTCCACACACGACTCGATGCTGATTCCACACTAAGTATCAAAACTCGGCACATAGTTCACCTTAGCAATCGCCGGAGATCCACACATAGCTTGCGCTGTGCCGGACTAATCCAACTATTCGCCGTCTCTTTACACTACTTGAGACTGGAGGTCTTTTATGTTTCCTAAATGCGTGTAGAAAAGTTTATTTACTAGTCAAATGTATCTCGGCTCCTATTGACTCATTTGCTATAATTCCCGTACTATCCATTTTGTCGTCAAATTCTAGAAATTTGTCGCCAATTCACCAAATTTGTCATTGATTCAGTATCTTATTAGTATCCAATAGAGTTGATTCTACAATGGCCTTTCCAGAAATGGAAATAACCATGCTGGGATGCAACATCACAGATTTGTAAAAATATACATACAAAATCACACTATTTTTTCTTATTTGTAAACATAAATAAAAAAATCATTTCATTTATTCACTTCTCTTAGAAGTTATAGATAGCATACACAGCTGATGAATCTTTCTCAGTGCATCAGCAACAAACATCAAAATCATTTTCTTTTCCCCTAAAAATGAGACAATGAGAACTTAATTAACAGGACTTGATTGATTTATTCCATTATTTTTTTCAAATGAATTTATTATCAAACGTATTCTAATATTTAAAAATTTAATCAACACACTGGAACACAATTGCAACAGTTTAAATGGCACACAAGTTCCACTCCTTTGCAATCTCAATGATCATCTAGCTGAAGTTGTTGAAAAGCAAACATAGACTCACACACTGATTTTCAATATCCAATGGAGATTACAATGTCATTTTGAATTCACATTATATATTTTTGTGAATCAAGATTGCAAAAATGAAACATTATAAAAAATTGGGTGGTGAAAAAAATTTATCTTCCTAAATATTGATAAATCTATTCACTTTGTACTTTTCTTCGGAACTGTAGTGGTATGGCTGTAAGGTCTCAGTTGGTGGGTTTTAATTTCGAGACTCGAATTTCCCCAAGAACACTCGTGTTAGCGTGCCTGGTGCAGGTTAAATCTGTCCAGGCCAAATGTCACCCAGCTGGTGTTGCATGGAAGCTTGGTTATGGGTTGCCAGCTTAGGTATCTGCCTCGTCATCTGACCACGGTTCGAAACTACGAGTCCCGTTCCAATGTAGACGTCGTGTTGCTTTCAAAGGCGGGTTAATAAGTAACTAAACTAAACTTCTCTTGATTACGGGAAATAATTTTTAGTTCATTGTCTGTCTGTCTACGAATATATTAAATGAAGTCTTTAGTCAGACAAATAGAAGTGAAAGCGATGCGATAATTTGATATGTGGTTTACACCCTAAAATTTTAGATATGGATGAAAGGAAGAGCATCAAATGTAAATTTTCAAATATGTTTCTTTTTCAGTCAGTGGACATAACTTGATGAAAAAACAGGCATGAAAATATATATATATTTTCATCATTGAAATTATGCATTGCATTTGGACGAAATTTGTAACGCATTCCTCATATCCTCTTCTGATTTTGTCAAGGAGATATTCGATTCGATTCATGATTTCGATTTGATATGGAAAAAATTACCTTATTTTATTTATACTATTTTGCTATCAAAATTTTATTGATTGCAAGACTTAAAATTAAAATACTCAAAGAAAATGTATGATTTATCTAAAAAGTCATCGTCTGTTTTTGCAAAAGACAATGTGCAAGTCTATAAAGAAATAACCTCTTCGGGTATATTTAAGATAGTTGGAGCAAAAAAATCAGAAAGAAAGGTCTACTTTTTGCTCAAATTCAGTTTTTTTTTTTTTCCAAAAAAAATCTAAACTATGAAGATTTAAATAAAAAATCATAATGTCACTTTTTTCTTTTGTCCAGTACCCTTTTTTAGAGAATTTACACATTTAACATAATTGAAAAAAATGGAGTTTGGCGGCCAGAAACAATTTTTTACATTTGTAACAGATAATAATTTTTCTTTCTCTGTCTTAGCTATTTTTAACTAATTACTTCAAAAGAGCAATAAATGTCGTCTGGAACTATCCTAACAGGCAAAAAAATCTTCACATTAGTTTATAAATATTTTTACAGATTTTGGCATACATTTATGTAATATGTTTTTTAAATATTATTTTTCCCTGTTATTCTTTTAGAGTTCGTAAAAAAATACTGTTCTCATTAATGGAAACTTTTTGCTGGAAAGAAATGTTAAAACCATTTTGAATTGCGATAATTTGTAGTTTAAACTATTCTAATAGTTAGATAGCTAAAACTTTACTTTCTTTGTTATTGTTTAGAAAAACATATTAAATATACACATTTAACTGTTTTATTTCAAAATTCATTTATATATGAGTCAGTAATAGAAATTCTTAAGGGTAAGTTTTCAACAACATGAATTTAGAAATTGATGTTGAGAACTCATTAACAAAAAATTATTTTTGTTTTGAAGCGCATAAATTGATTAAAAATAAAAAAGTAATAACTAGAGATATTTTAAAAATAACTTTTATGAAAAAAACAAAAAACCTTTATGATTTTCAGTTCCAATCTATACGCTAAAACAGTAAATTTGAATAAATATTTAAAATCAAACATTAGGTATGAGATTAAAGTTGATATGATTAAGAGATACGACATAATGACAGTAGGTATAAATGACGAATTTACGGTCATAATAGAAAATATAACTTAATGATAAATTTTGTATTAAAATGTAAAATAAAAATGGCATAAAGATAAATAGGTTAAAACATTCAATTGAGAAATAATTTATATGTGATAAGTTAAATAAATATTCATCCGAAACTAAATTCAGATATGTAAGATTAAGCGTCCAGAAATTGTTGCGGAAAAGAAAAACCATATCTTAATTCACGTTTTTCACCACCATTTCCTTCTGCCTGAGTACACATCAGTGGAGTTTTTTTGTTTTATGTAGAATAAATGAAGAATGAAAGTGGTAGACAGTGTATGCTCAAAATATAAGACATTTTTTAAGTTAAATTTCAAAATGGGAAAAAATCCCCAAAATGTGGTTACAGATTCTGGTATTACTCTCAGCTAGTCAAAAATGAAAGGTTACAAAGATTGCCTTTCACTATGGGCTGGATATGTACATAATTTTTTAATTCTATTTCTCAAACACAAGAACACATGATCAACTTGTCTACTACATTTAAGTAACAGTTATAAGTCAATAAGTAAATTAGTTTAGAAATTAATTTATTAGCAAATAGTTTAGAATGAGAAAATTAGATTTTTGTAAATCAATTTGATGTTTTGTGGATTTATTATAGTAACAAAGAATTTATACGTCAATTATGTATTTAAAAAAGAAATTATGAAAATTAAAATTTATGTTGAAGAAAGTAAATATGAATAAGTGGAAGTAAACATGAAAGATAATATAAAAATAGGATTTCAAGCGATTGCTTTCAAAAAATTATTTTCACCATTCCATTACAAATTTATAGAAATATAATTCGGCAGCATGTATTTATTTGGTTCTTTTCATTTTTTCCAGAGATGGAAAGGTTATTTTAGAATGGATGTAAAAAGTTCGTCAAGACTCTAAGAAATACTTGGATTCTACATTACAGTTTTACTTTTATCAAAATTTACAGACGTATTTAATTATATGTAAAACATTAATCATTCTAATTTTTCGATGTATATATATATATATATATATATATATATATATATAGAGAGAGAGAGAGAGAAAGATAGAGTAAGATAGAAATAAATTTTATTTACTCTTAGTTTAATTTAAAAAACACATTTTCTATCGATGCAATTTTTGATCAAAAACTTAATAGGATACCAAAACGTTCTGAACCATTCTACTGCGATTGGCAGGTAATAATTCCCGACTGCGTTTTGAATACAAATAATGATTCCACAGTTGCATGTAATGGTAATTGAATAATCGGGTGTTGTCTATTATGACAATCACAATAAATGGACAACTGGCATCCAAAACGAGACAACAGAGGGAGAAGCTAAATTTAATGCACTTGTAACTAGTTAATTTCAACGCGAGAATCCGTAAATACAAGTTGAATGTCATATTATATTCGTTCGTGACGGAACTCGAAAGTTTTCAATTGAAATAAGCTCCAAAGATATGATTGTACGCATTTGAAATATTTGCATAAAGAAAAAGTTAAACATAGCAATTTGAAATCAACGCATTTTAAGCCATTGTAAAATATGTTGCATTGTGGTGTGGGTAGTATTAAGTGTGAACAATTACTTGTTCAGTTTTACATAATAATCCAGAGATAATGTTTTATAATAGAGATGCAAACATAATAAATGATTAAATATGCATTTTATAGTATTAGAATAGTTAAGGATTGTCGGAAAGTAATCAACTGATATTTTAAATGAAAATTATCGGCTATTGCTTCCATAAGAATTGTTTTTCTGGTATTCTTTGATTAATATCTGTTCTTTTCTACAGGATGGAAATATTTCTTAGCTACAGTCAAATAGTATATAATAGTTGGTAACGGTAATTTATGTATATAATAAATGTCTATTAATAATGATTCAAATCTTTTAGACGATTTTCTGCAGACTTTTGAATTTTTTTTTATATATTTTAAAACATATTGTTTTCAAACAAGTTCTTACGGTGATCATAAACAAAAATTCATGCTTTGAAATAGCTTCTACTTTTTGTTTATTCATACATTTATTAGATACTAGATCGTACTCGAAGCGTTGCTGCCTCAGAAGAAATAATTTGAGAAATATCATTTGAAATTTAAAATAACTGCCTCGTTTTATTAGGAATGATAGAAAAAATATTTTTTTATTTTCGTATCGGAAATGAATAGATTCACTGAAATTGAGTGATATATAAAGGAGAAGCGTAAATAACATTAATTCTACTTTTTAAACTTTATTATTCAAGAATTACGGTTGGCAATATTCTTTTTTGTTTTTATATCTTCAGCTGGGACAAAAAAGTGCAAGTAATAAACATTCAAAATTTCATCAAGATCGGATGAGAGGTGTGGCAACGCATAAGTGACATACAGACAAACATTCATTTTTATTTATAATAGTTTGAAATCTGCTAACTGAAAATTGAATTATCATGCAATCTCTTTTTTTAAAAAAGAATATTTGATTCAATAATTTTATTCGTGTTGTTGGCTTGCAATATTAGTAATTGTATTGATGGATGAAGAATCTCACTTTTCGTTTTTCTTTTATTGTCGACAGCTTAGGAATAAAGATGTTCTTCATTATTTTCACCCTTTGATGTAGAAATCAAAGATACAAAGGGCAAAAAGATAGCTTTTAATTATACCATAGCCATTTCATAAGCCTGTAATAACATGAACTCTTATTTTATAGAAAAATTTACTTGAAGAACGAAATATATCATTTTGTTAACGTATCAGATATGGAATGCCTTACACATGCTAATGCAGCAAATTAATTTAATAAGAAACATTTCAACGTCAAATAATTCATAGGAAAACAGAACGAAATTAAATACTTTTCCACTGAAATTGAATACAAAATCAGGCTAATGCATGCATATTAATAGCATTCATTTTTTAAAAAAATTCAGAAACAGCATATTTTTTTTAAATATTACTTTTACAGCACTTACGAACTTTGATTTTTGAATAAAAATTCTGATACCTTCTCCATGAGACTTTTGCATTTATCTTGATTACAACATTGATTTGACAATTAGTAAAATTAAGTGCAATCTTTTCTTCATATAAATTTTCTTATCATGAAAAAATATGTTTGTTTTCCTTTCCAAGAAAGCCAAAAGGAAGTCAAAAGAAAACAATTATTCTCTTTTTTCCCCTGTTATCAGAAGAATCACTACAACAGAAATGGAGAGATAACTATATTTTTTTGTTGATGATTATATCGCATCTGACATTGAAGTATAAGAATCGTTACTCTGTATGCCTGGCTCATCGACAAATGGCTTCTCGCCGATAGTGGTGAAAGATTTCCGCTTTTTCCGTCATTTAATGTTATTACTATTCTCGATATACAGTTATTTGTTATGGAACATTAGAACAAGCAGAATGGCAGATGACTTCTAGTGAAAAAAAAACTGTACACAGGAATCACTTTCAATTGGCTCTTCGGATTCCGTGATATTACTATTAATCTGGATTAAAGAAATTAGTTCGCCATATTCTCTTAATTTCTGAAAAATTCGTATCAGTACTCTCTTGATATCTGATAAATTATCACTAATTTTCAAAGAATCTATATTACTTGCAGTTGTTATTGAAAAGGTTAGTTTAAATTATTTTCTTGATCTCAGAAAAACTATCTTTGAATTTTGTTCATATAAGGCTTATGATTTTCAAATAATTAAAAAGGAAGGAAAATTACCATCTCGCAGCACATATGTATTTCAAGCTGTCAAAAATTAATATACACTGCATAATACCAGATATTCTATTATTCATTAATTTTCAATTTCAAATTCCATTTGTTTGACGCTTTTTTTAATTTATTTCACATAATAAAAAAGTACAAATCGAATATTTTTGAAGTTTGTTTATGTTACAAGTAAAAATATCTTATTCCTGTACTGATTCAAATACATGAATTATGTTTTTTTCCCATTTCTTGGACTTAGATGATTATGAGAAAAAAAAATCCACATAATAAGTAATGCACAGGATAATTATAATCAAAGTTCAGCATAAATCATAAACAAAGGTCGAATGATTTCTGTTTAAAAGATTTTCAGTACTGGCTAACCAAACGTTTTACAAAACCAACTCTTTTATAAAATTTACAGCTGCTATGTTGTTGTAAATCGCATCGGATAATCAAATATTTAGTTCCCGCAATTGCAATTATTTCAGTTTATATTAAAATCGAGTATATTTTTAGAATTACTATTATTTTTTTAGAATTACTTTTATATTTTTAGAATTACTATTAAAATTTTAGAATTACTATTATATTTTTAGAATTACTATTATATTTTTAGAATTACTATTATATTTTTAGAATTACTATTATATTTTTAGAATTACTATTACGATGTATAATAAAGGGCTATTGAATATACATTTTTTTTGGAAATTTACATGTTAACAACTGTCAAACATTCTGTTGATTGTTGTGTAGGTAATAAATCTCATTAAATGAAAAGTTATAATTGGTTAAAAATCCAATAGTAATTTTTCTTTTAACTTTCCTCTTTTTTTCCATATAAAATAAGCGTAAACACTTCCATACTATAAAATATCATAAATAAGGTTTAAGGGGAAGTAAAACGAAAATATGTTTCGAATTTTTCAAACATTATAATTTGAGGATGAAGAATTATTTTTAACATCATAATTTTTGAATGTTATGTTCCAATTATGGTTTCCTTCCATCTTTTAAAATAATATTTTGTTATGTATAAAAGGAAGTAAAATTAAATGCTGAAAATTTCTACATAACTTTTATTTTAATAAATTTTTTAAATACAAAAATTTATCATATGAAGAAAATGCAATACACAAATCTTGAATTTTAAAAAAGTTCAGCAACCTTAACAATTATTTACTTCATTCGTTTAAACTTTGAGACATATTATTGAGATTTTTCAAGTATAAATGTATATACTCACGAATATGCAGATTAGCTGAAATTCTAAACATTTCATTTGAAGTGTTATTTTATTTTATCCTTTCACTACATTTAAAAATAGGGCAATTTAATTCAAGTGGAAAGTGCAAATTTCAGATTAAAAGAATTTAAAGAAGGAAAAAAGTACACTTTATGTTAGTACCGTTTTTTTTCAATTATTAATTAATTAATTAAAATTTTCAAATGATTTATATTTGGTCTTAAAATTTAACGCCAAATCCGTCTCCAAATAATCGCCAGCATTTTTGATTACTGACGTGATACTGGATCGTAAATAGTTTAAGATAATATACAGTGCATATAAATAATATTAAAAAATATTAGGAATTAAATTAAAAAAAGATTTGTCTATTACTTTAATTTTAAGATTTCAAAGATATATTTATAAAAATTAAAAGTTTTTTTTTTCTTTTAATAACGAGTACTTGTAAATTCAAAACAGTTTACACATATCTCTCTTTATTCTGATTGACTTCATGTAACCCGATTTGTAATTATTTGTAATGTTTTATAAACAATTTTAGAATAAAACTTAATTTCAAAAATTCTCCACACATTTATTTTAATAACTCAACATTCGTTCTAAATAATGGAAGACAATAAGCTTCTGTGCTTAGTACATATGTTTGGGTTAAGTATGCATTTATGACTGTCTTCGTTAAGAAAACTCATTCTTACTTAGCATGAAATATGTGTAAAGTATCTACCCGAGAGTGGGAATAGGCACAATGAAGAAAGAAACATTAAAGATGGACATAAAATGATTAAAATATAAAAAAAATTGTAAAAAATTGATTTGTAACTTGAAAGTCATTTAAAGGGATTTAAGAAGAGATATCAATGAATGAGGATAGTTTTAGGAAGGATGAACAACAACTAGAATTTTTAACGATGAATTATCGTTTTTCATCAATTCTGAATAAATGTCATTTGGGAAAAAATCTTAAGAAAATGCACAATCTTCTTTAAATGATGTTCGTTCTGAGTCCAATAATTTCCGCCATTTAAAACTAAATATATTTTAAACATCTTGCTATGATTCGAAATCAATTTTGAAACGCTAGAGTCACAGAAATTATCATTCCCAAGGAAGAATATGGTGAATTGAATTTCCACTAGCAAATCTAAAATTTAAAATGCAAATGAAGTGAATTTTAATAAGCGGTGCAGGAAAGGTGAAAATCACTAAATAAATAGAAAATGCAGAGTAAAAGTTAAAAGGAAAACATAGAAAAAATGCAATTCTACTAAAACAAAAAGAGAAAGAAAATTTAACTGTTCATACATAATTTATAAGAAATCGGTGTAGTTAAAATATATTCGAAAATCTTGTTTTAAATATACAAAGAACATGAAACGCAATAATTTCAGATATAATTCAATCCATTTTAGATCAAGGCCAATTTTTTAAAGTTTTTAAATAATTATTTATTTTGAATTTTTTTGTCATGCATTTGTATTTGGTAAAATAAAGCCTGATTAGAAAAATGCAAAAAAAAAAAAAATTAAAAAAAGATTATCATCACTTTTTAGGTTTATTTTAGTTATATATATTGTTACAGACTTGTAATGTTACTTTCTATCATGGTAAGTCCAATTATATATGTATGTGTATATATATATATATAAATATATATATATATATGTGTGTGTATGTGTGTACGAGAAAGATAAAATTACGCATTTGGGTAAAAAGCAATGCTAAAACAAATCTACAAATGCTTCTGAAGAAGAAAATCTTTTATAGAATCAAATCAATTAAAATAAATTGAACTCATCGGTATTTTCCGGAATATTTGTAAGTTTTCTGTATTAGAAATGTATCCTAATTATTTAGGTTGTTCTATTTTCATTTCAAAATAGTCAATTATAAGTCGCATCTGGACTTCTAAATTGCTTTTTAAAATTTTTGTAGTTGCTGATTTCTGGTGGCACATGACATTGAAAAGTCAGTGAACTTGATTTTTCAGCTATTTTAAGTCGAAATTTTGACATCTCTTGTTTTTCAGTAGCGTAATGAGTACGTCTTAGCTACTCATGTGACACAACACTTTTTAAGGGGGGGGGCTTTATTCATGCATTTCATTCATTCATATTCAAATCGTAATTTTGACCTAAACCAGAGAACTATCGCCTGTGATCCAGTGCCTCGACATGGATGACTTTGTGAACACGACAGATTCACACGTCCCTAGCCACCACAAACGATGAGTCTTCATCAAACGGATTTGAAGACACAACGCAAAGAATGCGAATATAACGTCTTGCCGATTAGGCTATATCGGCCTCGAATTTATAGAAATCTAGTTTTGTTTTCAAACTAAAAATCCGTTTCAAAATTTAAATTTCTTATTCCCTCTAAATGTGACTCTTGTAAAAATAAAAATTATTAATTATTATATTATTCGACTTTCATCTCTTAAAATTCTGTCATTTATTTAACAAATAATAAATAAGTGAATATGATAAGAAAAATAAAGAAGTAAAGAAAATATTTACTAATAAAAAAGCAAAATTAATTAATAAAAAGTGAATAATTAAAGTTAAAAAAATCAATAATTACATAAGTAAATTAGTGAAGTAAAAATAAATAAAATAAATATAATAAATCCGAATTTCATATTCACTCAAATATTAAAACGACAAGATTAATTTAGAAAGTAAGCAATTCCAATTCCCTAATTTATTTCTTATTCTGGGAATTCAAGTTATATAAAAATGATATTTTAACTGACAATTTATGAAGTTTTAATGCTGTATCCTTAATTATTATTTAAACAATTTTCACTTTTTATATCAAAAGTACATATTAATAATTAAGACATCAAATGTAATGCTCAAAGTGTAACGTAAACACTTCAGACCTGCTATTTCTAGTTAAATTAATTGAATGCTTTGCCCTTTCTTCTAATCCATTTACTAAATTAAAGAGCTGGAAAATCTGAAAATTCATATTTTGTAAACAACGATTGATTGAGGGAATAAGAAATTTTAATTAAAAGCAAACAGTTGATTAGAACCGCATTTATTTAAAACAAATCGAAAATAATTTTTATTTGGTTTATTGAAACTAAGAAAATATTTAATCGTTTAATGAGTAATTTGAATTAACTGCATTAGTTTAATCCACAGACTTTGCTATTTGTTTGTTTTTCTATTTTTCATAGTTATAGTTAATATCTTAATGCTGCCTTAATTTTTAAATTATAAAATAGTTAATAGATTAATTCTCCTGCTTTTTAAATGGTAACTACAAATTGGATGTGTCACTCAATATAACCAGTTAAGAATAACTTTAAATTTGGATTTTTCAAAGCGCAGGAGGCATGATTTTGCAATACTGTGTTGAATAAAATAATGAAATCACTTCCACATAAGAGTTAATATAATTCTATGTAACATAGTAACACTCTAAAATATTAATATAAAGAAGAATGGATAAATCGAAGCATGAATAAATTGAAATGATTATAAAAATGGAAATTTTCAGACGCAGTTTTTATTAATTATTGAAGATAAGCATTTTCACAGTAGACGTTGAAATTTGTGTATTAAAATTATATTTTCTATTTTATGGAATTTCATTTTTATTTTATAGAATTAATAATTATAAATCTTATTTTTGATTAAAATTGCTTATTATAAATACATTCATTTGTTCTGAAGGATCTTTACCAAAAGGACCTTTTCTTTAAAATGATTATCGATTTCGTCATATATTTACTTATGAATACATTTTAATGTAATTAAAAAATCCACTTGTTGAAAAAAAAATTCTTATTTTCAAACCTTTTTTCGAATCTGGACATGGTTTCGTGTTTTTTTGACTTAACACTTTAATATTAACACTAAATATTAACATTAAATATTAACACTTAATACATTTTTGTTGGCTAGGAAATGCCCATTGTTCTTTTTGAGATAATTTGGCTCCCATCTTATGCAAATCATTTCAATTTATAGATATATATATAAAAATTTAAATATTTCAGTGAATTATGAAAGTGAATTTTTGAATTAGTTACCGATTCTTTAAGTAACTTATTTTTTTGTTGAATTATAATTTGATACATTTGTTAAATATTATAGCAAAGCCCTTACGTGACGAGGCACGTGTTGATTCGCTAGCAAAAGCCGAAACCATAATAACTTAAAATAAATTTATGAAAGCGATGTAGAGTAATAGCATTGATTTCACAAATATACTGTTCATTTAGATGATGAAAAACTGGTAAATTGCTGAAAGGCAATGGCATCTTAGAGTTTGCTCCAAGAGATGCAATCAGAATTTAAACTGCTTAAAAATAACGCCCATGATTTTTAATCTTCTAATTCGGTTTCTTGACAAATCAGTGAAGAACAAAACTTGTTAAATCCGAGTAGAAAAGAAAATCTGAAAGTATTAAAAACAGATTTATTTACAGGTGAATTAATAAATTTTTTGATAGACATTATTTTAATAAAATCAACATCTAGAGAAATATTTTATTTTTGTTCTTGCTGCAATAAAATAGAGCTCTAAAGCTATTAAAATTAAATTAGAGAAATATTTGAAAAATTCCTTCAATAATTTAAAAGAAACAAAAAAAAATAGAATGTCAGATTCAGATTTTCAGACTGAATGCGCGAAAAAATTTCTAGAAAGGTAACTTTATACAAAATGGAAGTTCAATAAATGATTTCAGAAGTATAAAATATTTTTTTTGGAAAAACAGTTGTCTCATCTATTTAATGGTTCACTGATATTTTTCTGCAGTCTTTAGAAAAATACTATGGCATATAAGCATAAAATAACAGCAATATAGGAAATAAGATAAAAATGTTCTACTTTAAGTTTTATAATTTCTGTTTTGATATGCATTGAATCGTTATGATTATCAGTTACCCTAATTCCATGACTATAAATGATATAGAATATTTTGTAAACCATAGATGTTCAAGCAGACATTCATACTTACACAGATTTTATGAATGTTGGCAGACGCATTGACGTTGAAAAATCAGTTGTTACTTTCTAAATTAGTTACTAGATTTTTTTAATCCGTTTTCGGAATTATAAAATTTGAAAAGAAATATTGATAAGGTTGAAAATTATTGGATTACAAATTCTATTTTTTTCATTTTATCAGCAAGATTGAATTTAGCAATTTTCGATCAACTTCATATGGTAAATATAAATAATTAGTGAATCATGAAAACTGTGTAATTTAGTTTTTGTCTTCTTTGTCTATAGTAGCAATCTGTGCATTGAAATGCCCTTGAAATCATTGAAAGTATATTTCAGATCTTTCTGTGCATCACATTTTGAAGCATGGTAATTGGTTAATTTTTTTTACTCATATTATTCAGGGAGTTCTTAGAAAGGGACATGATCATCATGTTACACATAAAAAATTCACACAATGCATCATAGAGAACTGGAGAAATTGAAATTATTAACATGTTTGAATATACAGTGATGAAAATAAATTTATAAAAATTAGGGAATGTTTGTTCAGAAATTGATATTTTGAATTGAAAAGTTTTCGGGAAAAAGTAGGTAGCTTCAAATATTCAAACTTGCAGAAAGTCTTAAGAAAACGCTTGAAAATTCCTAATTCCAATGAGACAGACAGCTTCATGATTTGAGAATCGCTAGAACAAAGATTGGAACTACATCCTATTGGCACAAAATGGACATGGATTTTTTTTAATACTTCTAATTCTAACATAATGTATGTTTCTCCAACTTGGAGCTGCATTCTTTGTGCAGCAAACCCTTCAATTGTTAATAATTTATTGTAGTTGTAAGACATATTTTCATTTAAAAAATACGCAAATGATCAAAAGGGCGCCTTTAAATTATAATAAAAAATGAAACAAATTTTGTTTGAGAAAAAAATCTGAAATATGATGGTAAACCTTAAAATCTATTGATATTTCAAGCTAGAAATAGCTGCGTAAAATACTGTTCAATAACTTCAGGAAATCCTGCTTTACTTTGAATGTCATATGATACTGTTAAGATAACCTAACAAGATCCTTTGAGCCTTCTATAAAAAAGAGGTTAAACCATATACATACTTTAATACAATTTAGCCTTTGTCATTAAATTAGAATTATTGTTTTAATTTTCTGCACAAATATTTTCATTGTGATCAATGCTTTTATTAAGATTCCTGATTCAATTTTAGTCATTTTGTGTATGAAGAGCCATAACACTTGTAGATTAAATATTTAAAACATAATATTGCTTGTTTATGTGATATTTTTGACTACCAACCTAAAATAAAAATATGTGCATACATAACTATGCCCCTTCACAATGACTACAAAAATGCAACATAATTAATGATAAACTACGGGAATTAAATTGTGCTCAAAGTTGTTATAGATTTACCGGCCTGATGCCTTTTTTAAAAATAAGAAAAAAAAGTGGTATTGGTAATAAAATGATTTGTAAGTTGTGGCGCTAACAATTCAAATAAGCAATACCTCAATTTATCACTAAAAACACCCGATTAAAGCTTGCTGTTGAGCAAGAGCGGTCTGTCATCTAGATGCATCATACTTATTAAAGTTCGATCTCGACAATAATTCATATCAGAATTGATTTTTTACTTGAAGCAAAGTCTTCAAAATGCACTTAGGGATACAATTGTTGCTCCAAGGCATTCTCAAACGTGACTAAGAATTTGCTTTTCTTTTGTGTTTAGACCAAAAGAAGTTTTAAAAAAGAGGGTTTCTCCGAAAGCGTTTTTTATGATGAAGACCTTTTTCAAATGATTAATAACCACATCATCGCGTCAAAGATTTCTGCAGTGCTATAGAGCAGAATATGATGTGATGATAACTTTTTATGCTATAAAGTATTCTTTAATTTTGATACATCTTGTGTGATTTTTAAGAGAAAAAAATCTTATTTAGTGTAACATTTATTTACTGGCAATACGTTATGCACATACAATTTACTGACAAAAATTTGGAATAACTTTAAGATATATTTATATTAAGGGCATAAATTGAAGCCTGTAGTGCACGTAATCGTCTGACTTGAATCGTAGCGGCACAAGGCATCAGAGGGTGCGTTATCACATTTGCTTAGGTTAATATTGTAAAAGCAGCCACAATATTTTTTATTTATCAGTTTCATTATATAAAGGTTATTAAATCAGAATTATATAGTTATGCATTATTTCATGCAAACATTAAATAATTTCCTTATCCAGAATATAGAATTATTAATTGTATTTCACGATTTCTTGAGCAGTTCCATTTTTAATCTGTGAGAAACAAATCCATCAATACATTTCTGAACTTAGCATTAATCTCAAATTAAGAATTTAATTTATATCAATCGAATTTAATAAAGAATATTGTATGTTGTTAATTCCCGGACAGACAGTATTTTGTTAATAAAGAATATTTCTTAGCAGAAAATGTTACATATTTCATTTCTTTTTCTTTCTCCTTTCCATTCCTTCTTCATTGAGATCTCCATCCATCAACTTTCACTGATTTCCCCGATTGTCTCTCCAAAGCAAAAAAAAGTAAAATAGAAGAAAAAATTGACTTTTTTTTACCACTCCACGCCAATCAAAAGATCTCCACTACAATGGAAGGACGACCGCCATACTTGGTCTCTTGGCATTATATCACATCTGACATTGACGGATAATCGCTACTCTATTGGTCCACTTCATCGGCAAATGGCCTCTCTTCGATTATGGTGAAAGATTCCCGATCATTTCCCCTTTCTTCGTTTGTTGTTATCACCCATCTTCGTTTGTTCTGGAGCAGAAAAGCAGGATGACGTTTTGTGGGAAAGCATGCAAGATTGGGATTCCGTTCCCTCCATTCAATCGTTTTCCCGGATTCTGCGCTATTATTACTAGTTGTGGAAATAACTGTTCATTTGCTTTGGTTTATTGATCTTTGTAAAGCTATCACTGAGTTTGCTTCATTTTAGCTTATGACTTTGGATAGAAATAGGGAAAATATGTTAACGATATACAAAAATAATATTCTTCCAACTATGAATCCTTAATGTGGTACCGAATTAATCATATTTTCAGGCTATTTTGTGTTTCCAATAACTCTATATTGTGTACCATTTTCTACTCAATAATTAACTGAATAAGTGTATTGTGATACCGGGTTTTAAGTAAGAAGGTTTTTATACACTCAGCCTGTTTTATGTTTTCATGCATTGTAAAAGGATTGAAGGAATATAGTTCAGCAACATTAAGTCTATTTTGACCCGGACTTCAAAATTTTGAGTGGATTCAGATGTCAAGGACGGTATTAATGCTGCCCCCCCTTCTCCTAACTTCTGCACTATACCAGTGGGAGGACGTTTGGACCCGATGAATTTAGTTTGCACCAGATTCTTTATATGGCAGTTTTTCGGTGGATTTGGTTTTTGAGCCTAAAATCATACCATAGCCGAGATCATACCATCAGTCTATGACGACACAATCTAAGCATAAAGGTGAGTTGACACGAGGCTAATTATTGCACGCAATAGAATGTCACTCCTATTTCCGGAAAATCACATGATCACAACGGGACAATGGCAAATGATTGTCCCTTCGGGGTCAAACGTTGTCCACGTTGTCCCAACTGTTCACACGAGGACAATGCCGGTACAACAGCAGAGAGGCAATGATTGCGGGAAATAATAAGTCTCGTGTGAACCCACTTAAAGAATTTGTAAAAATATTCAGGTCTTTAGCAACATGATTATTGTTTTCACAATATTAAAGAATAATTTGTTATATATTTTGTATATTTAAAACACTAAAATATTACAACCTTTTAAATTATCATTATAGTTCAAAAACATAAAAATAAAAAATAAACATAGAAATGTAATATGTATACAGTCTATAATAACAATTCATTGAAATTAGTGGCATTTGGTAACTTGAATTCCTCCCTTTATTTGAGCACTTAGAAAATTACAAAAAATATAGTAGCAACTTTTATTCTATTTCATTGGAATCGAAGAAACTTTCATTTACACACATATTCATTACCAGCTCAGTAGTGAATGCCACCTTTTACGGCATCATAATAAATGGGCAACTGTCTATTAAGGAATAAAGCTAAACGTGACTATAAATTTAATATATTTGAGACAACGTTTATTTCAACGAAGGTTAACAATGGCAAGTAGGATGACTCGTTTGAAACGCAACTCAATAGTTGATTATTCGAAGGGTTTCTAGCTATTCTAATGTTGACTTGTTGAATATATGCATCAAACATGATTTTGAAATCTTTTGTTTGAAGCTAACACTAATAATGCTGTAGTAAAGTGTTTATAATAACATAGCAATTACAATCACAACAGTTTTGAATGCAATAGATAACTTTCGAATTTCGAATATCAAGCATTATAATTGATGATTAATTGTTTATATATGTAGAATCATCTGGTATAAATAATTTACAGAGGATAATAATTTTTATATTATAAAAATATGTATTAAATAATAAAACATTAAATTATTAGTTGTTAAATTTATTATTCCTTTGAATAATATTCTATTTTTGGTATAAACAAGAAAAATGAAATTGATCAATAATGCGAATTCTCTTAGGAAATTTTATACATTAATTTCCCATACAAAAATACAATTTAAGATACATAACATAATAATTTTCTAGACATGCAAACAAAACTTTATTAATATAAAAAAATCTCTCGGAGAATAAAAAATTGGAAATTGAAAAAAAAAATGGAAATAATAATAATTTTCACTAAATTAACATAAAATGTTTTAATGATAATATTTATATTAAACATTACAGTATATTCATTTGCATAATTTGAATTGATTTTTAAACTATTATAGGGAAAATCATAATGTATTAATAAGAATGTTTTTTTATAATTAATTATAAATTAATATAATGTATTAGGCTTAAGAAAATTACTAAATTTGTTCTAACTATTTTTGACTTTATAGTTGTTTGAAAATTAATCAATTATTTCAAGTTACTTAATGAGATTTGCTTTTTAATATTTTTTTCTTAAAATGTAAGCTGTTTATAATTCTTCAAAGAATTAATTTTTCTGTGGTATCATGACCTTTCATTGGAAATTCGATGAATGATTATTTTAATTGTTGGTTCTTAACCATCGTTTTGAAATCAAAATTCGTTTCCTTCGAGTGAAATATTTCCAGATAAAACGACTTTACATTAAGACTAAAGACGATGCCTTGTTTTCAAAAACTAGAGCATTTAAGAGGACATTTGCTTATTAAGAAATGTTCTCATAATAGCAAAAAATGAGAAAAAAATATATTAGGTTGATGTCATTAGAGAAACTAAGGAAGAAATTTTTATAAAGCCGATGTTTGATTGTTATTATATTTTCAAACTGGTGAAAACCATAATGTAAAAGATAAACTGTGCTAATCTGTATTAGACAAATAAAACCAATAACCAAAAGCAAATATGCATCTCCAGTCAGAAAAAATGAAGCCATGATGGAACAAGAATATTGAAGTTTTTAGTCATTATTCAACAACATTGTAAAACTCGTTTCTTTAAACAGATTGGAAATATGATTACTGCAGTCTGTGTTGTCAGAAGGGAAAGGACATTTTACAAAGTAACATTTTATCTTAAAATGAATTATCAAATTATGGCCCTCAGTATTTAAAACATTCCACAAAGAAATCAATTGTAAGAATGTTGTTGATTGAATCGATTTACTTTGGTTTAGGTGAAAGAAAAACTTTACTACATATTAAAAAAAAATTGCAGAATCATTTAAATTGATTTAAGCGGAGAAGATGGTTGAAATCAAATGTTTCTTGATTTCAAAGATAACAGATTAAAAAAATAAAAAATGAAAAATTCCGATACACATTTTGGAAAATAATTCACAACAAGCTCAAAACTTCAACTTTTGCTTTTAACAAATAAAATCTAATTCAGTTATTTGTATTGTGTGAAACATTAATTTCTACGTAAATTACAATTGATTTCTACCTTTGGTTACTTGAACCTGACTCAAAGTTAAAATGTAGTAAAAGTTTATAACATTTGAATTAGGGTATATATTTTTACATTAATTAATGGATAGGAGCTTTTAAACTTGAAAATTAGTCGAATGGGGATATTCTCCTTCCTCAGTTTATTTTGAGATCCATTAGATTGTTTGCTTCGATTCCTTCATGGAGCAAATTATTTTGCGATGAAACAACATATATATTCTGCTGAAACTGAAAATCTGTCAGAACCATGACGTCCATCTCCAATGGATCCCATCGCATGAAAAACATTAATGGTAATGAGGTCGATGATAGACTGAAAAAAAGAAGGTAGTGTGAATGAACTATCATTAGTGCACTAGCTCTTCGCTTACTTATCAAAAACTATACTCAAATAAAAAATATAAAATAAATTTAATATGACTTATTCCATCAGTTCACCAATGGTACACAAGAGCATCCTCTGGTACTCTGTTGGAAATCATATGTGATTCCCATTTTGATTTGTCTAGACTAAAATAAAACATATTAAATAAAATAAAGACCTTAAATGTCTTTAATTTGAAAGTGGTAAAGAAATTCATCCCACTGTTAAAAATTTATGTGTACATCCATTCTGGATTGTATCGGGCTTTCTGAGGCAGTTTTAGCACCCGTTTACATTATTATTATAGATTTTTTGACGGTCAACAGCCTTCTGGAGCTAATCTGACATATATTAGATATTTTGTAAAATAAGCAACTAAAGTAAATAATTATAAAAATGGTGTCATATAAATCAGTAATAATAAATATAAACTTATCAAAAGGCTATTGAAAACCTCAAAATACCAAATCAACCTGTAATATTTGGTAATAAACATTTTTTTATACTTTGTGGTAGAGGAAATCCAAGATAATTAATACCTTTCTTTTGAATGTGGTTAATGAGATAAAGTAATTAATTTCCCCCAAAACACTTGGGTTCATGGTATAAGCAATTATTTAAACCTAAAGACATTTTAAAGTTAAATAATTTGTAAATATTAATTAATACTTGTTAAGCGTAGTTAACATATTTCATGTTTATATCATATTTTGATGCATGCTATCTAAGCACGAATGTTTATTTCATTCTGATTATTAAAATAGTTTAATAGTTAAAAATATCTGCAAAATATATAAATCGTTTCAACTATGAAATGTTATCCATGAGGATAATTAATAAATTAAACAAGCATATAATTTCAAATGAATACATGTTTATTTAATTCCGTAATTAATTAGAGATAGATCAAAAGCAGCTTTTATTTGAAATCAGAAAATTTAGGAATAACATTTTTCTATCTAATAATTGTCGCAAGAGAGTTTTTATTTTAATGAAAGGTCTTAATTTTTTTTTCAAAAATGCCCTTTTTAAAGTGATAACATGCATCCTTAAAGAAAGCAGATGAAGTCTGTTTGGGGATTGAGAAACAAATATCAGGATATGTTATTCTGATCGTCTTAAGAATAACCCAATTAAAACTTGATATAAAAAAAAAACATATATTTTTGTAGCCACTACAAGGGATTACAGACACAGTTGGTTTCAAATATTTTTATTAATAAATTCAAATTATAATGATATCCATTCACTTACATATCTAATAGGAACAAATACAATGGTATGCGATCATGATATGATTCATAAAACAAACTTTTATTAACACAGAATGTTCCAAAAATGGCAGAACTATTTATTTTCTTAAATGCGCCATACATAAATGCACACTCAATTAGAAATTTTCATTAAAAAATGTGGACAATCAATGGAAAATTCTTTGGAGGTTATTAATAAAAAGTTTTAATATTATTCTTAGGATATATAATATAGAAAAACATATATTCCTGTATTCAGTATATGTTATAAATGTCTTATATACATTATTTTCTCTAAATGTCAGTTGGTAAAATGTTTATCTTACAAATTATCTATATCTATCTATTTATCTACATATGTTGTCTGCAAAATTTGTAGATTTCCAAGGATGGAGCTTGTTACAAATATAGATGGGCAAAATGTTTTTTGAAATTCAAATGTATTCGATGCATGAAATATTTCACGAGAAAATATTTATCTAGTTGCATATTATTGATTCATTATTATTTGAAAGAAATTGCTGATCTCGTATACTATTGTTTACTTTGAATAGGTGCAATCTCAATTTTTTAAAATTATATTATCATTCCTTTTTGGCTTCAATTACCATTAAGAGTTTAATAAAACCAATCAAATTTCCTAATTAAAAATTAATGATTAAAATCTTCATGTATTTAACATCCAAGAAAGTCAATTTAAATCAGTTTTTCTTCTAAAACCCCAAAAAAGAAATACGAAGCTATTTCTCTATTAATTTTTTAAGTGATAACTAAATTGCCTGCAAATAAGACATATTAAAACTCATTTTACCAAATATTTTGATAACTGAAGTCTGAAACGTCGTCTTCAAACCAGTTAATTACAAGAAATATACATATGATTATAGATTTATAAATAATTGTAACCTTTACAAGATCCCTTGACAGTATTTTTAAGTAACACCAGATTTTTCACAACTCAGGTACTCTTAAATATAGATAAGTGGAACATTCTTTTAAATTAAAAGTATTTGTGCATCGAGAATATTTTCTACAATATAAAATATTGGGTTGTTCGGAAAGTCATTTCGTATTTTTTTGTCAAAATGAAAAGAAATTTTCGTTTAATGAATAAATTATTTATTAAATTATAAAATTGCCATTCTGGTCTAATACCTTTTGCCATATTTCTGGTAGTAACATGATTACACGCTCATAAAAGTTTTGGTCTTTGCTGTAAAAAAAACTGATCGAGGTGGTTTTTGGCCTCCTCATTGGAAGGAAAAATTTTGCAAATCAGTTCTGGTACTGATGTACTGTTAACACATCTTCTCCACACATATTGGCTAATTTATTTCTGGCTTGAACAGCATTTTTACCTTTTATATAGCAAAAAAGAAAAAAATGACGAAAATGCTGTTTATTGCTCTCCATATTTAAAAGGGCACCATCCAAAAACTACTGCGAAGAATCAGCTGCACTTTTTCACACTCAAGCCTTGCTATATCAGCTCTTAAAACATAAAATGATTTTGCGGTTTAAGTATGAAATTGGGTGCGAAAAATGCAATTAAATCCTTTGTCAGGAAAAAACGAAATTACTTTCCGAACAACCTAATAGATAAAATTGAAAAATCAAATTTCTTAAATACAGCATTTATTATTTCAAATAATATAAAATACTGTAAAAATACTAAATTATACTCCATGATTTATTTTTTATATTGCGTTCAGTAGTTTAATCTGTAAACAATTCCAAATGGAACAATTTACTTTAAAATTTTATTATTACCATGTATAAAAAAATATAAAAAGATCTTGTTCTGACTTTGAAGGAAGAAAACTATGAGCTAGTCTATGGCTGATATTACATAAAATAGCAAATGTTTCGTTTTTTTTACGAAATAAATAATCAAACTAATCGCACAAAAGCCAAACTTTTTAATAAAATACCTTCAAAAGGATTTTGATTAAAACAATCTCTTTAACCATTCTGAAATTTTAATTGAAGCCTGAAATTTTCATGGATATATCCATCCAGGTTTGTAAGAGTGGATGAATATTTTCATTTGTTTGTCTCAGTTTTTGAAATAATAAATGTTTGATCAATTTCTCAGAGAGAGAAATTAATTAACTCCAAAAATAAGGAAATATTAATTTAGCAAATGTATTCGTCTTTCAGGAAAAAGAATTTATAACCCAAAAATATTGTAGCAAAGTTTCTTTGTATTCTTACAAAAACGTAATTTAGTGTGTCTTTTAAATATGTAAGCGATTCAACAAAGGGATTCAAATTTTTTACTCTCTGACTGGCATTCTACCCGATGATGCAGCCTCTTTTCAATTTTGAATTGAAAGTTAATAAGAATGTAGAAACAAGCGAACTCCCCTGATCGATCTCCACCAATATAATGGAAAAAATAGCCCGCTCATGAATAATGCAAAAATCGGATTATTCAAATGAACGCTTTTTTTATACTTTTTTTAGAAAAAAAAAAATCTTTTTTTTACGATACCATATTTTCATGGTCTCTAAACAAAGAATTCAGTGCAGAAGGAAAATGGAGTTTAAGAAGCGATTCTCTGAATTTTTGGATGTGAATATTCGTGGATATGAGAAGGCAACATGGATTCTTATCCAGGAATTTTTACATTAATTCCTCTCAACTCCTACTTTTTAGGAAAAGAAAATTAGTTTTTGTAATATATTCAGATTTGAAGATGCATTTAATGATTCATGAATGATTTTTCCTTTCTTCCATTTAAAAAAAAATCTTTGAAAATTGGAACAGTTGGTTATTTTTTAAAATTTAACATCATTTAACTATGATTTCATGGTTTCTGAACAGAAAATTTAATGCATAATGAAAATAAAGCATATGAAGTGATTCTCGGAATTTTTTAATGTGAATTGCCGGGAATGTGAGATGGGAATATGGATTCTTATCTAGGAATTTCAGCTTATATTTTTAAAATATTTATATTGTATTTTTTTAAAAATATCTTCTGTTTCAGAATTTTTTTAAAAATATTATCAAATGATTCTTTATTTCTTTCGTTGTTTTAAATTTTCTTTTTAAATAATAAAGTAGTCGGCTATTTATTTATATGTCAACATCATTAACCTCTCCGTTGTCCATAACGCATCTAGGGCTTTCAAGTTTGGGACGGACCTCGTAATTTTGAACATGGTTAGATGACGAGGACGACACCTGAACTGGCATTCTCCTCTCCAAATTTCCATGCTTCACCAAAGGCAGAACGTTTGGCCGTGATGGATTAAACGGGCACCAGACCAGCTTGTATGGTTGTTCTTTGGCGGAATCGGGTCTCGAACCTGCAGGCCTCCGGTTCGAAGGCAAGACCTTACCAGTAGACCAACGCTGCCATAATCTATGTTGAAGAGGCATTTATAAAGTGAATACGTAACATTATGTTTTCTAGCATTTGAGAGACCCTATTTTTCAAAGCATTGGCCTTTTCAATCCTTGCATCGTATTTTTAAGGACAAACAATCTAATAATTTGAATATGCGCAGATAATGACGTACAAGTTCTTCAAATATCCGAATCTTCTATATTATTCAAATTACCTAACGATTCTACCTAAAAAAATGTCAATATTTCCTAAAAACATTGCTAAATAATATTTCCCAATATCATTGTTTTTGTATTGTTATGAAATTTTGAGCTTTGATCCATACCTTTAAAGTAAGTATGTAAGCCTGGTACTGAAATAATTTGGTAGAAATGATGTGATCGTTTTTCAAGAAATGATAAAAATTGAAATTACGATCTAAATTAACTTAAAAACGATTTGAGCTGGACCAGATAAAACTGGTTTGTAGTGTTTAATTCGTATTTGGAGTTATCTGTCAAATTTGAACGAAATCTTGCCAAAGGAAGCTTGTCTGCTTGGCCGTCCTAATCTAAGTTCATTTAAGTACAAAACTAAAACAGATATATGAATAAAATTCGGCACACTAATGTAGAATCTAGAGCATATATTTATACCAGATATTGAACAATATCCATCAAATAGTAGATCCTTTCTCAATCTATAATTTCAGAAATATATAAACGTAATAATACAAAAACACAATGGCTTAAATATATCAAATTTGGCAAACCATCTTTTTTATTGTTTGGCATATCATTTTGTTTTATTGTTTGGCATATCATCTTGTTTTATTGTTTGGCATATTATCTTGTTTTATTGTTTGGCATATCATCTTGTTTTATTGTTTGGCATATCATCTATTATTTTATTTCTATGACAAACTTTGGTTCTGATATTTAAATTAAAGGTGTTTAAAATACATATCTGATTTTCTGGTACTTGAGTATTAAAGGCATTCCGGTGTTAAACTACCAAAATTCACCAATTATCGCATTCTAATAAGTTGTTCAATATTTTCTGTTTATCAATAGAGCACAATTAATAGTAAATAAGTTCACATATTTCAGATTAAAATAAAAATTTTCTAAGAGGCCATACCCATTAGTTTTTTAAACAAACTGCGATTTATTTACACACTCAAACTGTATATTAAAATATTCTCTTCAAGCAGAAAAGATAATACTAAATATTGTACACATCTTTTTCATGCTTCTTCACTTATTTATTATATTTGTAATCTGGAACAATGCTTGAACCCTGAAATATACTTCAATAGAAGTCTTAACATAAAATCAAATTCCCGAAATATTATTTTTTATTTAAATATGCTATAAATATTTCAAACATACTTTACTATAATAAGCCTTAACTCGGAAAAATAAGGTATAAACTACATCCAAGTTTTAACTTTCACAATAAATTCTATTATAAAAACTATGTATGATGCATGACTTTTTATGACTATTTATGTATGGCGGATTTGTTATTTTATACAGATGGATACGTCAATATCTTAGCATCACTTAATTATTCCATACTACATCACCATATATTGCATTGAAATAACTTTACATATTTGAAAATTTATGCTCAAAAACAGCACCAAATTTATAGCAGACTACTAAGAAAAAAAAATCATTTACATTTTTCAGTAAATTTTATTCAAATTATATCGACAAAATCTTAACTAAAAACCATTTTCAGTCTTTTTAAGGGACCAAATTTTACATGGATATTTTAAATTGGCGAAATCTCTTTATAAATAGTTAAATTTCAGAAGGGAGGGAATATATGTTTAGAAGAATAAAATTGAACATTATATATCCTTAAAATATAAAACAAGAATGAAATTCGGCACAAAAAATGAAATTGTTGAAAAACTCAAAATGAAGAGGGAGTAACTATTTGAGCCACTAAACTGAAGAATTTCTCTTTGAAGCTGCATATATCATTTATTTTATATTATTTGGCTTTACATCATTATGGTGCATTTGATTCTTTTTAAGTCTGAAAGGTTTGGGAAATATCTCCTGTAATATTTTAAAACTGAAATTCAAATGACACTAAAAGTTTTCCCTGAAATAAAATAAAAGAAATAATTTATTTTCACGGATAAATTATTATACGGGAGAAATTTTGTTTATTGTAGAATAGTTTTCGAATCTTGATTTTAAATTTAAAAAAAATGTTTACTAAGAAAATTTACTATTTACTTTTATCAATCTTTCATTCATATGTGCTATCATAAAGATATATCTAATCTTAATTATTAAATAATTACACAACATAAATAGAAACTAATTTACATTTCATTTTGGGAAGTATTGTACATAAAGTTTTGATATTTTGAATACATGAGCCATTAAATTATCCCAATAAGAGAGAATGACTTTATTTTATAAAAATATTTGAAATTATGAAAATTTTAGAAAATATTTGATTTTATAATATTTGTAGATATAATGCAATAGTTTTTGTAAATATTAAGATGTGCAAATAGAATATTGAACAGTATATGAAATCGATAGCTTATGATTATTTAGAATCATTGTTAAGTACAGGTTATAAGGTTAGAACTTACAAATCAGACTTTAACTACTTTAGTATGGAGATGAAATATTATAATTTCGAAAAATTATATTTGAATGTAAGTAATTTAAATATAACCTCATGTTTATCATTCATGAACTCCATGTTAGAAATGGTCGATGAAACTGATTACTTAAATTAAAAGTCACAAAGTCATTTTAACTATTCTAATTTGAGAACAATTTAAAATAACCGTGTTATTTTCGTGCATTTAATGTAGGATTTCGTTAACTCAATATCATTTCAAGAAGCATGACTGATAAAAATAAAATGTTAATCTATTGTAATATTTTAACAGTTTTTGTTAGATCGAATTCCAATGACATTTTTTAAAACTTATTTTACTAATAAAAAATAAACAACTTTCTTTCTTTTATGTCTTTTCTTAGAACAAACTATACATTGATTAACCAGACGTGGTACTTATTTAATAAACATTTCATACCGATAAAATGCAAGTAATATATTATTTAATTAGAGTACATCACAAGAAAGCAATAAAAATAAAATCCTTACATAACATATTTCTATAAACTAATTAATTAATAAGTGAAATACAAAATTCTGCTGTTATTAGACTGATTAAACATTGTAGACATTAACAGAAAGAAAACTTTTAATTTTCTTCGAGTGAAACTTTATTAACATCACAAAACAAAAACCTCGAAAGCTGTCTCATATTACAATTTTTAATTCCCTGTCCCGATTATGATCTTTTGTTTCGTGTAGCAATTACATTTGTTTGCAATAAAAATGAAAGTTGGGATCATATATTTAATTATTTTGACGTTTGTAGATAATTACCTAGACTTTTTGATTCACTAATGAAGAATCAGCTTTCATTCTTCTGAATATTGCTGATTTCTTGTTTAATGTTAATTAGAATATTTATGGTTTTTAATATTCTACAGCAAATTTATCTGTGGTAAAAAGGAAACAGGCAATCTTTGCCAAAATAAATAAATTAGAAAAGCGGTTTATAGGAAAACTATCTTTTTGAAAATGTCAGAAATCATGTAGATAGTGTCTTTTTTATATTTTTGTTTAAATGACATTTATGATTAATGATTTAATGTCTCTAAACATATTATAGAACTAAGATGAATAATATGATGTGAGAACATGATGTTGTTTTGGTTCGAGGTTTTTGAAATCATAAACTGCTAGGCAACAAATTTTTGAACCCTCAAAATACAAAGGCAACAAATTAGCAATTTGTGGCTTTTGATAATCCATTTTTCGCTTTTAAGGTTATTAGAAAATAATGCAAAAGGTTGCTAAATTTTTAATTTATTGCCAACTAATATAATAATGTGATTTTTAAAATCTTCATTCTCTGAATTCTTCCGAAATGCCTTAATTAATTTAAGTCATTAACCAGTTTAAACCGGTTTGAAACAATTATGAGACTATCATACTACGTATGCGTCGATATTTAGAAAAAAGGATGGGTGTTTTTACCACTCGAAATCGGATAAACTCCCAAACGTTTTTGCCAGGGAGAGAGATTTCATGATATATATATATATATATATATATGTGTGTGTGTTGAAATTCCAAACAATAGTTATTTAATAACTTTTCTCACACTATAATTTTCGGAGGATTTAAAATTGTAATTTGATAAGCATACGAATTCCATATTATTATATTTCTGTAATTTTCATTAAATATTCCAAATTTCTGCTCATTTAGAAGTTTAAACAAAGTTCATTTAGCCTCAGAACATAGAAATGCAAACAATCTCTTCTGTGCTTCCGTAATTAGCAATACTCTCATCAAAATTCTGTACATAGTTGTCCGAAAATGAAATGAAATTTAGTTATTGGCTCTCATATTATTTCTGTTCAGTTATTATGTATGATGCTAATTAATTAATAGATAGTTTATCATTAACTTTAAAATTGATTGTTTAAAAGCAATTTTGATTTTTTTTCCCGGTAAGGGTTTTAAATAATAAAACGAAATTGCATCTGAAACCATAGGATTGAGATTCATTTATTTGCCCAAAATTTTTATCTTACAATTCCAGTTATTTAAGATTATATTTCTTTTGATGAGTATGGTAACGGTATTTTAGCGGTAGAATCTCGACTTTCGAATCAAAGGATTCCAGTTTCGAGATTCGACTCTAATGAAGAAACGTGGAATGAGCTGGTCTAGTGCATGTTAAATTATTTGGGGACAAACGACCTCTTGTTGGTGTAACGTGGGAATTTTGAAAGAAGGGGGAGGGGTGCCAGCTCAAGTGCCGTCCTTATACTTCATAATCCTGAGGACAATTCCAAATTAGCCCTACTGTTGCTTTAAAATATGACATTAATACAACTTAACTTACCTAAACCATAAATTGCGAAAAAAAACCATATGAAGAAGCTCAGTTTTATGGAAAAGATAAATAACGCATAAAAATGTTGCTAGTTTAACAATAATTTATTACGATTTTTCTGTGATCAAAATTAGGAAGATCGAGACTACTACAAACTTAATTAGTATCATAACACTACTAGTATCAATAACAAGAGGAATATCAATATTACTACTAATATCAGTATTTACTAGTATCAATAGCACTACTAATATCAATATTTAGTACTATCAATAACACTAATAATATGAATATTTATTAGTATCAATTACACTAGTAATATCAATATTTAGTGGTATCAATATTATCACCAAATTAGTGATAAATTATTATCTGAGTTAAATATTTATGGTCTTTGGAACTCTGCGAGGCAAAATGCATAAAAAACCACTAGTGACTTACGTCTTTGAAATTTTGTCCTAACCAATAGCGATTAATTTTGTCCATACGATATATGTATCGATTTTTAATATAAAATTTTTTGTATTATGTAAAATATTTTTAATATAATTCATTTAAAATATAATCTCTCTTTATATATTTTAAACGTATTTAGAAAAGTAAAATTTATCTATATTTGTTTTTGTGTGACTTTCGAATTTTCAAATTCTATTTTTATGTATAAACACGATTTTGTTTCCGTCAAGTGGTTTGGAATAATTACGGGCAAAAAATAATTGCGGCTCGATATTGCATAGGCAATATTTATCAACATGTTTTAATCGCATATATCTCTTACCTACTTTTATTAGTACCACATTACTTTATTTTGGCGTCAGCTTTCATAGTATAGTTTTTTCATTATCTAACTCCTGCTAATGTAGTTTTATTTTCATTTTTTTCATCATAAACGGTTTTATGCAATAAAAACAAATCAAATCTGACTATTCGCAAAATAATACAATTTCAAAATATAAGTAGACATTTTTCAGAATCCCTTTCGGTATGTGGAACTAAAGGAAGTAATAATTCTTAAAACGTACTTTTTTTATTTCAACATTTTTAAATCTAAACTTATTTCTATGAGATTAATAGTAAGTAACTTATTAAAGAATAAATACATTTTTAATATAAAGACGGCGTTCCTCTTGCAACAAAAATTATTGCATTAAATTACACTTTATATATATCTGTGAGTGTGTTCCTGTCATATTGGCGATGTATCTAAATAATTCTATTGAGCAATATATTGATCCTCATCAGTGAACAGTGTCTAATTAAGATTTGATAAGACTTCTCTGGTGCCACTATTATCTTAAGAAAAAAGACCATTGTAACTGTCATTCTTGCTAATAAGAAATGAATTTAGTATTTCAAAACTTATCCTGGAATGGTAGTTAGAAATTTCAAATAAATTTTTAATTTTTTCAAATATAAGAGTTTTTCAAAAAAATTATACCGATAAAATGTATTAAATAACTGTACAGTATATCAAAATGGAACACTCTTCTAATATCCTATAAGAGTTTTACATCCATATTATATATATATAAAGCACCATTAGCTTCACCTTATTGACAGTGATGACATAAAATATTTGAAATTATAGTGCTTTAAATCCTCTGATTCTCTGTCATTTGAATGAAATCCTTATTTTCAAGTGCTTTATTAGTTGATGTGTTTGAATGAACATATTATATTTGGTATTAAAAAGAACATCAACGATCTACAGGCAAGTTGTTTAGTTAGCAGTCAAGAATCACTATCATGACGCGGGCAACAAAACCCCAACAATTGCGCTTCCTTTAAGAAAACGAGCTAGTTTTCATCAAAATATTTGAGGTACTTTCTAAGGAAAGAATATGATTTAAAAAAAAAACTAAGAGATCTATAAATTTACAATTTAAAATGGCACTATTATTTAATATGACTAACTGTTGTTATTCAAAGTTATTACATCGATTTAATAAATGCTATTAATATAATGGACGATTAACTTGACTTTGAAGATAATTGGTTTACTACAATTTATTCTTTTAAAAAATGAGGAAATTCAGATTTAAATACACAAGGAATTGAAAAGACGGAAAAAAAATTCAATTACTGCTCGTCATTTCGAAAACAGGCTTACGTTGTCTTCCTAAAACGTTTTCATGTAATCTCTAACAATGATGTTATCCCAGTTTACGACTTGGATGGCATTGGTAAATAATAATTATGAAATATTGACTTTTGGTGTGAATTTGGCCTTTTTATTGAATCTATTGTGACAACCCTGGAAAACTGTTCTGCTTTAGAGTCTTGGTATATGATTAATAACATCTGAAAAGCAGATTTGAATAATTTCAGTTGCATTCTTTGATACCGATTAAAACAGAAATTTTACATAAAAATATATTTGTAGTCACAAAATTATGTGCACAATTTGATATATTTAAGTCATAGAGTTAGCATAGTTCTGAAATTACAGGCAGATTGGTGGTCAACTAGTTGCTGAATCTAGCTCGAAGTTTAACAGATGTCCGCAGAGTAAATACAAAATTTGTGTAACGCATTTTATTTATACAGTCCCCTTTGTTTAGCAGTTACAGCGTTGAATTTAATTGGAACTGCCAGATAGATATCCTCAAAACGGGAAATTGCTCAAAATTTGCTAGAAATCTACAATTTTTCACGGAAGACCATAAACCAAATTTCATCCATATATTTCTAACCATTTTTGAGTTATAATTGAATCACATACAGATATTTTTCAAAAATGTTTTTTTTTTCGGATAGAGATTTAAAACAGGGAAATTCTTCAAAATCTCGAGTTCGATATTTTTAACGATTATTACATTTTCTCTATACTGGAGTATAAAAATAAAGCCAAGTTCTGCTTTAATAAATCAGAAATATAAATGAATTATTTAAAATTTCACTCCGCACACATGTATTATAATTTCAATGAATTAAAATGACAAAGACATATAAATTGCAAGTCTAACCTTTAAAATCTTAATATTTATTAACATTATCAAGAAAAGAACTTTATTAACAAAGTTTCACTGTGAAAACTTTATGTGCGATTAATTACAGCTTAACTAATGGAATGAAAATCACTCAACAAGAAAATGGGCGTTAAAGGATAGACGCCAAACCCAAAACTCACCACCTATTCTAATCATAATTAATATTTCCCACGCTTACTTCGTTTCAATCCCATAAGAGTACAGTAGCCCTACGAGACCAATCATTTTTTGAATCTTCAGTTTGTGGCCAAAACTTCGCTCCGTCTTCCATCGAATTGAGATAATTCCATCAAGTCCCTGCGTCCACCCTATGGAAATTAGAATCGTTTGAACGAGAATCAGACAGGTTGAAGGAGGGAGGAGTGGGCGGAAAATCACAGAGGTACTCACCGAAAAGCCTAGAAGTTTCGCGCACACCCCGGGGTGGTTGAGGGAGGAAGGCGGGAAGACGTATCCCAAATCTAATTAAAATTAATCTACGGATTTGGACTGTGCGCCTTGGTTCATAAATCAGGCGAAAAGGGAAGTTCGAATAACAACTAATTGGAAGTGAACTGCTAGCTTTTGGCAGTTCCTTTCATTTAAATAATGACACCTCAAGGAGTGGCTTCGGGCAGTGGGAATGAAATGTTTTCCCCGCTTCCAGAGGTGGAATATGTTTAAAAGAAAATCGTTTGCCTTTTCAGAGAAAATGGTGGGAAATTGAAGAGTAAAAAAATGCATTTGAATTTAAATAAATGGAGAATGTAAGTAAATGATTTCTTTTAGCTAATAAATTTTCAAAAATGAAGGAAATTTGAGGAAGAAGACGAAATGTTGAAACTTTTTTGATCGCCAGATGCTTTTAAATCAAATTTGATCCATTTAGCAACGAATTTATTATTTTGTCATTATGGAGAAACTAGAAGCAAGCAGTGATTATTTAGTACATATTAATAATTTTCCTTTTTAAAAGTTATATTTGCCTAGTAATTAACATTTAATTTGTAATAAATGTATAAAATATAAAATTTTTAATAAATGTATGAAATATATAATTTATAATAAATGTTAATTTGTAATAGAAATTACACAGATATATTTGTACATTTTTGCATTATTTTTTATAATTATTACATGTGATGAATTTTGAATTGATTTATTTTTTCTAGGCTGAGTAATGAAGCTTAACAAATTTCACAAATGTTTAAAATGCCAATCAAATTGAATAGTAAATTTATTATAATTTGTGAAATCACCTGGATATGAAACCTTATGAGGAAGCCTTAGTCTGATATATCAAAATATTGATTAAAATAGTGAAGAAAAAATACTTATAAATTAATTTATTCGGCAAAACGAATTTTTATTAAATGGTTAAATTGCAAGTCAATTTAAAGAAAAGTGGTTCAAAAAGGGAACAATATGTGTATTAATATTGTTTAATCCAGGACTGATAATGAAATAATTGCCTTCACTAGCTCCTACATTTTAATTTATATAAATAACAAAATTATTTACTTATGACTATTTTAAGGACAGTGATTCAAAAATACGAGCGGAATTATCATAATAATGTTTTATTTTGAATAAAAATTCAAATAAAACATACATTCTAGAAAGAAAGTTGCACAAAATTACCAGATATATGCATATTACATATAATACTTTCATTATATTTGAATATCAGTTAAATAAAACAATTAAATATAATATCATGGAAATATATTAAATAAAAGTAAATCCGGATCATATTCTTAAACACAGTTTGGAAATCTATTACAAAATAAAGAAGATTATATTTCATTTACTTGAACACATGAATAATTAACACAATATCATCCTGTAAGGTTAGTCAGACAGAATTTTTAAGAAGTTAAAAAGATTTTGGGCAGCGATTTGGGAAGTAACTGTACATTGAGAATCATTCCAAAGTGTTATTCCCTGCTTATGTTACAAACCTTTGCTATTAAAAATGATATACCATCAGAAATCTTTAAATAGCATTGGAAATAAACAGCTTTAGAGATGAAATTGGAATTCATATGAAATTTATGGTTATTCTAAAAATATCTGTATTGGATGTTTAAAAATATTGTGTGCCAACCATATGATGCTTTTCAAATGAAAAAAAAATTAAATTTGAATGTGAGCATAATAATAAATAATTAAAAAATCAAATACAAATCTGCAATAATTTGATACAGACTTCCGAACGAAATAACTTTGTGCATAGATTAAAAAAAGAAGAGAATCTAAGTGGAGACTTTTCCATAGCATCAAATAGAAATTATTTTTATGTGCGAATTTATTCTGAGTGGCAACACGAATGATGAGTATCTTTGCACAAATAATGATTTAGAATGTAATGTCCATAAGTACCAAATTTGACCATACTTAGGAAAGCATACGACTACAGGATTTTTAAATAGTCATTTAGAATTCTGCAAAATGAAGAATATGACTAATAAAATTACACTGACATGTCTTTTAACATTGTAAACAATAAGTTTAAAATGGCAACAAACTAAAATGCTATAGTCGTAAAAATCAGTTGCTTCTAATGTTCCAAAAAATGTTTTGGTAATGTGGTTTCCCAGCCATCATTCTGATATTCAATGGAGGGTAAAATGATAAAAAAAAGGTTAAGTCTAGTTTAAGTCTTCTAAGAAACGTATCAATTATGTATGTATATTCACATTAAGAAATGAAGTCACATCGGTATATTTTGCTGTCGATCATCGTGTATGAAAAACTAAAAAAAAACATTTGAAATCTAATAAAGAATACTAAAATTAGTTTTAAATAAAATATTAATAATAGATTGTCTTCATAATAAAATTTATACTAACTTCCAAATTTCTTAAGGCAAAGTCTTTTTGGGCAGCATGAATAGATTTTCATTTAATAAATTTACGCAGAGCTCAAATTTTGGTTAGTATATCGTGATTAAAACTGCAGATATCAATAATTATCTAAGAGACTGTTTACATATTTATTTATGCAAGATCTTATTTTTATCTAAATATTTGTGATAATAGTTTTTTGTATTAGACACACGTTGAAAGTTTCTGTAGAATTACTTGTTGAAATAGATTGTTACTTCATACAAGACAAAATACTTACATGGAAACTTCCTAGGCGATGTTTGCTTCATTGCTTCAAAGTTTTGAAGAAATGAAGCAATGAATTCGAGAGCATTGGAAAGTCCGATATAAACTGCGTATGAGTGAGTCTCTACCAACATCATTGTGATGAAATTCTCAAAACGAGAATTTTTGTTATAAAATCAAAAACAAAAATAAATATATTGCTTTACTGCTTGAACATTTTTTTAAAATTTTAGAATTAAAAATGAAAGTATACTTTTAAAACTGTAAAATCACAATCTATATTTTAAATTGATTTTTTACTTCATATATGACAAAAAATTTTCAGCGAAAACATGTGATAGAGAAAAAGGAAATGATATTTATTCTTTATGTACTCAAAAATTGGCATGAAATGATGCACTACTTTATTTCAAAAGCATATGAAAAAAAATTTGAGTTTTATTCATTGATA
The DNA here is from genome assembly GCA_026543055.1 of Argiope trifasciata. Lineage (NCBI taxonomy): Eukaryota > Metazoa > Arthropoda > Arachnida > Araneae > Araneidae > Argiope > Argiope trifasciata. Next base: position 1,191,081 of record JAPMOQ010015914.1, on the reverse strand, counting down.
AAGTAAAGCAATTTTATTCCATCTTTACCGATAAAGTAGTTATCTACACAAATTCCTTTTAATTGTGAAAGCTTACTGGTTATAAAGGACCGTATAACAATATTGCAAGAAAAAAATATAGAATGCAAATAGAAGAAAATCTTTCTAATTGTTCTTTCTATTCGTTTATTCTGCGTATCTATAATTTTTTTATGGTTACAATTTCTTTACAATTACGCATTATTATTTCTGCTTCTGACACGAAAAGGAATTTTTAAAAAAACGTTACAATAATTATACTAATAAAGAATGAATATTATATATGTAATTATGAGAATGATTATTAATTAAAAGGTCATTAAGGAATATAAAGTTTAATATTCGAAAATTTATATTAAATCATTTTTATTAGATAAAATAAAATGGATTGATATTAGTTTATCAACCAAATATATTAAATGAAGTAATAAAATCAATAAACAATATTACAAATAGTTACAGAGCTTTAATGAGATTTAAAAGTATTATTTGAAAATATTGATTGTTCCTAAAACTGATATCAAATGAAATTAAAAAAAAATTTTATATAATATTCCTCCTTTTTTTCCTTTATAGGCATATTTTTTTTAAAACACCTATCTCTCCGAAACCTTACTGTTATTATTTACTCCGTTATCTCTCCGAAAAGCTTTTTCGCATATTCTTCAATAAAGACCCCTCTATCTGTCTACATAAAATTATGGGTAAGTAGGTGAATTCCTTGAATGGTATTACTGAATTAGTAACGAAATATAGAACATTGGCGTGAATCTGCAAGAAAAAAAATACCTTTTTCGTATTTATCACTATAATATTTATTTTTTGAAATTTAATTGTCATTAAAATTTGACACAAAACTGTAGTTGTAGTTAGAAGGTAGCAAAACCAGTTTTATTGGTTGAAGCCATTACCTTAATGTGTTTACATGCAGTTATAATGAATACATTTCATTCGTTTTAATATAAATCTACAAACTGGGTGATATAATACTAAGGTACAATATACAAGGTATATACAATATACAATAAGGTACAATGTTCTACAAAAAATACGAAGGTAAGGTCTCAGCTTCGGAACAGGAGGGTTGCAGGTTCGAGGCCCGATTCCACCAAAGAACCACCGCGTAAACAGGCCTGGATATATTAAATCCATTGGAGCCAATCGTCCTCCCGCTGGTGTGGAAATATGGAGAGGGAGGAGAAGTTCAGGTGTCATCCTCGTCATATGACCATGGTCCAAAATTATGAGGTCCGTCCCAAAATAGCCCAAGTGTTCAAAAATGGACATTAATATAACTAAATTAAACAGACATGCTAAAAAGCATTTATTGGACGCAAGAAGGTATGAAGTGTGAAGAATCATTAAAATCTAAAGTTCTTATTTTTTAACGATTATAATGCTTCCCTTATACTTTGAACTATTCTTTTTAATTAATTAAATGATACCTGAATTGATGAAATTTCTGATTATTAAATGATGAATCATACCTAAATAAAGTCCTTTCATTTCTGTCGCTGTGCACGTTATATTTAAACTATTACCCACATATGCACTATCAATTGGTTAGAGTTTTTTTTCAATATTTACATCAATTAGATTAATTATGAGAATGATTTCAGAAAAAAAGAGAGCCTTATTCGAAAAATATAAAAACTATCAACAGTAGCTTAATTATTATTAATGTACAATGGCTTACATTTTGACTTAATTATTAATGTTAACGAATTCCTCTATATATGTTTCTAAGTAATTAAATGAAACTAAAGGTACGAATTATACAATGTTTCCAAAGTAGCAAAATTATCTATTAGATTAATATAAGTATTTTCTTTACTTTGATTTTGTGCAGGAATTTTCTTTGTATCTAACAATCTCGGAACAGAAGATTTCCAGATCTTTCTCTCTGAAGGAAAAAAAAAATCAATCCATTAGAGAGGTCTTTTACTTGTTGCCAAAGTAAATACGAAAATTCTTGAAGGGAAAAAAAAAGATTATTTTTATTAAAAAGAAGCGTTGCTTTCTTTTTCTTTTAGAAACTTTACATAGCCACGAGGGAAAAATTCTATTAATGATGCAATTTTTTTAGTTTGAAATATGAGACGTTTCTGAATATCCTTCGTTTTTGCCTCTACTTCCTTTTTCTTTAGTAAAAAAAACTCCAGAATATTAAAATTTCTATTTTTTCCTCCTGCAATACGGATTTTCAGTAGTCTTCTTTTTAATTAGGAGTGCTTACATTTATTTCCTAATGTTCTATGTTCTCAGTCATGATGCGTTAAGTTGTTCATAAAAACAATCTAATGATAAGCATTTCTATCGCCAGAGTATTTAATTTTTCATAATTTGTTTCACGATTCCACAAGGGGATAATTTTTTTTCCTCCTTAAAAATAATCACTCTGAGAAAAAGGGAAAGATTCTTCCTTTTTTTTATCAACTGCAGCATGCTTAACACACATCCTGCGAAAGAATTCATCGAATAGGTGTTTTTACTCCTTGATATTTATTTCACCTTCAACCAGAAAAGACATCATATCTAGATTAAAGATAATTGTATCATTAAAAAAATACTTTTTTAGCACAGAACCTACTTTAACTTAGGTACATTTAAAATTTCCTGCAGTACTTTATTTTTTTTCTCCCATTTTATGAAAAAATTTTACGGCAAGTGTAAATGTTTTTATCTCTTTTAGATTATTTTCTGCAAAACATTTTCACATAAACATAAGATTATACATATAATTATTCAAATTGATAGCGCAATATAGAATAATACTTGTTTTCCTTCTTTCGTTTAAATATAATTTATTTATGTTAAATTGTTATGTCCTCTTATTAAATGTTGTACCATGCATACTTATAGAAAGTTGGTTAACTTTCTTTCATAGACAGCTCAATGTGGTAAGCTTAAAAGTTATTGTAAGACACAAAATGGAAACTGATTAGCACTGGATACGAGCAATTATCGAAATTTCAGTAAAATTCTATCAGTTATTCAAGGTCAAAAAAGAAACCAAACTTCTTATTTTTGCAATTTCTAAAATAATTTTTGAACTGTTGAATAAATATTGATTGGAAACAAAACTGAATCACAAAAAAAAAGACACCAAAAGATCTTAGACTTGTTTATTTGAAAAGTATTATGTTCCAGTATTTTTAAAATTATTTTTCAAAGTTACATTATTTGATAGATTAAAAGTTAATGCATTTCCACTTTCATTCAATGATAAAAACAATTTTACTGTTACACATTAAGTCTTGTGAAATTTTATTTTCCCTAAAATCTATTTAAACTTTTAAAATGAGAAGAATTAACTTTTGAAAGTATTTGTATAGTGTTGAATTTGGATACTTTTACGTAATATCTTTGTCATCCACGACATCCCTTTACAAGTAATGTTTAAATTGTCTAAAATACATTCTAAAGGTTTTTAAAACTGAATTTTCATCGATGGTAAGAATAATTAAAGCCTTGAAAGATTTTTGGACTTAAAATATATCAACTTTTTGTTTGTTGTTACTTATGACATTTATCATTGGCAAAATCGCTGATGATGTGAGCGATTTTCGAATAGTTCTTAGCTTCTGAGGGTAAAGACCCTTGAGGGCAGAACTCTAACTTTTAGCTCATATGTTCGCTTGTACAATCCTTTTTTAGGGGGGGGGGGTATACACTTCACAAATAGAACACAACGTAAAGATCAGTCATGCCCTAACCAGGATTCACATTCGAGGCTCCCAGATCATCGGAAAGATAATTCCAGCTTCTTCCACGCACAACACGCATAGAGGCAGACTCTCTTCATTATCATTAAGTAAATCTTATGAGATAAAGAAGTCTAATTCATAAAAAAAATAATGTGAGTGATCTCAACATTTAGTGATCAAGAACATAATGTAAGGGAATTTGTTATTTTCTAAATATTCATTTGAATTGAAATGTAAATATAATTTGAAACATCATAAACAATTCAAATAATCATTCTTACTCAGATAAAATATTTTTGACTACTTTAAAAAATATTAAAACATAGAAATGACAACTATAAAAGCATTATTAATTCAACTTCTTTGCCATTTCACTACACCTAACTAATAAAATAGTCTGACACGTTTCTGCAGAGCGTTGCTTTCAGCGGAAATTCACAAAAGAGCCCTGAAACTTGCTAAAACTAAAATTGGCCTGCAACATTCGATCCCTCTATGCAGATGCTGATCCCAAGCATTTGAATGGCCCTCGAACATCATTCCCAGTGATTTGCTCATCAGTTAATGGCATCGGCTTTCCGCGCCAACAAACTGATCAATGAATGTTTGTGTTCCCCGGGTGATCGCGATAACTCATCGTTCGGAAGCGGAGAAGAGGGAGTCGGTACTTGCATAATTACATCTGGAGTTTAGAATTCCAAGGTTTGACTTTCCCTTGGAGATCATCAGTCAAATACTTGGCCGAATGCGGTTATGGGGGAAAAGTTGGGGGATGGTTCACAATTAAAGTGATGGCCTTCGCTTCTAGTTTAGCTTCTGAGTGTAATGAAGGTTTGTTAAAGAATTTTGAAAGTTGAGTATGATTATTTAAATGATCTGCGTTTTAAAACAGGATGATTTGGCAACCTAGATTTATAACTGAATTACTAAATTATTAATAATTTGTATAATGCTTACAATTGTTTGAAATTCCGCAGGTAAATGGTTAACTGTAAAAAAAAAATGTGTTATGATCTTATTAACTATGTACAAAATATAATATAAACAAAAGGCCAATCAAAAGCTAAAATATCGAACAAAATGTACATTAAAAATGTAAAGCAAAAACAAAAAAAAAATTAACAAGAATTTATATAAAGGAGAAACTGAAAAATAAAAAGGCCCGTGGAAAAACGAAAGACTATTTTTATTACGAAAGACGATGTTGAATCGAGACGCTGCAACTTAAATCGTTATATTCTAAAGTATGCTTGATTGTCGAACTTAATAAGAGGTAACATTGAGAGATTTTGTAGAAATATAACAAGAAACATTATTTCAGGTAATTTATTATACTGTGCAATAAAAGGTAAAGAGTCTAATTATAAATTTACCATGGTATTTCATCTGCAATTTGAAAATAATATCTGTTTGCAATTAGTCAGAATAGCAAAATAAAATTACATAAAGACCATAATTATCTTATTTTGAATTTTAATTTACATTTAAATCGGGACAATATTTATAAAAATACTAATAAAAAGTTTATACTCTCATTTATATTTGTAATAAAATTTTCATTTTCAGTGTTGCAAGACTAGTCTTAGATTTCTATAAAAAATATGTTGAGTAAAATGTTCAATTATAATTCACTCAGATTATTTTATTCTTTTAATACATATTGTTCAATTAAATTCAAATTTCAGTAAACTATGTATGTAATTCAATTAATTTCACTTTTCAGTAAACCATGCATATTGTTCAATTAATTTAAATTTTCAGTAAATCATATATATTATTGAATTAAATTCTATTTTCAATCAATCATGAATATTATTCAATTAAATTCAATTTTCATTAAATCATGCATATTGTTAAATTAAATTAAATTTTAAGTGAATCATACACATTAAATACATTTTGTTCAATTAAATTCAATTTTCAGGAATCATACATATTGTTAAATACTCATTGTTTAGTTCAATTTTCAGTAAATCGCACAGTTATGTAGTTAAATTTTCAGTAATTCATAGCAATCATTTGTAACGATACAAAAATTTCATTTAATCCTAAAATGCAATTTTTGAATACAAATAAAATCTGATGTAAGCAAAAAAAAAAAGAAAGAAAATAAATGTATAATCTTTTGTAACATTTTAAATATTTTCCATTCTATTTAAACAGAGCAATAATAATAATAAATAAAATAAAATAAAGATTAACTAGACATTAGACGTACGTTTCCCATTAATTAAAAATTAATTCCCATTCAGTTCTCCCCAGTAAATCCCCACATAATGTTTCTGCCGTCACAAGGAACGATTACCTCGCATCATCACAAACGCATACATTATAAATCTGCTAAAAGATCAGAAGACTTTATCACCTGTCTATTCAATTACTTTAATAAAAAGTAATCACTCCTGGAAGACGAAGAATAAGAAAAAAAAATAACAAAAGGGAGAAGAAATCCTTTTTGATCACCTTAAAAGTTTTTATTATTTTTATTTTTATTTTCCCTTCCACCTGCCCCATCAAAATCCCGTCCACGACTATCATTTTTATTTTTCCCGATAAAAACTAAAAACAAG
>JAPMOQ010015914.1:1146579-1184776 GCA_026543055.1 Argiope trifasciata | reverse complement strand
GTCCACGACTATCATTTTTATTTTTCCCGATAAAAACTAAAAACAAGAAAGTCGTGAACTCTTTGCAGAGATTAAATCTCGAATGATTTTTCTACCCCTTTCTTCCATACCGTCGTGCCTTCATTCTCTCCCTCCACCCCCCACTGACGAAGAGGATGGCCTTTGGTCGAAAAGAAAAAACTTCCAACTGGGGGTGAAGGGGGTAGAACAAAAGACAGATAAAGAAAGCGGTAAGTAAGAGCCCCAGAGCGGATTCTCATAGTGAGGGGCTGTAAAAGGTACAAGTGAAAGTTCAGATTGGATTTTTTTTCTCCTACCCTTCCCTTTTTTCTATTCTTCTAGTCCCCCCAAGAAAGTGGATATAAAACGCGACCGATTACTATCTTGCCATCTCTCGGGACATCCCGATCGAATGCGAGAGGTGGTAGACCCCAAGGGATAAGAGAAATAAAAAGGGAAGGAAAGTGATGACGGGGATTACGGCAAGGTTTTGTGACTTTAATACAAATTCTGAAACAGTATTCTTGTCCCCTGCTGTTCTCCTAACTGGGGACGGGACGGTTCTTGATTCCTCGAAGGTGGTCCTTCCATTCAGTTCGATCATTTAGAAGTTGACTTTTTCCTTCCCAGGGTGGATCGGATTCGTCTGGAAAAGATGTTTATCCATTGCACTGTCGTCGATAAGCTGGCCTTAAGCAGGATTAATCTATGGGAGAAAATAGTGCTGATTGCTTTCCTGGATTTGGGTGTTATTTCTATTGATAAGAGACTTGGAATTTTCTCGAAGGGGGAATACTTATTTAGTGGGTTTTAGCTGCAGAGAAAGAGGATTTTTTTTGTTTGTTTGTTTGAAACCCAATATTGCACTTTTTAAATTCGCTATAGTATTAAATTAATTTATGTCATATCGGCTATCAGAAAAGTAATTCAACATTGAAAAAATAAATTAAATAAACTAATAAAAAACTGATCAATATTGTATCAAGAATTAAACTAATAAAAAACTGGTAATCAATGTTGCATCAAGAAATAAAATAATAGATAATAACCTTAAGAGTCCCGCATGTCATCTGTAAATTGTGACATGCATTAATTATTCAAATTGCTTACCAATATAGTTCTTTAATTTAGATGACTAACATTTGTAATTTAGCTAATTTTGAAGTAGCAAGTGCTCATAAACTGTTTTGTTTTAAAAATTAATATTTCATTTTAAAAAGAAACAAATAAAAGTTTAAAAGTTTCCCTATAATTTCTCAGCATATCATTGACAGGAGAATATTTGTTTGTTTATTAGACAAAATAATTTTCTGCAATTATAAGAATATTTTCTTACATTTTTTTGCATACTTGTAATAAACGTTTTCAAATATGTAGGGTTTGTAACAATATATTTTACTTATGTTGACTGAATTTATAAGCCCGTCTATTTCCACGACATTAAATACTTTTTTTTGTTCGTGCATTGTTGCTGCAATTATTGATAAGCGTAAAAATTAAAACCAACATAAAATTAAGTGAACTGGGCAAAAAAAAGTTTTTTTACGGTATTTCTAATAAATTTTTTTGTATATACTTTAGATATTTTATTAAAGAAATTCAGAAGTTATCAAACATATACTTTCGTTCCAACTTCATTAATCACAGCAAATGGCACATTTTGATGAAATTATACAGTTTAAATCTGCAGACTAATAGAGTTCAAACTTCGAAGTACATAACATATAAATCCTAACACAGAAATTTATAAGTGGCATAAATTTATAATACCTTTTCAATACTTCAATCGTTTGTATAAAGTGATAGGACATTTTAACCAATTTGATATCTTGCTTTTAACTAATGATACTCGTATTAACATATTCCAAATACTAACATGATACTTTTTTAATTAACTGAAAGATCCACAAAGAAAAAAATACTTCCTTTTATTATTTTTTTGTGCAAAGTTAATACCCCAACTTTCTTTGAAATATTGGATTAAAAGTAGAATAAATGAAAAATTAATCAAGAAAATTGTTTCCTTTTTTTTAGAAAAACAAGTCTCGCAAATTAAGGATAACGAGTTTATAATCGTTGAATAAGTATTATTCCTTATAAAAACTATATTTTAGCAAATGCTAATCACTTAGTCTCTATTATGCATGGATATTAAAAATAAAAGCATAAAAATCTAGTGAAAGGAAACCAAAAAAAAAAAAAAAGAAGGAAAAAAAACTAATGAAGTTAAATTTAAAAAAAGGAAAGAAGGAAATAAATCAAGTAATGGATATCGGAATCGCATGATGTTTGAAAAAAGAAGCAATTACTAAAGAAAATGATGAGAAACGATATCTAGATTCTTCATATAGATGATTCTGAATATAATTAAACAAATATTTGCACACATAAGTGTTAATTTTATATTTGATTGAAGATCACGGTATGAGCTTATAAATTGAAACCTGAAAAATATTACACACTCGATATTTAATAAGTATTTCCTAGTTGCGTAGTTTTTGTTGGTTCCTGCAAACGTTGCCTTTGTGCTGTATTTGCTATCTACATTTCATTATTCTTTCCGTTTTCTTTGTTTTTGGAAAATGAAGGATCTTCGCCGTAAACCGTATTGCAATGGACATTCATATATGCATCACTAGTGAACGTCTCTCACAGCCGGGCGTACTACCTATGCGTTTTTGGAAATCGAACTCATGGGACGGTGATGCATATATACATTCTAAACTAGAATAATTTTTAAATGCCCCTAGATGGTCCCTTGTGTCCATTACTTTTGAAATAAATATAATTTATTTTCCTGAGCTTCAGTTTGCTCATAGTCAGCCTTTAGTATTTTACTCATCAGCTGTTGCGGAGGGGGAACATTCCACGTGATAGAATCGTTTGTGTCTCTGATTTCACTCTGAATTTTGCTTTGGGCCGCGGTGGCCTGGTGGTAAAGTCTCGGCTTCGGAACCGAAGGGTTTCAGGTTCGAGACTTCGTCGTGTGAGGGGGGTCTCTTGCACGTTAAATCTGTCAGGTCAAACGTCCTCCCGCTGGTGTGGCGTGGTGTGGAGAGGGGGGTGCCAGTTCAGGTGTCGTCCTCGTCATCTGACCGTGGTTCAAAATTACGAGGTCCGTCCCAAAATAGCCCTCGTGTTGCTTTGAAACGGGACGTTAATATAACTAAACTAAACTGAATTTTCTTTCTTCTTTTTCTGTTATTGTTATATAACCGAAACTAGTCTTTTGAGGCTTAAACATCCGTAATTTATTTTGTGCAGATTTCGGATACTTCTAGTAACGCAAAATTCTTTTTTTGTGGAATGATTCCTTTTGTGTATGTTCTGTCCTTAGCGTCTATAATAGAGGTATCTCATCTGGTAAAAATTTGAACTTGTTGGATTTTTCTGCACATGGTCGATTACAACAACAAAAATATGAAGATATGTTAGCTTTATAAAATTAATTAGCTAAATGGAAAAATTATTAATTACAGCTATTTGAAAAAATAATTTACTGAAGCTAATTAAAAATTAGCTGTTCTTATTCGACATTTATTACTTTATTATTTTTATTTCAATATAATTATTTGAGAAAAAAATTAAGCAAATGACAATCATCTGATGATAACTTAGAATAAATTTACATAAGTTGCTAGAATAAAGAATATTTATATTTTTTTTTCATCTAAAACTAATAATAACACAGCGCTATGGTCATCTAATCAAGATTAGCAATTCCTATTTATCAATATATGTATATAAAAAGTGAAATGCATTAATTATTTGAGCTCAAAGGATTCCTAATACTAAATACTCTTTCATCAAACTTACTCATTCATTCATCTTGAAAAGCAATAATTTAAATAATAATAAAATCTCTTAAATAATAATAATAATAATTAAGAAATTAATAATAATTATTATTAAATATCTTAAATAATAATAATTATTATTATACCTTTTGAATAATAATAATAATTAAGAATTTAATAATAATAATAATTAAGAATTTAATAATAATAATAATTAAGAATTTAATAATAATAATAATTAAAGCTCTTAAATAAAATAATTAGCAATTATAAATTTTAATAATATCGATATTTTTAGAAAAAAATGTGCAATGTTTATATTTCTATGAATAAAAAGTGGGTCTTCAGTAATTTTCATAGCAAACTCTTAAAAATAAAATTTGAATTAAATTTCTTCTAGGCATCAAAAAAGGAAATTATTTCCAATACATGTAATTATTTTTTGTTTTGTACAATGCATTCTTATAAAGGATATTCTTAGAAATATATCTTCTCAATGAAGTAACATATTTTAAAATAAGAAATATAAAATTTTCAGTAAAAAAAAGTTCTAATCTTTTAGAACATAAAAAGATGCAATTTATATTTTCTTCGTAGTTAATTTATTTTTTTAATTTATTTTGACAAGAATTTCAAAATAAGGAAAATAATACCAACAAGACTACTTATCATGTACTGATGAACAATATTCTTTTTTTTTTTAAATCAAATTTATCCAGACTACTAATTTATGTTATGAGCAACGAAATGATATTTGTGCCTTCATTTATATATTTAAAAAATAATTATATTTTAGACTTTTTTTCCCTAATTATAGTTTGAAGCTCACATATATTTTTAAACATATAAGACGACCAAAAATAAATTACAGAAACGGGCAATGTTTTAAAAAATAAATATGTATTAAAATTTTTCAATATTTGATAAGAATGAAAGAAAGGAAAGCATTTCTAGTTGCTCAGAAAAAAAAAGAAAGAAAGAAAGAAAAACTACATTTTAAATTTTGTTAAACAATAATCTTTATTTTTAAATGAAAACAAAATTAATTACATGACTTAAATTCACAAACGAAGTTATTTAAATAACTTCCGGGACTTTTTCGATAAATTATTTTATAAAAGCAAAATTTATTTTGATGTTTTTACCTTTCCAAAATGCATAAAATAAGTTTCGTTTCCTTGAATAAATTATATTTTAAAAGGAATATAAAACAAGCATTTTATACTTAGAAAATCTAATGAACGAACTAAGCAGCTTACGAAGAAAATATGAACCTCTAAATAAAATAATAATGTTAAAAGAGTAATTATTTTCAAAGGAAAAATTTATTATTTTAAAGCCTTAGAATAAACTAGCCATTTTTGCCTAAAAATTTATTTAATTATATTAAATATTTTTTATTTATTCAAAATACTTTCAATTGCATTTTAATATCGAATAACGGGCAGTTATTATTTTTTAATTAGATTATGCTCCTGCGATATTAAACAACATGAGTTGTTAAAAACACTACTTAGCATAAAGGTTAGAGTTGTAAAATAACAATAGTTTATCAATAAGAAAATTAATTGTACACATCATTTCAGATATTATTAAGCTGGGGTGTAATTGAAAGTAATTTAAACCTTATTAGAATATTTTAGAATACGTTTGTAAAATAAATTTAAGAAATATTTAAAAACCCAATATTCTTGAATGTATTTACATTAATTTACTTAATTTATATTTATGATTAATTTGATTAATTTTCGAAAAAGAAATTTAAACTTTAAAATTAATTCTTGTTCACGGACCTTTTGTTTCTTAAATGAATAAAATTTTGAATTAATTAAACTGAATACTGATGCTAAAATTGGAAGAAACTTTAAAATATAGGCATGGATGAATAACCTAACAGAAATTTTGAAATATAACAGAATTAGTAAAAGTTTGAAATCTGGTTGCTTCTTATTAAAATGTCTTTCATTCTTCAGGTAACAGAACAATAACCAGAGAAGATTATGATAGTGAGAAAAAGTTTAAATAATAGTGATAAAAATTAATAATGTGAATTACATTCTTAAAGCAATTCAAGTAAAAAAATAAGTAAGATGTTTTTCAATTAAAAAAAATACACACAAATATACAGAAATAATACATGATAGTGCACCGTAATATATTAATAAATTCAATTGTAAGATATTATCATGCTTACCCAGAACTCCACTTGCATCTCTGTGTTTCTGTATATTTGAAAGAAAAAGACAAGTGAGTACAATTTTGCATCGTATAGTGCTTGAATCCTTACATTGGGCTCTCTGATAACTCTCAATTATTTTAATATAAGACATTAAATTATATATATTAACTAACCATGAGCAGCTATAATAACTGTATTAAAAATGTAGTTTGGGGGGGGGGCTTTTTGAAATTTTAATTACAGATTTTACAAAATGTTGACGTTTATCACACTATGACTTCCGGAATAATTATATCACAAAAAATTATATTATATTAATTATTTAAAAAAATATCTTTCACTGATATTAATTAATAGTTGCACAAATTTCTTATGAATATATTTTTCCCAAATTTTCATACAATTTATTATATTGTTGCCCTGAAATTCAAATCGATTTCATTGTTTCATCAAATGTTTTTAATTTTACATGACATATAAAAAGAGTGAAGTTTATAATACAACGAAATTTAGTAGTCAGATAAATTTGCCATTTCCGGTTTGAATAACGCATTGGTATTTTCATGTCACTAACCACCTCGAAACTGCTCCGGCCGTCCTCGAAAGAATGTGAAATGAAGAGGGGAAAAACAGTTCCAGGGTAGGAGCAATAAGTAATATTAAGGAGTCTTGATGGAGTTCTGAGGAGAACTTTGAGCCATTATTAATAACCTGAAAGGTAATTCAAAATTGTATATAACATAGTTCATATTCAGTCATATGTATACACCATCAATAATACACTCTAGAACGAAAATGTGGAAGTATTCCTGTCTGGCGTGTATAGTTATTAAGGGTATAAGGAGACTGGTTTCCATCAGAAAGATTATTGTTCACAATAAAAATAAAATCAGAAATTCAGTTAAATTAACAAGGACTTGATATATAGAAATTCGACAAAATAATGAAAATGAAAATATATCTAAATGATATATATAAATTGAATTGTAACCAAAATCTTTGGTGAAACAGCCAAATAGTAAATATTCCTAAAATACCAAACGCAAGTAGGAAAAATGGATGCTTAATTCTATGTATTATAAATTGTATTAATATTAGTAAATATTTCTATGTTTATGAGTTATTTTTTAATATTTAATATAATACTATTTAGTTATTGAAATAGAATAAGATAGATTATATTTCAATTATTATCATGATTGCCAATGCACACACACACATATATATGTGTATGTATATTTATACAATGAATCAAAATACTTGTGTGAAACTAGCATGCTCTCTACACGAAGGAAAAGATTGAATCCACTCTTGTCAACTAAATAACATCATTTTTCATCAAAAATAGAGCTTAAACATGAAGACAAAGCGAAACATAAGCTAAAAATAGCCTGCATAATTGATACATCCTTCCTAATCTTCTGGAAACAAAGAAAAATTGGCACGCTTTCAACTCTCTCCTTTTACTATTCACATTTAAACTCCAACAGATCTCAATGATCGTTCCAAAAGCCCAGTTCCATTCCAAAAAAGAAGAGCTTTAAGAGTGTCGGGACCCACCGGTGGGGCCCGACAGGACTAGAAAAAGAACACGGTAATATCCGAGGGAACATTAAATCACAATTTTATCTCCTCGGCTAGGCAGCACAACTCAATCGTTAGCGGCAACTAAACAACGGACAGCAGTGAAAATGTAGGAAACTCATTCGTCTTTATCAGGGTCTGACAGTCCATAGCTTATAGGTGGGTCCCAGGACAATTTAGGTAAAAGCGGACTGATGCTCACAATTAATATTCAGCAGCCGATGCCTTCTAAAAGATGCACTTTAAGAGGAGAGAGCTGATCGTGGTGCCACGGGATGTAGGGGTGCTTTATTTGTATGATTTTTTTAAAGATTTTTATCCTTTTCAATTGGCTTGGTTGCTTAGCCCTACAGATTGTCTGTTTTTTGAATGTTGGTGGTTTTATTATTATTTTTATGGATTTTATATCAAAGCTACTTTATATCTTTTGAGTGGATGAAGACTAGATTGGGCTATTCCACAAGAAAGCATAATAGTATTCGCTTATGCGTATTTAAATTGCTATTATTTCATAATTTGTAAATTTTAAAGACTTCTTTCACAAAACTTTTCTGATAACTTGCCTTAAATCCTGCAATTTAGTACATTTTTGCGATTGTGATCGTTAAAATTTTTAAGGATTCAACCTCGGAATAATCATATAAATAAAATCTACTTTTAACTGATCCAAATCAAATTGATTTAATTGATCAAATAAAATTTTCTTAAAGATCCATCATGTGGCGAATTGAGAAAAAATATTTTAAAATCCCATTATAATTCTAATCATTATTTAGATAATTATTGAAAAATAAAAGAAATAAATGAAAATATGAAATATACTTTATTATATGATTTGAAAGTTCTTAAATGATTTTGATTTGAAAGTTAATAAAAACGTGTAGCCTTGAAAACAATACAATTTGCAAATCACGCAACAATAAGTGTGGACAAAAAAATTAGTAGACATGCATTAAAATTAAAATACATTACATATAATTCAAAGATGTATATCGATGTGATGAAAAGCTGAATTTACTTAGAATGATTTGAATGAATTTTGGTCAGAACAACGATATTCTCAAATTATATTAATTTTTAACGATAATGCTAACGTAAAAAATCGAATGAAAAAAAATGATTATAAATAATGCAATTTCAACTTTTTAATTGTTAATCATATCATTACATCGAAATTCTACTATTAATTAGGATTTATGTTTATCCAGCATCTTTATCCTGATATTGTAATTATATTTGATATGACATTAAACAGTTTATCATTCTTGGAATAAATGAAGTTTCTTTTTATTCTACAAGGCATAATTTTTTGAATAAAACCCTTAATTGAATAACCTCAATTTCTAAAAAAGAAATTCTTATTTTGGAAAATAAATAACACGGGATTTAATTTTTTAAAGTTTTTAGAAGGTCACAAATCCTTTGTGGAAAACAAATATACTTACTTAATAAACGGAATTAGCTCGTCAGTTAAGACAAATATTACAAAGAATGAAATATTTTTACGAACAATTCTTATATCACATTATCCTAATGCTTGAAAACTACATTCACAAATTTTTGCTCTTGAAATTAGGTTAAACTATTTCTTTAACAAGACGTAAAATACTTCCGCCAACCCCATCCTTAAATACATAAAGAATAAACTCACTCTCAAGTTTTCACAAAAGATGTCCAATCACCAAATAAATTTGAAAAATAAGAATGGTTATATTCTGCATCGCAAAGTAAAAAATGATAAAAATAACTTCTTTCTCTTATTAAATACTGATTCATCCTCGTTACTAAGACTCCCTTTATGGAAAAGATATTTTTTTGTTGAAACTCAGTTATAAACCGAGGACTCTTATGGAAATATTTAATCCAATTTTTCTTTCTTTCCCAGCAGATTTTGCTGGAGGAAGTTGCATATGATCAGTTGGTGTAGCTCCTTCGTTTGTCATGTTTGTCTTTGCATTTATTTTTGAAATATCAGCTCCTTTTTAAGAACTCCAAGAGTAAGAGGTTGAATTTCTTTAAACTAATGATTGAAGAGCAGCTTCCTCTTCCATCTACAACGTAAACATCTTCATTAGCCGTCATGTTTGTCTTTTCAGTTCTAACTTTCAGCTACGACAAAAATGTTCGAACGAAAATTGGATCGTTCATATCAGAACTGATGAATATCAAAAGTTTCAGAAGATGGAATATTCGTCTGTGAGAAGAAATAATAATAATAATAAAAAGAATTCTGCATATTCTTCTTCGGTTCGAAATATTGCTTTGTATGCAGAATTTCTGACTTAAATTTTGATTTTTCCTTTTTTTTTCGGTTGTAAGGCGCAAACGATGTGTTCTGTTTTTACTTCCGAGAAGAAAAATGGATCCCTAAGTTAATTTAGAAGTTCCAGAAAATGCGAGTATAACTAATTTAAATAAAATGGCGTTCTTGTTAGTTTAGTATTTAACTGTAATGTTTTGGAATTAATTAAATCATCAAAGGCAATGGTAAGGGGAGGTAATTAATCATTTTTGTTGACTCAAAGTTATTTCAAATTCTTGAAACTTAATTTTATATGCATTTATTATAAGATTTAATGTAAGTAAATACATGTTAATTAAGAGTTGAAGTGCTTCATTGATTTTTAGAAAATAAATTTTTTCCTTCCATCTTATTTATGATTTTGAAACCTTAATTTGAAACAATAATTAAATGACTATCTAAGCCATTTTTACTGATTGGGCTCTGAATATTGATATTAGGTTTCTACTGAAAAAGGTGGAGATTGAGTTTTCAATTAGAGCACTTTATCACAAAAAATACAAATAAGCTATTGGTTGCGTTTGGTTTTACTTCAGAAAAATCAATATGAATTTTACTTTAAATGCTATATTCAATTCTCATTTTCTATCTGAATCATAGTTACTTTTTTGTCATTCAAAACAATTATTGGCGATACTGAAAGATAATTTTTAGAGAAAACAATCACGCAAACAATTTTAAAAAAAGAATCTCGAAGTGAAATTAATGCCTTCAAATGAAATATATTAGAAAGGAATCCAACGGAGTGTTAAAATTGTTGAAATGCAGATGAAAACTTTATGTGTTTAATGACAATTGTAAACGTCATTTTCTAAAAAAGAATAAGGTAGTTTTATTTATTTAATACTAAAATCTGCAATTTCATTACTTTCAAATATGCATTTAGTTGTTATGAATAAGATCATTTATCTCATTTGGTTTACAAGGAGCATATAATTTATTCTGTGGCAAGAAATGATTTTATTTCTGGAAAAATATTGAATTCTACTTTTGAAAAGAGTACATTTTTTAAGAGTAGTTCTATTATTTTCATTTTTTCATTCATTTGTTTAATCTGATATTTGAAGCCTTCATATAAATTTAGAGCCTCAAGATAATCGATTCTCTCTGGGTTACATTGAAATACGTTCTGATAGAGATAATACGCCTTTTACAAGCAAATATGTGTGTGGGGGAAATTTATGATATGAAAAATTATATAAATTGACTACTCATACCTGCCCTAAGAATGAATGATCGGATCTCCGTAACAGCAATACTGACGGGAGCTCTGGTTGAGTCCTAAAGACCATTACAGGCAATGGCACATCCCTTCCCTTGGGAAGTATATTCCATCATCGATAGGAAGTTACCAAATCTAATTTTTTTTTCTATGTCCACCAGGGCAGTTAGAACCCTCCTAACCTCGTTTCTTAGGTCCGCCTCCTCTACAGAAGTTTGTGAAATGACATGCGTAACTTCAAGAAGCGTAAAAATTATGTTTCGTATTTTTAGACAATATACCATTCTAAATTCAATTCTGTTTAATCATAACATGATATCACACTTGCTAAGTATGTCATATGGAAATCGTATTAAAATAGAATTAACGCTGAAAATGCTTCTTTCTCAATTAAGATTCAGCTTTAAACTATTAGTAACGACTTCATCACTGATTAAGCACTTAATAGCTGACATTCAAAAGTTCCAAAATTATCCTGCTTTCCAATTGATTTCGATCAACACCAGTAAGATTTTTAGACAATAAGGTATTATATTACTTAATCTGAATAATTCGTATTCGAATGCTGAAAGTCAAATGACGAATAATTAATATATTTTCATGGGAATTTGACTTCTCTTAATGGCCATAACAACTTTTTTGTATTTCTAGACCCATATAAGCATTAATAATTCCAAAAAGTGCTTAAGAGATTAGACTGCATGTCATTTCAAATGAGTGATGCCTTATTGAACAATTGTTTTTTGAAAAATACTTTATTTCTGTTTATTACTTAACATTCTATTTTATGAAGAGACAGGTTATTATATTATGAAAAACAAACCTAGAATGCTCCCCAAATTTTAGATTTCTTAAAAACAAAATCTGGATACTTATTTTTAAACTGCAATAATCTCTATTGTTTTTAGATATTATAACAATAAAACATGCTCTATTGAGATGGATTGTTGATGATTTTCATTATGACAAGTTTGCTTTTTACTTACTTATTTCAATTCTACTCTCTGAAAATATAAATAATACCTTAAAAAATAGTATCGTTATAGAAAAATATAAAACATTATTTACAAACATTTAGAGATAGAAATATAAGGATTGTGTAAATTTTCAAAGGGATTACGGGGATTTAAAATAAAGGAAAAAACATTCTCTTACTAATTGTATATATGATGATTTCTTTATGTCATGGTTTATTTAACAAAGGATTTAATTTTAAAACAAGTGCAAAGTGCACACATCAAACAAATAATAATTCAAAATACATTAGTACGTATTCAGAATATGAATATTTCAATGAACTGTTCAAAAGGAATAAATCATAATATAAATGAGCAAATGAAGCAACCTTTTCGAATAATAAATATTTATATGTGACAAAGTAAACAAATACATCTTTTTTTAGTTACATAAATTAGAAGGTATCATTATTTAAAACTTTTTCCCTGCAAATACTTGCAACGCAAGATATATTCTGAGTCACTATGCTTACATTTTTTGATATAATACTGTTGCTGTAATAAGAGGAAAACTTTGACAATAAAAATAATTAAAATAATCAGTATACATGTCTTACTGAGTAAAGGAGAGTTTTTTATTTTATTTTAATAACACCTGCAAAAGGTATTTATTTTTTCAGAGATTATATTTCATAAAAGAAAGCGAGACTAAGTAAGGAAAATAAACAAAAAATACTAATAATTTAGAGTTGCTATTATAACATAAGATAGAGAATAAAAAAAGAAAATGTTTTTTTATAAAAAAAAGACTGAATGGTCAATGACTGTGAAAGTGTGTTTATGCATATGTATGAAATGATGTTTTTTAATCACTAATATTACCCGTTTCATCTTTTTCTTTACATAATTCATATTTACTTGATGCATAAGTAAGGAAAATATCTGATTACATTTTTTTGAAATGATGTATTTACATTAACATTTTAAAAAATTGCGAAATAGTATATCTATTTTATAAAAAAGATGTCCATAAATTACAAATTCAATTCACCATTAATTAGATATATTAACTGATTAATAACCACATCATATGTATATCCTTTAAATTATGTTTTTTTTAAAGTTATATTATTATTCAGTCAATCTTTCACTAAAATAAATCAGAGCTCAATTATATTCTGATAAATGATTTAAACTGAAACATATTACTGCATTCAGTAAATTTATTTCAATAGCATTATGGTGTTCTAAGATTTTTGAGACAGAAAACATACATCTTATAAATGACATATCTTAAACTTGGTCTATTTCTATAAATATTCCCAAATGCATAAACACTGTGTGCATTTTCGACAACTTTATGTCATTTCTATAGTTCTTGGATTTATATTTATTTCCCAAAATGCATTGAAAACTCTCCTCAAGCAGCCACCTATTGTGAAACCTTCATCTACTACTTATAAAGAACCGTTGAAAGTGTAGGTTCGTTGCCAATATTCCCGATGCAGGCATGTGGAACATTTCTCACACAGCTGGTACCTCCTTAGCCCTACAAACTTTAAGCGAGTAAAGAAAATTCTTAATAGTAGCCTCTTGGAAGGAGGCATGAAATATTTGTGACCCCTACCAGAAATAAGAAAAGTTAAAACGCATTTTTTTTTCTTCTTTCGCCTTCTCTAACCGTTTTTCCTGGACTGCATCCAAAATGCCAGAAGGCCTTTTCCTTCAGAGATCATAAGTCGATAAAACAGTTTACAACAAAGAAAGCCAAAGACAATTGTGCAGGCGTTGTTGTTGATTGTAATAAGCAATAACGGTTACATGATCCGGAAAGAAGCAGCCAACATTGAGTTTTATTCTAATCAGTTTTTGCAGACGACTTGCGTTCAATACCATTGTATTGCTTTCAAGACACAGAAGCAGACATATGTCGCAAAAAGTTCCGAGGCAGTTTGAAAACGTGTTTGGCAGGGGCTATGCACAAATTTCTTCCTTATCTTACTGCGTCAGCTTACTATGATATATATTTTTTTCATATAATACGTAAAGACTGGTTTATGTTATTTACAAAATAGCACAGATTAATTTTTAAATGATGTTACCTTCTGTAAGTTAGATCGTATTTCACTCAATTTTATTTTTTAATGTTAATTTTGTTAGTGATTATTACAATGGCATTACTTTGTTTCTACAAGTATTCGCTTAAAATATTTCTAATAAATAATATAAAAAAATAAATGACAGTAAAAATTCAGTCTCATTATCATTTAATTTTTTCTTCATTTCTATTGCAAAACAAATTAAGCATATAAATCGGGAAAAAATTGCACATCGAGTAAACATTTTTTTATTTGTTGCTGATTTAAGTTTAATACAACTTATTAGAACAATGGGATGCTTTGGTTGCCATGTTTTAAAATTGAAAATCTTTCAAATATTCACTCTTTATAAGGGGTTGATGCACGCACTCAGAAACATTCACTCACACATATACATACAATAATACATATACACACAGTAAGGATTAAAAATTTCTTCAGCCTGTGTAGTGCAAAATTACAAAAATAAAATGACATTTTCTGAATTGATTATTTTGAAAAACTTCGAGAACAATTCTGAAATAATGTCCTTTCATTTAAAGAATAGAACCATACAGCTTAAGAAACATAGAGATTTCGTTGCGAATTTTCTTCATTTCTTTTTTAATGTATAATAATTCTTTATATTTTCGGCATAGATATCAAAGTTAAAGGTTGCATTTGCATTTTTTAAAACTCTTGTTATTTTCATTTCAGTCTCTATTTATAATGGACCACTATTATTTCTACTGCTAGCATGCCTATTATACTTTCATGTAGGCTGTTTATTAAAATAATATTTACTGCCACACAAACATTTCATAGAGACATCTTTTAAATGCATTATTCATACACGAGAATCTCAAAAGGCTTATGTAAACTGCAAAATTACACTTTCATGTGTTTAATTTAACATCAGTTTGATATTTTTAAGATGGTTTTTAAAGTAAGCATCTTAATAGTTGAAAGTGATTTACAGAAACAATTTAAGAAGCCATAATATATATATGATGTGGAGCTCTTACTTTCCTAAAAAAACATATTAACAATTAAAAAAAGACAGTTAAAAAACATGTTCACATTTAATAATGTTTATAATCGTACCTTACATTCTTCTCAATGAGTTTCTTTCTGACTGCGGATGAAAATATTCAAGCATACCTTTAATATTATTTCACAAACTGGTAAATGAAGAAATAATTTTAAAATCATGTTTTTTAATAGATTTTGCATATTTTATCGAAAACCGAAAATTACTTTTTATAATGCTTATACTGCTCTTAAGGTTAATTTATTCAGCGTTAATCATCACAGGTGTAAATTAATAAGGCTCAATCAGTAAACACGGAATTTTCTTATTAATCAGTAGAATTAATAATTATAACAATTAACAATTAATAATTATAACATAAAAAACTTGTAGGTTCAGACAGTGTAACATCTTTGTAAAATATTATTTTTTAACATTATAAAATTGTTCAAACATACTAACTATATTAATTTTGTAAATTCTATGTTTCATACAATATTTTCTAATTCATTCAACATCTTTTTGCAATTATAATTTTGGAAAATATATCAAAATTTACATCTTTGCCTTTTTATAAGTAGAAAATCAATTACACTAATGAATTATTTCAAATATTAGCTTCCTGAACTTTGAAATATGCAATTACATTAAATCCTTGGATTTTTATTATATTGCTTTGAAATTCAAAATATTTCAGATACCAATTTTTAAAAACATCGATTATAACATTGCTTAGCTTATACATTTTTTATAAAACACATTTCGAAATCTTTTCATACTCGCTTCTCAAAATTAATTTTAAAAATGTAAATTTCCAAGAAATGTAATTACAGGTCGAATACCTATAAATATTTCAAATAAAATTTATTTACTAATTGAGAATCAGAATTGTGCAGTGGAGAATTTTTAATTCGTGTATTTCACAAAACGCTGCTTGCATTGATTTTCCTTTCTCTGATGTATAATGACTGCTTTTTTTCATTGGCTTTAATTACATCGAATAAATCATTTTGCTCCATTTTGGAAGATGTCCAAAAAAGAAAAAAAAATCAACAAACGCCCATACATCTCACACCAAAGAAATCATCATCAAAGAGTATTTTATTCAAACAAGCTTTAATATCGGTAGTTTCTTCGGTAAGCAAGATGAAGAGGCCTTTAAGACAAGTATAAATAAATTTCGAAACCGTGTAATTTAGATTTAATTATAGAGTAAGAAACCTTAATCATTTGGAGGCAGAAGCATCAGTTGCTGCTCTGAATTTTTGGGAGCCGTTGTGGCAATTAATTATATCAAAAGTTCCTTTTCATTATGATCATTTATCTTCCGCCGACTGAACATCAACTTATGATTCTTCTTATTTTGAAAAGATAAAAGTATAGATTGTGGAAATAAGTAGATTACTTTTTTATGAAAGAAACGATATTTTTTTCTTAGATGTTCCGCATGTTTTATTGCATCAAAAATTAAATAGTGATGATGATTATTTCAATTATCAAAATGTTGATTATACTTTATTTAATTTTTTTTGTCGTGTCCGTGTTTTCACGGAAAGGGAGTGCAGTAGCTTCTGAGGGTAAAGACCCCTGAGTACCCAGAGGTCAGAAGTCTGAGTTGTAGCGGAAATGAAGATGTCACACACATTCACTTCCGCAACCCCTTTTTACAGGGAGCACATTCACACGCCTCACAGACAGAACACTGAATAACAACCATGCCCAAACCGGGACGCCCAGATCACGGGGAAAACACGCTACACCTGTACCAGGACGCCTGCCTTTATTCAATTAATACATATTAATGATACAGAAGGCATCATTCAGAGTTTCTTTAATATGCTAATTTCAATTGAGATTGTATAGCGTGTTATAAGATATCCTTTTGGATTTAATAATTTTAAATTTTTCCATAGATTTCTATCTGGATAACATAGTTGACATATAAAGTAATTATTTATATTTACGCATTATATATTAGGCAATGAAAGTGTTTAAATTTTATTCAGTTCGGAATAGACATATAGAAATCAATAAATTTTCCATAGATAATTTTATTCTTCCAACTCTTAATATAGGCAGAGGTGACCTGGTTGCTAAGTCTGAGCCAAATGCTTTCTGGTTTGAGATCTGATTCCACCAGAGAAACGCCGTGTAAATGGGTCTTGTAGACTTTAAATTCGGAGGGGCCAAACATCCTCCTGCAAGGTGATGTGGAAGTTTAAAGAGAGGTGTCAGTTCAGGTGTCATCTTCATCTGATCGATACTCAAAATTACTCGGTCTGTTCCAAAATAACCCTAGTCTTATTTTAAAATGGGGCTCAAATAACTAAACTAATCTATTAAGTTTATGTACTGTGTGATATCATACTTTATTATCACTTATTTACTCATAACTGGAATTAGGTTGATTTTGTAAATTACATGAACATAAATAACAAGTGCAAAAGAATCAAGATTATTAATTGGGATGCTTATTTTGTTTTTTATCGAATTTAAGTGAATTTGACAAATATGATGATTTCTTGTTTCCTATTCGTTAGATGTCATTGTAGTCAAGTGTCAAGCATTTGATAAGTTGATTCCTTATTATCGTGATATTTTAACTCAATAATGCGAATTATTTTTAGCAATAGTGAACGATATTATAAGTACCGAATTACACTAATAATATTTATTATTTAAATACCTAAGTATTAGATATCTGATGATATTCAGTAAATAATATTAAAGTATTTAAATGTAACAAAACTTCTTATCGCAAACATATTTCTGAAATATTATTACTTTTTATTTTAGCTTTATTTTCCAGGGAATCAATTTATTATTAATAAATTGGAATTGTATAATATTAAATTTCTATTAATATCAAATAAATTTAATAATATGAAATTATTATTGAATATAAAGAACTATTACAATGCACTGTTTGCATTATAAATATTTATATTTCATAAAATGTGCTGTATACTATTCTGGTATGTGATAATGTTGTAAATTTTGACTTTGAAGCGGTTTGTCCACTTAGAATCTTTTTTGCAAACTTAAATTAGGTTTGTTTAGCAGTATTGTGGTTACTGTTAAACAAACCAACTACATATTTGCAAATAGTAATAGAAAATTCGGGACTCAATATTTGAATATAGTAAACTGATGAAACGTAAAAAAAGTTATCAACTTTTTTTATATAAAACATTAATCTGTATTTCAATAATAAAATACGTGCCATTTAATAAATAAATGCATTATGCTATTTATTTAAATAATTAATAGCATGAAATTCGATTAATAAACAAGAAAAAAAATCTTAATCGGTCCTTATAATTTTACCTGACATATTATATTCTTAGAACACTAATTATTTTTAAGATCAGACCACAAATTCTGTATTGCAGTGGAAAGTGCAAAATATTGTTCACTGGAAAAATAACTCCGTGCACATGAATTGAAACAAGTTTTTTTGAAGACATGAATACGAAGCACGTTAAAGTGAAATAAAACGAATACCCTTTCCACGATATTTAGTTCCATTTTTAATTTCTTTTATATACACCAGAGATGAATCGTTTAAATTAAGTATTTGCTTTTCTTTGTTTTGCTCTAGAAGAAAAAAAATAATCGTTGCTGGATATTACTGAAAGTAAAAACATTCTAAAAACAACAGAAGAAAATCATGAAAAAAAATGTAAATATTAATTTGATTGTTTATTTTATGGAGGTACAAAAATCATTATTCTTTCATAAAAAGGATTGAAACACATAAAAATTTCATATTGTAAAAGCAAAGAAATAGTATTTTTAATGATTTGCGTTTACTATGAAATGTTTTTTGCAGCAGTTTTTATCATTGATATAATGAGAGCACAATAATATTTGTCATTATACCAAACATGAGAAACTTAAAAAAATATTTACCTTAAAAATTGCGGTTGTAGTTTTTGACTATTCTAAAAACGTGGATTGGAATTTTTAGGTTCTTAACTTGATGTGCAAATTTACTTCGTACAGTAAATTGTAAGATTAGTACATTGTAAGAACAAGGAAGAAACTGCTGCAAAATAAAGTTTCAATTTTTTGTGTAATTTTTTTAACTAAAAAATATGACATTTCACTAGGTATTTTTCTCTTCCTAGTGTTTTTTTAAATCTTTCAGAACGGAATAAAACTATTTTCGTTTATTTTTTAATAGTAACAAAAATGTTAATGACGAAATGATCTTAAGTTAACAGAATACATTAGAAGTTGAAATGATCTACTTGAGGCAGAAAACATTTGAATGGTTTTCTAAGAAACAAGGCTAATCGATGAAGAAGAAATAATTTCTGCGAATTATTAGTATTATTAATCAATATTTGACTAAGAAAAATCCGCATAATAAAGCTCAATGAAATCCAGGTTAATTAGTTGTATGATAAGTATCTATAAAAATTATCCCCAATGAAAAAAATCACTTTATAATCATTGCGTTAGATTCAGAGATTTATAAATGTTTCTTTTCAAACAAATTAGGATGTTTCGATTTGTTAGTTATTATAAAAAAATAAAAGAAATTACTTCAGATAGGAAAAAAGAAGCAATAATTATTGACTGATAATTCAATAATCTTCTACTGTGATAAGAAATGACTATGAGGTTCTCTTAAAAATTATCATTCAATATTTTAATAAATTATAGTTTAATGAGAGGGTTTATGCATTGCTGTACATTCTTCAAATTAGGTAATTAATGTTTTTCTAAAAATTTGACATTTTTTTGTTTTCTTTATTATCAAAATTTCAAAGAATAAATTAATCAGTTTCACCTCTCTTTCATAGCATTTAATTGATTTTTTTCTACGTGTATGGAATTTCTATTTAATTTCTTTATTACACCCTTTACAATACAAATTAATATTTATTAGATGATGAAGATAAATAAACCAATTTAAATATTATATTTAAAATCATTCATTCATATCCCGATCATGTTTCGATCAATAAACATGTCAATGTAACACAAAAAATAATTGCTAATATTTGCAGATTGTTAACAAAATTGTACTCTAATAATTACATGTCATTGGATAAAATGATATAGATATTATTATATAAAATTTGTAATATTATTTGTAAATTTATTAAGTTTGCAGGGATAATGTATATTTAGATATATACTGCAAATTAATCACCTCAAAAATGTTCTGGGAACATTTATATAGATTCCAGTATGAATGAACACAATATATGTCAATTATTCCTATATTAGAATCTTAAATCCTCTGAAATCACTTTACTGTTAGTAGAAAAAGGTGTCATTAAGAAAATAGTTGAAAACTATTGACTAAAAGTAAATAATAATAATATTGCGATATTTTAACGACATCGTATGACATTTAGAATATCGAACAATGTCGTAGATACATAATTGTTCTAGTAAGGGTGTCACAATTGATGACAACCATTTTGCCAAATAAAATTTAGGAACTGGAAAAAAGGAAAAATTAACAGCATTAAATAAAAAACGAACCAAATGAAGCGAAATGTCGAACTTAATCCGGTTATTATTTTACATATCTATAATGTTATACCACCTAAAAGAGCCTCTGTCATCATTATTTTATTGTTTAGGTCATTAATTCAAAACGCAGTTTGCAAGAAATGGAGTTCTTATTTCTTGGAAATAATTTTTTCAAAACTGTTTTATTGTTTTGAAAAACAGAATTAGGATTTTATTTACTTTTTTCATATAATAGTGTTTTCTTTGCTTAAGAGTCACAAATTCTGATGTTCCCAGAATAGAATGTAATGTCAATATAAAAACAATAGCAATTTGGTAATCTAGAGTTTTTAGAAATTTGAAGGAAGTATTAGTTTTGAAAATTCGTTGTGTATAAGGCATTTGAAGTAAGAATAAAACCTTTTTCATGTATAATAAATATCCTTTGTAAAAAAAGAAAAAGAAAGAGGTTAGAAGATGAAGAAAATTTCCTGTTAAATTCAATAACTACTCAATATCTATAAGCATATCTTTAAGCATTATCTATAAGCAATCTTTAACAAAATTGTAAAAGCATTTCTAGCATTTAATCATACACGTAGTCAAGTCAACACTAAAATGGTTGGATAAGCAATTCTTTGCAGTGAAGTTACAATTAATTCAAAAGCCGGTGTCCTGGCATAAGGGTAGAGTGTTATTCTCGTGATCTCTGTTTCCCAGTTTGGGCATGCTTGTTATGCTGTATTCTATCTATGAATAATATGAATACCCCCCCCCATGTATGAACGGGTTGTGCAAGGGAATGTGAATCACGAAGTAACGAAGTCGTACTCTTTTCCTTAGTTGGAGCTACTGAAAAAACAAGGGGCGCTGTAGGCTTAAATCGCTGACATCTTTCTGTCAGCTAGCTTGCAAAGTGCCGTAAGTAACAACAACATTAACAAGGTGAGCCACTTTACTGTTATCGAGTAATTCAAACAGGACAAAAATCTTATAATTTTACTTTCGAAAAGGAAATCAAATTTGAATACATAAAAAAAAAAACAGATTAAATATTAAATTGAAAAGTGAGAACAAAACAAATGCTTAAAAATCTCCTTCAAGCAATTTTTCTTTTTAATTTGAGATCATTACCTTAAATCATGCAATTATGTATTTTCTGATTGTAAAAGTTATTTATAGAAACACAAGAAAAAAACTATGTAATGGAAATCTCTATTCAATTACATTTTTGCTAATAATCTAATCTTCAGATCATTCAAAGAAATTCTGCAAGATTGGGAAGTTAAAACGTTAATTAAAACTAAACAATCTTGAAATATTCTCATTCAAAATATTTTCATTAAAATTGCAACTAATACAAACATTTAACATGAAGAAGAGGAAAAACATCAAATAAAAGATTTTAGATTGCTTTCATGTCCAGAAACTCTTTCTGAAATGCTACATAAAGAAGAAAATAAAAACGCCTGAAGTAGAAAATGAATCAAGTTTCAAATTGCTTCATAATTTCTGACTATATTCTTAAAGCAGCTAAAAATAGGATAAAATAACATATAATGAGTTTCTCTCAGTAGATGTAAATATATTTAAAAGAAAAACAAAATTAAATTGAACTACACCACTAAATTTTATTTATGTGAAAATAAATTAATTTAGTCGCTTTTATCTGTAGAAATTCTGTTCATTATGAAATATCTAATAATGGTTGCTATATTGGAATATAATTACTGAAATTCTTTTTCAATAGCGTTATTGATATGAATGGTTCTTCTATTTCGTAGAGATGGGGCGTCTCAATAATTTTAGCTCATCAATTCATTTTTACTTACCTTTGATTTACTTCCTAGTAGTTAAGATATCTATAGAGCAGAAATTTAAAAACAAAATTCAGAATTGGGAAAAAAATTGAATATAAAAAAGAGCTGCAAATGATTAAACATGAACATAAAAATTAACATTTTCACTAACAGAACTGTTAGTCATTCGTCAAGCACACATAAAATTCTGGATCATAGAAATGACTACAAATGCATTGCAAAGAATTATAATAAAGTAACTACAGTAAAGAAATATTAATCTTTGCGATGAAACCGTGGAACGTGGTATAATATATAAGGGCCAAAGTACCATTTATGTATTTTGGATGGCTTTTGCCCCACTGATCAAAAGCACAATTAGATATTGAACTATAACTGTAATCACCCGATAACATACCGAATTTCCTTTATTTAAGTCATTGCACATTGAATTATTGTATTTTAATTCGAATATACCGATTGACCGACTATCACTCCTTCAACAGATCTTAGTCTAATTATGAGAGGAATAGAAATTTGGTATGAAGTACATAAAAGAAGTTTTATCCACTTAAGTTAAAACATCTTTGAGTTATCGTATTCAGAAGTTGAGAATCGAGAGGGTAGGTAGGTTGACATTATTCGAAATTTTTTTTCCGATCTCAGATAAGCTCTTATATATTTATAAACAATGATTTTTCCAAGTATATTTCATATCATTCAGAGATAGCTACTTAATGAATCAAATTTTCTCATATTATTTATTGTCTCTCTATTGCTGGGTGCAGTACTCGAGATTTTTCGTACCAGCAAAACAAATCTGTTCTCAATAGAAGGTAACTTTTGATGTTTGCCAGATATCTGGAAATGTTCAAGATCCCCAAAATGACTGCAACTTATTTCTAAAGTGCACTTCTATCTATCAGTTGATACTACTTTTTATTAAAATTGAAAAAAAAAGTTCCTTCGAAACAAAAGTTTTCAGCAATGCCACACCTTAAATTATTAAACTACTTCAAATTTAAAAACCTTTCTGTTGATTCATTTTATAAGTTCATCTTTCACTATGTTCAGATCACCTATGGGAAGGTTGATACTTTTTATGATGTATTAAGACTAAGATAAAATGAAATTAATATATAAATTCAAAACCATTAGATGATATAAGAGATCTGAAAAAAAAAAATATTGTTTCTTTATTGAAATTTTGACAAAATCCTATTTTAAGAAATGAAATTGGTTCTCTGTGCATGGTCCTTACAACATAATTAAAAAAAAATTATTAATAAATTGAAATTTCGAATTTATAGAAATGACAACCTTATCAATCTTTAAAGTAAGCATACAATCATTTTTATTTATTACAAAAGATAAATCTGTACTGATAGTTTTATTTCATCTGAAGGTGTTTATAATTTTTATTTATTAAAATATATTTGAGATAAATTATCTTTAGTTATTTTGTAATAAAATTATTCTAATAAATATCAAATAACTATTTGTTTGCATCAATATGTGGATTTGTAGATACCGTGAATTCCATCTAAAGACAAATTAGTGTTTGACTCATTTCTAATGTTTTCACAAAATATTACTGACTATTGCGACAAACTCTTTTTTTATTCGGTATGTTTATTTTGCGGATTTATAAATGATCACAAGCTGTAAAAAAAGGTTTTTGTCAAACCGAAATTATTTTGCATATAAACAAATTATTTTGCTTTTCTTTATTTCTTTCATAAGCGGAATTTTTGAGCAATTACAAACCAAAAGATATTAGCCTAGTTAAAAGATTTAATTTTAGGAAACCAGGACTTATTTATATTTGCTTTTATCAAATTACACTCAAACCAAATGCTTCAATCCCCATCAAATAAATCTCCTTTGAAAATACTGAGATTAATATTTCACAATTTCAACTCAACAACAATCCTACTTCTCAAACTCCTATGAAATTAATCCTGAGTAGCAGTCAAAAATCTCACTTTAATATCTTCGAATAATATTGAAGCAAACAATTAATACTCTCACAATGCATCTTTCCCGAAAGAAAACCGCATCCAGGCAGCAGAAATAAACACAATATCGAAATTCATCCTCTTCTGCCGATAATTCATAAGCCATTGTGCAGGAACTATTGTAGACGCAAATAAGCTGAAGGACGGACATCAAAACTGATGGAAAGAAAATTGTTTACTATCTTATCGCAAACATGCAATATTCGATCGTATTGCGGCTCTTTGAAGCATTGCTGAATATAAGCCTCTTAAATCCGGATGATGAGTGGAACAGTAATTGTTTTCCAAGTTTCGTATACTTTTTATTATTCCTTGGAAGCATCTGTTTCGGGAAATTGTCGGTCACCCAAGATGGAACTATTTTTAGTAGTTGAGGAATATTTTTAGAGAAAATTATAGATGATATTTGGTAGAAAAGGGAATGGAAGAATTAAAAGCTAAATGTTATTAGATAGAAAATATTAGAAAGCTAGATATTTATTTTTAGAGGAATGAATTGAGTTATAAACCACAATCTAATAGATCCGCTCTTATTATTATACAAATTAGAATGCTTTAGATTCAGATAAGAAAAAAATTAATTAATCTCTTTAGTTTTCCAAACTGATAAAATCCTATTCATTTTTTTTAAAGATGGAATATGATTTAGTGCTTAAATTTGGGTTTATATGAAAAAAGACCAAGGATTTACCGATGATCATATTTATGTTATTTTGAATCTCTTATCATATTTATAAATATTATTATATGAGAAAACGGAATGCAAAAGCTGAAAAGACAGATAAGTAATTTTTTAAACAATATTCAATAACCACTTATTATCAATTACCTTTTAATCGCTCTATGGAAGCGGCTGTGACTGGAAGTAACTTCTTTTGGTAACTCAAAAGTGAACTATTTTCAGTTTTGAGAAATATGCTGATAATTCGTAGATATAGGGATGAAAGAAAAGAAATACAGGTGTGATTTATTTTTAGCATAATGAATTGAGTTATAAACCGCTATTCAATAGATATGTGCTTATTATTCGGTGAATGAGAAATCAGAAGCAAAATACTCATACGAGTACTCACTTATTATTGTATTTAATTTCGCTTTTAGAAAAATGGAATTTATAATTGAATTTAAAGAAGAAGATTGATTATATGTTTAAAACTAAAAATGAGTTTTGGATACAAAAGAAAATCAATTACTCCGAAAGTTCAGTTTAGGTCAATCATGTTCAGGCTTTTTTCATGTCTCATAATATTTTGAAATAGCATAATATTCTTAAAATAGGATGAGAAAACTGAATAGATATCAAAGAACATTTAAAGAAAATTCATAATAACCACTTTTCATCAGTTAATAATATTATCAAATAAAGAACAATTATATTTGCCTTATGAGTATATATATTGACAATTCCTTTTTTTTTTTTTTTGCTTTACATTGAATCATCCTAAATATTCATTGTTCAATCATTTCTTTCTTTAAATAGAATGTCTTCAACAGCATGAAGAAAAAAATCAGTTATTTTTTTTAATTTTCCAAGTTTTTTTTTGGATTAGGAAATCCATATCTAGTGTATTAAAAACTTAATAGACCCATTTGATTTTTTTTTTAATTTTAAATTTTCCTGTATTTTATCTAGAAGAATTTTGTTCAGAAGGAAATTTTATCTTTGATTACAAAGTATTAATCGTCATTCCTTATAGAATAAGAAGTTAGACTTTTTGTTTGTCAATCTTGTAGGTCTAAATAAGGCACAAATTCATCAAATTTTTCCATCAAGAGAAAAAGTTTAGTTTAATAACTAAACATCAGATGCTAATTAATAACGAAATATCAAATGTTTTTCAATTAAAATCATCAAATATATACAATGATTTAACATAGATTTTATTTTCATCTTCTTTACTTTCCAAAATTTTCATCTGCTTCCAAAGATAGAAATAAAATCATAAATTCTTAGATTAAAACAGACAAAAAAGTTGTTCCTGAATTTAGTATAGTAATAGAACAGCGTATAAACACAATTCATTAGAGTTTCTGAATCATAAATAATCAGGGAATTAATATTTATTTCACAAGAAATTTAAGCAAATAACTAATGGAAGGATAAATTAAAGATAAAATGTTAGACTGCACAAACACTAATAAATCTAAGATTGAACAATTAATTTTATGGTTAGAGAATTTGAATAAAAACACCATTAGAAATTCAAGAAATTATAAAATATTATCAGGAATGATACTTTAATATAGTTGGTAAAAAAAAATCAAATCAAAGAGGAAAGAGCAATATTATGATTATATATATATTGCTTGTATTTCTAATATAAATAATTTTTAAGCTTTCTTCCTTTAAATATTCAGAAACTTTTTGCGAAATTTTATAAATTCATCCTTTATTGTTATATTCAAAATATAAAAAAATTATAAATATAAAAATATAAAAATATATTCAAATTTATATTATCATCCGCTATATCAAGTAAAAAGGAAAATAATTTATATTTTTGCTCGTATAAATTAAGGCATTTAATATACCGTATACGGTCTTTATATTATGAACTCTATGAAAAAATAGAATTTGAAATACTGCCTGTTGTTTTTAATCTAATTTACAATTTCTTAGTATTTATTGCATATATATCCTTTTCAGTCCATACAAAGTTTCCTTAAATTATATTACTCATTCTTTCAAATGTCTAAAAAAACTTTGAAAGATTGCAAGTATTGGAAAGTTAGTAAATATTTATTCGCGTGCCTTCTATTACATATTAAATAATGTGCTCTATGATTTTATTCTGTTCTATACTTTGTTTAAATGTTAATTCATCAATTTTTGTAAGTAATGCCCTCTGTGAGAAAGAAAATAGGGAAGTAATTTATGTTTATACTCTTAACGAATTTATGATTTCTTTCAGACAAAACCAACAGTTAAGGAATACGGATTATCTACAGGACCGACTTATATTCCTCATGCCCTCTGAATTTCTGGACGGTATCATCTATAGTCGTTTTAGTGGAGTCTAGGTGCTATGTAATGAAAACAGTTTACAGAGCAATTTGGAGAAAAATTCTGCAGAAAACTTAGAAAATTCTGTCTCTATAAGGAAAATTTAATAATATCAGTAAAATGAATTAAAACAGTTTCTGTTACCTTGAAAAATACGACGTAATAGATTGTTTTTCGATTTAGTACAAAAAGGCATCAGCTGTGCAGTAAAGGTGAGAGCAAAGCATTTAAATGTATATTTTTGCTAATGATTTTTTGAAGCTATAATAAAAGGTCATAAGGATCTTAATATTGATTTCATATTTTGAATGCTTTTTATTCAATTAATTGAAATTAAAATTTAACATTGAACTTCAGTTATAATCACAAAACCACTTATTAAATCATTTCAAGAATGTAAATAATTACATTCTTGAATAATCACATATTGTGAAATTCAAGACGACAGAAAGTTACCATTAAAGGAATTATGCTCGAAATTCGAAAGGTAGAGATACATGACTGCCTTTCCGCTACACAGATAAATAATGCTGAATGACCTGATCGTATCAACAGAAACACTAACCTAAGACTTAAGGAATACCACTGGCCGACCCCCTTCCCTAATTAAGTACCGTACTCTAAGGAATGAGCCCGACCCCCTCATTTTCGAGTACACATCGGGGGGGGGCAAGAACCAACCACCATGTTGGTAGATTCTTATACCCCTTTGGAAATACGATACAGGTATACACTCTGAATGTCAAATCTGTAAATGACTTTTTATTTATCCAGATTTTTTCTATCTAATTATCAGGTTAATTTATATACATACAACTGGACATACGTACTTTTTCTGAATAGATTCCATTAAAACTCTCATGAATATTCAAGGAGTGAATATAAATACCAAACGAATTCTATTAATCTAATTCAAGCCATTATCAGCCCCATCTTGTAAGGCAGACAGATGGATGGATAGCATATTGCAGAAATGTCTATCCTGAGCTTGAGAGATCAAAGCATAGTAATTCATCAAAATGTCGAGTTAGAATTTTTTTTTTTTTAGGATTACAATAATTTTTCTACACATCTTATTTGAAAAATTAAAAAGGTATTAAATAAATTCTTTAATGAGGCTTCCAGTACGTGGAGCGAAAAAAAAAAGAGAGAGCAATCTTTGCAGAAAAAGTTATTCATTTTGAAAGCAAATAAGGGGTTTATTTATCCAAAATTACTGTGGAATCATATTTAAAATATTTTCAATTTCAGTTTAAATATAAATCAAATAATAAAATTGTTCAAATTTAAAGGAATATATCTCATTTACCAAATAGATATAATGTTGCAAACTTACTTTTCTTCTGATATATTAATTCTTTTGAAGCTACATAATTCCATAATGAATTAAAATGTAATATTTTCTACCTATTGTAGATAACTATTTTTCTGAAAACTGTTTCACATTTTTAATATAATATTGATCGTATGGAATTAGAATCTTATTTTGTAAAAAAGATTTAAGTGAAATTAATTCGTCTGTTACAATCGAAACGAGAGAAATGTTTTTGAGATTTTTAAATTCTGATTTGTATCTTTGTATTTCGAATGTTATTAATTAGCATAGTTTTAAAATTCCGATATTTCATTTCAAAATTTACCATAAAAGTTAAAAATATAAATTAATCTCATTAAAATTTAGATATTTTATTCTTTTAATTTTAATAAAATTTAAGAATATAATTGAGATAACAAGAGAGAAAGTTAAGAATGATTTAATTTTGTGCAAATATTTACCATCATGGACTAAGCAAGAAAGATAACTTAATCTCTAGTAATTAATAAATATGAATTAATAATTACTGAAAATAAACTGCATGTAGCCTAATTATAAGGTGTATCGATATATAATAAACTCTTGGAGCACAGATTACTTCGCATTTTTAATTAAAATATTAATTGGATAATAAAAACTGTATGCATGAAGCTGAAGTCTTAAGAAACATATTAATTATGAAATTTATTACTAATAAATGAATAAATAAATAAATAGCAATTAAATTATTTTGAATTAAATGCAATCAGTTGATTAATATCGTCTTTATTCAGTTACATCAATTTTTATTTATTGTTTTGATAGTGAAAGATGAAATCTATGCATTTAATGACACTGTTTAATGTTGAACAAAAGTCTTAATGTCTCGAATATTATTTAGAATTATTTTTATAATATGATTCGAATACAAATTTAAATATATTTGTCATATTAATTAGTTTTTTCCAAAAATAATTTTATATTTTTTAAGTCCTTAATTAGAAGGAATGAGTTAAAGGTTTTCGACATAGTCTCCAAATTAATTAACAGAACGTGCGTCTATATTTCGTACGTAGTTAACAATGTTTCGTATAGTGTGACAGCATTATTGTCCTCTCTGCAAGAAATACGCAAGCCTTTGACATGAGAAATTGTTTTACCTCTTATAATTACAAACAATCTCACAGAAAATTACCGAGAGGAATCTTTTTAAACATTTCGATATCGGCTTTGCTCTTTAAATGTCCATGTCTAAGATAAAGGATACAAATAAAGACATTACTTATAATATTCAGAAATGAAATTACCAAGAGTTTAAGCACAAAGGCAGCGAAAATCAAACATTATATACGCATATTGTTTCTAATATGTTTTGTAATAAAATACTATTGATATGCTTGATAAATAGAGAATAAAAGTTTTTCAATGAAAAAATGCAAAGTATAAGATTTTAAATTATTTACTCATTTTTTGCAACTAAGATTATAAAACTGTTCACAGCATGATTACCGAAATCTCCAACAAAATTATTTTTATATTAAAGTAAGTTTCATTGAAATTAAAAGCCGTTATATATTTCAGGTGCTTTATTTCTTCTCGAGGCAATTAAATAAGTATTAAATAAATATGTTTGAAGCTAAATAAATAATTATAATAAAGTACTAAACCAGTTTCTTATTATTTGCATAGAAACAGTATTTCAAAGATTAATAATACTTGTCATATCAGTATTTTCAGAAAATAAAACAAATTTATTTTTATATTTTATGAATGAAACCTTTTTTACATATTTAAATACGTAATTCGTTCTCTAAGACGTTAAATTAATATCTCTAAAGTTAAAAATGCAAAACATAATGTAATATTAGTTTTTTATTATTTGCCGAGAAGCAGTATTTCTAAGAATGATAGGATTTGTCACATAAGGATTTTTCAAAATTCCGTCAAATTTTTTTCGTATTTTATTAACAAACCTTTCTTATACTGCATATGCTTAATTCGTTCTCTACAGCCTTAAATGAATAGCTCTAAAGTAAATTTCCAGCCTTGAAACATTTTCCCCTCTTAAAATATTTTTCAAGGAGGGCTTCAAGCTCCCCATTTCCTCAAACAAATGTCTCTTACAATCAGTTTTAATGTGTTTAAATCAAAGTCGTAAGGATTTACGATTATAGCAGTTGACACTTTACGAGGACGAAATTGTGAACTCTTTTAGAATGAGAGCCAACGGATTTTCATTGGGATACGAAATCTTTTGTGAAAACAGACCAAAGGAATCTGGAATTGAACTCTTTTATGCTAAAATAATAATGCCTTTCTTAGTAGTAATCGTTGTTCGAATTCCAGTGCCATTGTCTGGATTTGTATTCATTGAACAGCAGCAATGTTCTGGTTGGAAAGGCTATTGTGGTTGATGGTCTTTTTGAAAGAAAGCTTGAAATAATAAGCTCCATTTAAATTTCAGTAAAAGCGTTTGGTATTTTGTCTTTCTAGCTTCCACTGTCTCATTGGAATTGGTCTTTGGATCCATTAAGTTCGGTCATTTCTGTAATAACTCATTGTCAATGAAATGACAATAGCATTTAAGTTCACATTTGCATAGGGTAAATTTGAACATTAGTCTGAATTTCAGTATTTCACAGGGATCCTTTCAAGTCCTTCTTAATTTTTGTTGATACATATATGGTATGTTAAGGGCAAATTTTTTGTGTAATAATTAACCATCTATAAAATCAAGGCAAAATTTTTTTAAATAAACATTTTCTTGTAATTCTCTATCTGTAAATAACGATAACTTTTAAATAACTATACAAAGGAGTAAGTAATAAAAAATTAATTCAATTCTTATTAGGTCAGTAACGCAACATTTTATTTTAGTTAATATTTTTAAATAGTCATCAAAACAAAGTAAGAATGAAATCTAATATCGCAAATTACAAGTTATTTGAAAATATTACTTTTTATTCATCATTTGTCTTAATAAGTTTAAAGCATAAAGCAGTTTAAACCACTTTGAAACAATCACGAGATTTCTCTCTCTCTTTTTGATTACTGTAATGATAAACCATTTACCAATAAATTTTTAAACATATTAATTTATACGATAATAAAACAGTTCCATAATGGATTAATATTAGAACTTAATTATTATTCTCAGATCTTCAGTGTTTCCCATTTAATAAGGAATGACGTGACCCATTGGTGGATAGAGAATATATCTTTATCTAAACCATTATAAACTCTAGCGAAGTCTCTTTCGAATATATTTTAAAAATTATATTATTTAATTTTCTTGAAAAAGAATGACATTCCATGAAAATAACAACTATGATGTTACAGTTCTACGTGAAACTTTTAAAATGTATCTGCCGTTAAAGAAGCATAAATAATAGTAAAGAATAACTTGTAAAAGCAGGTCGACTTTTTTAAAAAAGTGTAGGCTTTCAAAGAAGCATATATAAAAATAATGCAATACTGGAAACAACAGACAAAAATATATGCAATAAAAAGAAGCTGGTGAATATTACCATTTATGTTTTATTCATTGCCTATGTGATTTCAAGCTTCAATTATTAGTTGTCCTCAATCGTTTAAAATCTCCTAATGTTAACATGACCATGTTCGGACATGTTAAAAACGATTAAGTATAAAAAGATTATTAATTTTCGCAAGAATTAAACTCGCATTTTTTAGCGTCACGTGAGAAATCCTTGTATTTTTACCGATTGAGCTTCTGCCTATTCATTTCGATTTTCATTACAAATTGTTAAAACTCTTTTTAAATAATTAAAAATTAATTACATTTTATTAATGAATAAGTATTTAAAAAAAAACTGCACTGACATCAGGTGCCAACCACTACAAATTTAAAAACAATATTTGAACTTGAGTGGATGAATAAAAAGTATTTTATTAACGATTGAAATTTTAAACAAGAAATATGAATAAATATGTATTGGAAGAATGTGAACTAATAGTAGGAATTGAAAATGAACAAAAACTCCTGATTAACTCATGATAAGCCTACACTGATCTGTGGTACTATGACAGGTGTCATGTTAGGCCTCTATCGATTGGTATTTATCTATTCAACAGAAAATACAACCAAAAAATATTTTGAAGAAATTTATAATCAGGCAATTGAAAATCTATTATTAAAATTATGAAAAATATTTTCATCATTGCCATACACGCTACATTTTAAAAATAGTTAGATTTAGGAGATTCTGCTTAAATAATTCGTTTAAATAATAAATTAGTAACAGGGCGAGATAACTTTTAATATGGGCTATTATATAATATACTATTATTTAATATACATTTAAAAAGTTTTGTAAACAAAAAATATAAATTTATCTGTCTAGAAGAACGCCAGATAGAAAGGAATGTAGGGAACTAAATCAGGATAAACTTGAATTCTACTTTGTTGTTATTTTTATTAATTTTATGTAAATTCAGAATTTTTATTTCATCCTTTTACATTACTTAAGCGCCATACTGCAAGAAAAATATTTTCATAACATTCTTTCCAAACTGAAAGTTCTCCCAATTTTTCATTAACAACATTAAATAAATTTATTGCTTCTTGAGTTTGAAAACTATTTTGTATTCCAATACATTCGGAAACACATTTTCACTTATGTAGGAATTTACAGTGCAAGTGCAAACTGCATTACCAAAGCACGATAATCTTTTCTTCTTTCACTCACTTAAACTAATTTTTAAAAAATGAGAAGCCTTTTTGAACTTCATTTAAAATGTTATTATACGTTTTAGAATAACAAGTCTATCGCTATAACAAGCAAATGTTCTTTATGAAAAAATATATAATCTATTAAAATTAACACTTAACAATGCTTTCTTAGAACTTTACACTAACATGTATATAACTATAGCAAGCAAATGTTTCTAAATGAAAGAATATAAAATTTATTAAAATTCATTCCTACCAATACTTTTTAGAATTTTTCACAAAACATCTTAACGATGAAAATTTAAAATGCGAAGATTTATTTTAATGTCCGATGTAAGCATTTCATTATTTCTTTTAAAAGTTCTTTTATACATCAGCAATTGGAATAACTAAAATTTATTAACTTCGTTTGCAATGATCGAGAAATTAATGTATGGACATTAGTAAAGCCACATAGTTTATTAATTAATTATTATGCAAAGTAGTAGATAAAAATTGTTTAATTTTGTTGACCAAATTAAACATACAAAATATCTGAATGTAGATTAATTTTACTATTTATCTTAGATTTTTAGTATGACATGCGATAATAAACTAAAAGCAAAATGATTCCTTGTCCATTTAGTTCTCAGCTTCCAGTTTTTAATTTTATCAAACATTTAACCAAGGAAGAGATTTTAAATCTAACATAACAACATATACATTAGAAAACAAATAAGAACAAAATCTAAGCAGAGGTTAAATCAAACATTTGCTTTTCTTCACTTTTATTGCAAAAATCTATCATCTGATCATTTTTTGATTAAGATAAATATGTAAAGTAATATTTAAGCGATAAAAAGGAGAATAATTTTACTTACTAATAAATTTTATGCAAGAGCTAAAAATAATTATTTATTTATAAATGAAATAAATACATAAGAAGATTTTTTTCTATACAAAAAAAGAATATTAAAAATATTTTTCGTAATTATGATATTTTTTCATGTCTCAATTCTAAAAAATAATAATAGCAAAATATAATTTTTGTCGCTCTCCTCCAAAAAAACTACAAAAAATTACCTTTTAATCTTTTTTTTGTATTTCTACAGCTTCTTTGAGAATTTGTTATCACTTGATTTCATATTTCTCAAAAACAATTTAATTTTATTTGTACTAGTCATAGGGAGACAGCCTATGTTTTATTTCCTCGTTTTTATTATTCATGTTGCATTTTTATTTTTTATTTTGTGAAAATAATTAAATTTAAATTTCGTTATTTAACAATTAGAAAAGAGTAGATCTGAAGTCAGTGTGTTTTTGAAAATTTAAGCTTAAAATCTCTGCAGCGAACGATAAAATCTGGCAAATTACATTAACTCAATGTAAATTTCAATTTTTTAATAAAAAATATTAATAATAATGTTTTAATGGATATGAATACAAATTAATAAATATTTATATTAATTAGTTACATAAAAATTTCATTACGTAGCAATGCTATGTAGATAAAACATGAAGAGAAAAATGATTAAATAATTCATTCAAGGAACAAATGAAAAATATGGATTAACGCTGCCAATTTGCAAAAGATCACTGTATTGACAGATGCGGTTAATCAAAGTTTCATTAAATATGTATGAGTATTTATTTTTTTTCGTAAATAAATATAATACAAATAAATTCATA
Source organism: Argiope trifasciata (assembly GCA_026543055.1). Classification (NCBI taxonomy): domain Eukaryota; kingdom Metazoa; phylum Arthropoda; class Arachnida; order Araneae; family Araneidae; genus Argiope; species Argiope trifasciata. The sequence goes on along the minus strand of JAPMOQ010015914.1, from coordinate 1,149,680 downwards.
TCTTTGCGTATGAATTTCAAAACTCATTGGCAAAAATTTAAGGGGTAATAGAACGCATGTAAATAAACAATTTTCATTATGTAATGCATGGGCAAAAAGCAAGTAGTGAACTGCTTGCTGAAGCTGAAATGGAAAGCATAAAACGAGCGGTTTTTTATCCATTGTCATTCATACCATGGAATTTAAAAGGTGTGAGGACGTACAGCAATCAGTAAAAGGCGAACTCGCCTTTTATGTACCGTCTGGAGATTGGGAATGCTTTTGAAACCACAAGACTGTACAGGTAGCTTTCCCGAGAAAACACGTTCAAAGGATTTGTTTGGAGAAGAGCTCACACCTTGGCCGGAACCCTCACCCGATTTTTTTTTTTGTCTTTTTACTGTGGGGGCCATTTGGAAAATCTAGATCTACGAAAGAACTAGGACCAACCAGAACAAAGTTGCCAGGATTTCTATTGATGCAGTGCCGTCAGAAAAATGCCCAATTTGTTTGAAAAAGTACACCCCTCACTACATCGTAGGTATTAAGTCTGCATTACAGCAGGCGTTTTCGGTAATTTTTCCTTGCAAGTTATCAATAAGTTTATTCAGTTCCTTTATCAGTTTGGTGTTTCGTTCTTTCGTGTGACAGTAAAGGATATCTGCAAGCAATTCATCGTTTGCTCTCCTCCCATGCATTGTAAGATGAAAATTGCTTGCTTAGATGCTTCCAATCTTCTCTTAAATTTTTGCCCATGAGTTTTGAAATACCCTGTAAGTTAAAGGAAGACTTTTAAAAGAACGAAATGTATTATTATAATGCCATTCCATTTAATTATTACATTTTATGTAAAACATTCAGTTTATTATATAAACTTTTACTCCTTTCGCCAATCGATTAGTTAGAAATAAATTTAAAGGGATGATTTATATATTTAACAGTATTTTTTATAGAGATATTGATATTAATTACGATTTATGATTTTAAAATTGTCAAGAGCAATTTAAACAGGTATTTAACAAAACATTGATAAAAATTCATTTCAACCAAGTTGCTAATAATTACGAGACGAATAATTTTAAAATAAAATACATCATCGCAATATTACAATGAATTAAGACAAAATAAAAGTAAAACTATATCTTTAATAATCTTAATTATTTTAAATTTTTTTAAATTTAATATATCTTAATTATCTGTTTATTCTTATTTTATATTTCACCATGTAATAAGTTGAAGCTACTTCGAGATATATGAATACCAAACACTTATTTTATATTCTATCATCTAAAAAATACAAGGTAACTCAAGTTGCATGAATACCTAGTAGATGTTTAAGAATATCATGTATTGATTATTTTTCTGATATATATATATATATATATATATATATATAATAAACTTACATTTATACTTTCATACGTTTTTATTCAAAAATAAATTTTCTTTTCCTATTCCCAAACTTTACTTTTAATTTTTATTTCACAAAAGCACATTTCAATTTAAAAAAATAAATAAGCTACAGGGCATACTATTAATTGTTTAAATAAAATAAATGTCTTAAGACTTATGTTACAAAAGTCCTTTAGATTATCAAAGCATATTTCAGTTTCCCTATAATAATATAAATTTAAAGCAGAATTTTATACTCCAAATACGCAATACTCTGCTCATGAAACTTTCCATGCCAATACATGGATTAAAAGTTTACATCTCAAACAATGGCTATTTATCTAAGATATTCTTTTGAACTAAAACTTCCAGAACTTCCGAATATATGTATAGCTCTTTAATTGCATTTAACTGCTGATCAAACAAACAATTAATGCTCCCACAATGCATCTTTGATGAAATAAAATAATACTAATAATGAAGCAACAGACAGTCGAAGCCTTCTACTCCAACTACATTTTATAGGCACGTATGTGTGGTCCATTGTTGAAGTAAACAACCCGAAGAAGAAACGTCAAAATTGATGGCAAGAAAATTGTTTACTCTCTTATCGGAGTCATGCAACATTCGCGCGAGTTGAGGCGTTTCGAAACTGAGCAGAATATAATCCGCTTAAATCCGAATGGAGAGTCAATAGGCAATTGTTTTCAAAGATTCATATGCTTTTTTTATCATTTTAAGAAAGCAGCTGCATTCAGGACTAACTTTGTTTGATTGTTCAGAACAGAACCATTTGTAGCTATTGAGAAATATTTTTAGAGAAAGATTTATGGTTTTGACTTGAAAGGGAAATGGATTGGAAAAATGAAGATCTAGTTGAAGTTTATTTAGTTTTCATCGATGCATCTTTGCTATCTTTTCGATATTTAATCCACATTTCTTAAAAAGTGAGAAAAAGTTTTTATCTCTACATTTCCTGAATTGGTTTGAATTATATGTATGGATTAGTGTAAAAATTGAATAATATATACTTTTAAAAATCATTATGGATGTTTTTAGTAATAAATAATTGAATTCCCAATACACAATGCTAAAATGTCGCCGTATTACATATCGATCAGATGACATACTAAAATGTTTCTCTATTCGTGTTTATATTGATTAAATAAATTAGAAATATATTGCTTCATATGGATGAATTCAAATTTAAGCATATTTTCTGAATAATTTTAATTGAACTGGTTTAAACGTTTTTCAGTTTGTCTACTTATTAAATAAATTAATAAAAATGGTTCGTATGCAGGGATATGGTGGGATTGTTGAGGATTTTAAAAAATGGCATAGTAATTTCAAAATTTACAGCTGTATAAATTTTTTAGATCCAAATTCAATCAGGATGTCTTGCTGTCTGTAGAAGAAATATAAATTAGCCAATTTATTGTCCTTTTATAGCTTTTTGAACAATAAATTTGCTTTATAACAAGGTATGTGTAGCTTTAAAAATATACATTATCACATTTCTGAAATATTGAACCTTCTGTAGAGTTCTTTGTAGATAAATATGTTAATCTAATCATTACAACGGGTTTATCCGAAAAAGCAGAACATTTTCATATTATAATGAATTTTTTTGTTTCATGCGATAGATCATATTTGATCGTCATGCATGAGTTTTTTTATTCCTTTTGCTTATATAGCATACCCTAAAGATGTAAGTCTTGTCACGAGTT
>JAPMOQ010015914.1:1112101-1142006 GCA_026543055.1 Argiope trifasciata | reverse complement strand
ATATATGCCAAAACCAATAATATTTATACCAATTTTAACTTCGTCAAAAAAAAAAAAACGAATGCATTTTTCATTCATTAAAAATTCAATTCGAGTTTAATATATTCAACATTATTGCAGAACGCAATCATTTTTCGAACTTTTAAAGACATTTGATGTGTGTTTTCGTTCAAAGAAAAACGGGATACATATTCTTTCAAATATTCAAGAGTTAAATATTTGTTTCAATAAAAAAAAATTGTTTGAAGAATGATTAATCATTTTCTCTCGCAATTCTCGAAAAAAATTATGAGAATTTTTCCTGAAAAAGATTTTTGATGTTAGAAATTCCTTGAGATTCTCGAAGTCATATAAATACACGAAGAAACCTTGGGTAAACAATATGAAAGCCAGCTTTTAAAAATTTTACTGTCGAATTTGAAAACATTTGAATTTTGTTTCAAAACTGGTCTTATTTTTATTTTCCCATATACCCATTTTTATATGCAGATCTTTGGTGGTTTCATTATCACTGTCTCAAGCCTATTAGTTTTTGAATCATCAAATTCTTTTTTATGACTTAAGCAAATTACTTTTCGTTATAAATACGAATATTATACCGAGTGATCCAAAAGTCAGGACGAACTAAAAAAATGAGTAATTCGAAAACAAATAAAGATGAAAAGATGCAATTTGCACTAAACGGATTGAAAAGAAACCAGGTTTTATGTAGCAATGAAACAAAAATATTTCTATTGTGGATAACCATATGGGGCTGTATTTTTATTGCACCAAAAATGATTTATAAATAAAAAAATGTTGATAACTTTCAAGCTAGCTTAATTACATTTAATTAATGAAATGTTAAATGTCCTGTCCGTCATTCGGATTTACAGCTCTGAGAGAAGCCCTCACACCGTTCTCAACGTTTAGTAATTTCTCTTGCGTTATGGCAGGCACATTTTGGAGGATGGCATCTTTCAGTGCTGCTAGTGATGCCGGTTGGTCGGATTACTCATTAGACTTCCAAAATCCATACAGCAAAAAGTCCCAGGGTCCCAGATCAGGAGGTCTTGGAGATACTCAATTTCAAACAAGAAGCTACAGTAATTTTGTATTAACTGAGATAGTATTATCTAAGTTTCAGCACAACCGTCTTTGATTTTCGTTATATAATCATAATGATTAGATTACCTTCAAATCGCAGGTATTCCATTATCAGTATTCTAAAAATTATTTTCAAAGCTAAAGAACTAATGAGCTGTTCCGAAATAGTTTGCATAGTTTTATTTTCTATGAATGCTCATGACTTCTACGTATGTTATCAGAGATCGCTTAATTTTCTTCTGCCTTACCAAGAGAAATATAAAGACCATTATTTTACTTTACATTCTGTAGGTGACAATCGATGCTACTTAATGTATGAACAAATTAATTACATTTATAATTCTTTGTAGCTTAAGCATTATTATACAAAACTGAAATAGTAGGAAATACTGGATCTTTTGTCAGAATGCTAATCAAACAACACATACTGCTAAATCAAATAAAGTTATGGTAATTATCACATAAAATGAACTTATGATTTTTTTTCTTGAACAGTGATATACTTAGATCACCAATTTACTAAAATTCAATAGGTGCAATGTTTTCAATTTTAGCTATAAAAATATCAGGTCTATATACAGAGAAAAATGGTGCGCAATCTGTTTGTCCTAAAAAAAATCAAAACTTAATTGCTCATAGGTCAAACAGTTATTGAAAAGATTTAAATGATTATTTAACTAATTTAATAATTAAAAATTCCCATAGTTAACTAAATTTTAGTTGATTTTCTTATAAAATTTATATTTAGGTTCAGTTCTCTCCTTTGTTATAATTTATTTGAACTGTTATAACTTTACTAAAATCCATGTGCATTGTAAATGTTATTTTTTTATGAAATATATATTTATGGATAAGAAGAGATGAAAATAAATATTTTTGGTCCGAATTAGATTTGATACATTTTACAAAAGTGCACCAGTTATACGATTAAATTTTTAATAAAATCGTTGTTATTATGTAAATATATATAGAAGTCCTAAATCAAACATAAAATGAATGGAATTACGGATTTTACATTTGAAAAGTTAAATTGTAAGAAGTTAAATTTTACTGTCCAAAATAAAATTATTACTATCATGAAATATATGTTGGAAATTAATAGAAATATAAAAAATGCACAATATTATTCAGATTTTGAAGAAATAATATTGATTAAGGATTAAAGAGAGAAAATGTAAGCATATAAGTTATAATGCATGTAATAATTCATTATGCTTTTTTACTATATGTGTGATAAAATTTTTAAATATTTTCTCATTTTTAATTGCATTAAAAAAGGCAGTTTTTAGAGAGATAGACAATAAACACTATCATGGATTGACACAACTATAAACATCAATTCCCCCAAAACGTTCTTACTTTTACTTTTTAGTTAATTTTTTTTCCATGAGCATGATTTTTTGATCATGCTCTTAACAAACTTTTTTTAAATATTGCCCTTTGAAAAACTTATTCAAAAAGGGTATAAAGTCAAGAATATGCTTAATGAATGCAACCCCCGCAAATCTATCCACTCTCGGGCAACCAACTATTTCGTCCTTATTAAAACTTTTTTAGCTACCATTTTAAGTTTCCGACTTTTGAAAACAAGTACCTTCAAAAATCCCTTTTGATGGTCTTTAATCAAAGCTGAAAAGATTTGCGATTAAATGAGTTACCATTCTACAAGAAGGAAAATGAATATTTTTTTATAATCAACACAATATGTTTTGTGAACTTTTGTGACAACTGGTGATAAGAATATGAATAAACTGAACTCATTGATGCAAAAATAATTAGATATCTTTTTACTGAAATTAATATTTTAGTATCAAAGAAATAATCTGAAATTTCAGCTTCTAACAAGTCTTTGCTGATGAGTCTTTGAAATTAAGTTTGAAATAATGAACTTAATTTGATTTTTAATGTGAATAAAAGTTTATATTTTGAATTTTTAAAATCTTTTGAACTATTGCATTCAAATTTTTAATCTTGTCTTTTCTGGAATATTAGATCATCAGAACAATCAGAACAATATTTTCCATGTCAAATTTAAGTATAATCTTAAATACATTAAATAGTTCATGTATCGAAAGAGCATGTTTATATTTTATTTATAGAATTTGAATTAGTTTAGTTGATAAATTTTTTATTAAGTAATTCTTAAGCTACAAAATAATTTTGAAAATTCTTCATTCAAAATAAATCCCTTCTTATACAATTTTTATTGACCCGGGAGGCACCTCGTAATTTGGGATGAGATGCTTCCGGCATGTTGGTTGGATCCCGCCAACCTGATGAGTAAAATAAATTTGGAGGATCTGACTCCTCCCATTGATGACGGGAGGTACGTCGTACGGAGACAGTTGCACAGTGGCTGGAGATGAATCTTAGAATTGGCCCAGAGTTCCCGAAAGTGCTGCTGTAGCGATGGTCTGGCCATTCAATATTTATTTCCGAGTGCCTTCGGGCGGAACGGAGTGTCAGTAATATTGCTTATATAATTTTTATGCTTGAAATTATTTCAGAAAAACAAAAGAATAGAAACATTAAAAAATAATAAGGGCGTATAAATTAAAATATAACTGCATTTTTTGATGGATCATACGATCAAAAGGATGAACAATGAAACTTAAGTTACAAATGCATTTCATAATAGGCATCAATTAACTGATTAAATGTAATGCCATTTTCCTCTTTTTATAATTTTGATACATTCTGAACAAAGAAAAATTAAATTTCTACAATATTTCAAGTTTTTGTTAGAAATGATTTGATACCTTATAATGACTTTCGATGATATTACATACTAAATGTTATCTGAAATTCGAGCATAAAAATGAATAAAAACTAAATAACAATAAATAATTAAAGAAAATAACGATAATTCCTTTATTGCAGGTATAGATGAAATAGCAAAAAAATAATAATAATAATTCTTTTCAGCTATAGTTAGTATAAATTTTGAATTTTTTTCTTAAATTATGTTGTTTTAAATTGTTTGATATTGTATCTAGTAACAATATTTCACATATCTACACACTTCACAGCTACTTTTCCTTTTATTCCTATCAAATTTTGCATCCTCTGATCATTTCATAGTGAGTTCCTGGGGGAAATTGAAGCTCATCTCTCCAGGATGACGGGAAGACTTCTTTCAATAGGACTCCACCCTTTTCATTCGACTTCCCAAAATCATAATTTCAATATATAACATATTTTTGGGCTGTATTGAATAATTAGAATGTGAATTTCTTCATCTTCCTTTTGAATGATGCAAACAGATTAAAAAAGCAACACAATGCTTTTCAATAATATCATTCATTGAGATTTTTAATCAATTTCACCAAATACATACGAATAAGCATCAGAAATATATGTCAGTCGACAAATTTAGTTCATATTTAAAATATATAAATATTTTTGAGTATAGACCTACATAATAAGTTTGATGTATCTATATGTTTGTTTTTCATAATTAGTATGTGCATTTGTATATAGACAAACAACCAGACTCCTCTTCAATGAACATTGTTTTAAATTTGATAGAAATGTATAAAAGGAATCACTTACCAAAATGTAACACAATGTGTTTATGAATTTGATAGTTACAAAATTGCATTTTACTTAGTTTTGTAGGCTAAAACCGGAAGATTAAACAAAAATTACATAATTAGTATTATGACGTTAAAATGCTTTATTTTTACATATTTCACATAAAGAAAGTTAAAAAAAAATATTATATGTACCTTTTGATACTCTCAGAAAAAAGAGATAGACCTGCTAAAAATTTTTCCATCTCTAAATTAAATTTAATATTTAGAATAAAAGATTAAATCTTTCAAGACTTTGTCACAGTTATTTGCTACCTGTAATTATATTAAATCCTGATTTGACTTCATGAAATCTTTGCTTGATAATACTGCCATCTAAAGATAAATGCTATAGGGGCATAAAAATATTTTAAGTTCAATACTTATCCATTTATTAAAAAAAATATAATATTCAGAATAATATTGAAAAAAATTGTTCAAATAAATTTCAATAATGTCACGAAAAAAAGTGAAAGTGCTTCGAAAATTATTTTATTAAGTAGTTAGTTAGTTTTTAGTAGTTAAATATTTATTTTGAAATTAAATGCAAAAAAATGATACTCTTTTTGAAAGATATCTTTAAACGAAATTAACAACTAACGACTTTTATTAATTGAGATAATTCTTATTTTTTCATTCCTTGCTATATTTCACAAATGAAAATAATGTGTCAAAATTGAAATAAAGGCTTCATATAGTCTAAATATATTTTATTTTTCTTGTTTATAGCAAAATTTTGTTAAATTAGTAAAATCTTTTTTTGCATTCGAAGCGATTTTTTATAATTCCTTTAAAAATGCTTTGTCATTGCTTTATATATTTACTAATGCTTTTCATATTTATGGATAAATTTATTGAAAATAAAAAAAAATCATTTCATTGCAGAAATAAAATGATAAGGAAAGACGAGGATTCAACAATCCGTGATTTGCATGCAAAACTAAATCTTACGTCAATCGATCACGTTTTGCATTATTTGAAATTCAATGCAATGAAGTCATGAATATGTTTTTCATGGAATGTTCTTTTACGGAATCCTCAAAGCATTTGAATATCGAAATTTTTAAAAAAAATCTTTATTAGAATATGCTTAAAATAGAACTAATTCGTTTGAAATATATTATTTAAAGAAATTAAGCATCAAAATAAAAATGACAGATAAGTTTTATTTTAAAATTTGTATTCAAAAATCGTTTTAAAAAAATTGAAAACACTAGAAAGCAATATGGTTTATTGATTATTTTAGATTGGGAATGTTATTAAAATGGAAGTGCTAGAAGTTAAAATCAATTTGAAATGACAAATATATTTTGATTAAGAAATAGAATTTTTCGTTTTTTATTTATTTAATCGAATATATTATTCTGAAATTAGAAGGTAAAATGCATCAGTTAGATTATTTTAATAATGTGGAAAACAAAAATAAACAACCTAATACTGCAGACGGAATTTACATTTTAAGATGTAAATATTGTGAAAATGGAAGATGGGAGCTATATTGGAAATAATCTAGAATCTAATAAATGATATCTTCAAGTCATTTTCTGTTCTGGAACAAGTATAGACAACGCTGTAAAAGCATCTTCCACCTGAAATGAAGGTTAAAATATACACTGATGTGACAAAAGTCATGGGATGACTGTTAATATCGTGTCAGTCCTCCTTTTGCAGGCAAAGTGCAATAACTTGACGTGTCATGGAGTCCACAAGTCGTTGGAAGTCCTCTGCAGGAATATTGAGCCATGCTGTCTGTATAGACGTCCATAATTGTGAAAGTGGAAATGGTGCAGGAGTTTGGGCACGAACGGACCTTTTGATGATGTCCCATAAATGCTCGATGGGATTCATATCGGGCGATCTAGGTGGTCAGATCATGCGCTGGAATTGTCCGGAATGTTCTTCAAACCAATCGCGAAAAGTTCTGGCCCGGTGACATGACGCATTGTCATCCATAAAAATCCCATCGTTGTGTGGGTACGTGAAGTCCATGAATGGCTTCAAGTGATCTGCAAGCAGCTGAACATAACCATTTCCAGTCAATGATTGGTTCAGTTGCACCAGAGGACCGAATCCATGCCATATCAAAACAGCCCACACAATTATGCAGCCACCACCAGCTTGAACAGTGCCTTGCTGATAGTTTGGGTCCATGGCTCCGTGGGGTCTGCGCCACACTCGAACTCTACCATCAGGTTTTAACAACTGAAATCGTGACTCATCTGACCACGCCACGGTTTTCCACTGATCTAGGGACCAGTCGATATGCTCACGAGCCCAAGAGAGTCGCTGCAGGCGATTCGGTCTTCTGCGCCATAGCCCAAGGAAGACAAATTTCGCCGCACAGTCCTATTGGACACGTCCCTCGTACGTCCCACATTGATTCCTGCAGTTATTTGACGAAGTGTTGCGTGTCTATTAACATTGACCATTCTACACAGACGTCGGCGGTCTCGGTCGTTAAGTGCAGGTGGTCGCCCACTGCGCAGTCCATGCTGGGATGTGATGCCTGAAATTTCATACTCTCGGCACACTCTTGATACTGTGGATCTCGGAATGTTGAATTCACTAACGATATCCGCAATGGAATGACCCATGCGTCTAGCTCCAACTAACATTCTACGTTCAAAGTCTGTTAATTCTCGTCGTGCCGCCATAAATCACGAAAAGCCTGTTCACATGAATAACTTGAACACAAATGAAAGCTCTGGAAAATGAACTGCGCATTTATACTTTTTCGCTGCGATACAACTGCCATCTGTATATTTGCATATTGCTATCCCATGACTTTTGTCACTTCAGTGTATATTCTTATATTCTCAAAATATAGCCTTATATTCTTATGTACTCAAAATAATCCTTCATCTAAGACGACTTAAAATTTTATCATAATTTAGTAACATATTAAATAGTCGAACTATCATTGCAATTTGTAGTGGTTCATAATTTAAGAGTTGAATTTTTCTTTAATCTAAATCGGATATAAATTGTTACGACAGAAACTTTACATCTTGTCAGCATATCCAAAATTTATTCATTTCTTACATTTTGTTTTGGTGTAAGAAATGCAAAAAAAAAGGCATAATAAATTTTGAAGACTAATCTTTATCTTATATGGCACTTTCTACCAAAGACTAAAAATATTTACAGAAATGTTACAAAGAAGCTTAGAAGAACGTTTCACGTTCTGAATTTCTCATTTGATAACTGTTCTAAATAAGTCAAATGGAATACTTTTCATTCTAAATTTAATCAATGATGGATATAAAAGAGCAGTAAAAAATAAGAAAGTTCTCTTTGAGTGTTATTAAATATATAACTGCTGTTTAAGATATTTTCAATACAAATTCAGAAACAAACGAAACAATGCTTTAATGATAGTGCAATTTTTAATAACCAATGAATGGTAAATGTATGAATATATATTTCGTGATACTATACCTTTTCTGAAAATGTCTTGTGTCGTTTATTAAAGCAAAGATAGTTTTTATAATGGTCCAAGCCTATGTAAAAAAAGTGGTATAATTGCAGTAAATTGTATTTTAGGTTTGAATTCAAATTATTCTAAATTTAATTAGGTTTTAGTAAATAAATTTGTAAGAATGCAAAAAACTATGATATGATTGCAATTAACTATATGATAGCAATTAAGTTTATTTGGTTTTGAATCCAAATTATTTTTATATTTATTATATTCTGGTAAATAAAGTTGTTCACTCTTGCAAAAACTGGTGATATGATTGCAATTAATAGCACAATGTTGCACCAATTGTACTTCAAATTGCAATCTAAATGATTAGGATTTCAATTAGGTCCCATATAGTAAAATTTATTTTCTTCAACAAACATCATTCTGTATTGTGTATACGCTGCATTTGAACTCTCTATCGAATATGCAAGTGTTTTTATCAGAATAAAATATTATTTCGTATTTCTGTTGGTCTCCCTTTTTTATGACCAAACCGATTCTATTGAGTACTTGGAACATGGCTATGAAACAAATTCTGAAAATGTTTGAATCATCCATTTCCAAGAAATGCTCGATGTAGACATTTTATGGTCTAGTGAACACGTGACCAGTTATATTTTTGCGAAATATAAATTGATGTTTTGTATGTCCAAGGAAGAATTTGTAGGCATTAATTTAATACGCCGCCTTCCTATCAGTATTTTTATATAAGAGAGTTCAGAAATTATTCAGATAATGATAAAAAAGAATAGCAACGCAGATTCTAAAACCTAAACTTTGGTTATAATTTTTAAAGTGGTTGAATAAATTTTAGTTGAATATAGAATAATCTTTTGCATAAGCAAAAATCTTAAATGTTTGCATTTAGAGAAACCGATTCAATGGCATCGTACAGTTTCCAGAATTGTTAAAAGAAAAAAGAGTTTCTTTTGTTAAAACACTTTAAATAATATTTAGGTTACAATTTAGAACATCATTATTTCGAATGCTAAAGTAATTTTAATATCAAAATGGTAGAAAGAAATAGAAGAAAACATATACAAAGAAAATCAAAAACTTTTTTCTCCGATTGTTGCAAAATAATATTTTAAGTTCTTTAAAAGCCCTAATGACATCCAATTCCTTATCAAAAAGCATTTTTAATGTCTAAACGTTTTTTTTAAGAATGTTTATAAGATGACTAAGAAGTATAGGGAAATTAAACTGGAAGACAAATTTTTTTAAAGCAGCTTCATTCAAATAAATTGACTTTTTTTTTATTTGCTTCAAAACATCTCAGGAATATTTCTTCCAAAGAATGAAAAAATGTCATAAATTCATCTTTATCTGTTATTTCGTGTTCAAATGTTGATCAAATGTTAAAAGAGACAATCGTATTTCTGATTCATTAATAAAAATTCCTTAATGAGTTAATAAAATTTAAATGGGGTTTACTTCACAAAGAATAGTGTTAGCATAAAAAATAGCCGTAGGATAAAACTGTTTTATTATTACAGATTTATACAAATAAAGATGTTTATTTTATTATTTCTTTCATTTAATAAAAATTATTATAGGGAAGTAAAAAATAATGTTTATTAAAATATTTAATGAGTTTCAATGGTGACTGCCTATGTTGAAAATGGCATTTTTTGACCTTATTGATCAAACAATATTTTAAGTCAAGCATTTTTCTTTCCAAAACCGTTTTGCCTTTCATTTTATGTCATTTAGATGCCGAGATATATCAAATTAAAAAAAGTGCCGTGTACTTGAAAATCAACCTGAAGTCTCAGTCTTCGAACGGAAGTTGTTGTGGTGGGAGATCTAATGCCGCTTGGTCATACCAAGCACGAATGGGCGGAGTTCTTTCGAATTAAGGTAGAGGTTTACCCCTTTTGTTGTTAACGAGCTCCTTTAAGGTGAAAGTACAACTTTGCCCTTTTTAGGGGGCGGTAGAACTCATTCATACACGCATTCATCCATCCGCAAGTCAGAATTTAGATCCACATCAGAAACAATTTAATTCCTGATTCAGTACCCCCAGAGGTACCGTTTTGTTATGGGAAATTGGAGGACTTTGCACTCGCGACATATTTAACGTGCCCCAACTGCCATTAGCCAACACAGCGGTCTTCGGCCGAGACGAGGACAGAACCCGTGATCTTTCGGTTACGAGACTGACGCTCTACCAACCAGGCTACCGCGGCCACCGGAAGTTGTTGAAAAATGCCACCTTTAACTTTTTGTTTTGTTTTTTGAAATACAAATAATAATTTTATGATGTTACTAGCTTTTGAACATCGACTTTTTTTTTGACTTTATTGATGGTATCTGGCAACATTCTCACTCTCTCTATCATTTATTTATATTGTACTTTTCTTTTCGCTTCTTGTATATCTATGCAATTTATCCCTAATATATATTTTTTTCTACGTTTTATTTTAATAGCAAATCCCATTTAACTTTTCCCACGTTTATTTTGAGCCGTGGTCAGATGAGGAGGACGTGGTACCTAAGGTGGTACCACTTCTCCTCACCACATTACACTACACCAACGGGAGGACATTTGACCTGGGCCAAAATCACACCAAACTCGCTTACACGACGGTTCATTGGTGGAATAAGTATTGATACACCAGGCTACTAAAAATGCTCTGGAATACAGTTCTGAAACAGCATTTTGGTGAGCTCGAAATTCTGTCTATTTTGTTGTCCATGAAGATGGCAGCGATATAAAAAGAGTGTTAAATCAATTACAAATAAACTTAGACCGTCACACTCATTAAGCACTACAGCTTTCTGACTAAGAACGTATTTGTGGTTCAAAAAGGCATTCATTTCTACCTGAAAAGGTTCGCAGGAAAAAAAATAATCAGAGCTAAGCAAAAGAAAAAATGTAATGAAATGAAGAGAAAGAAGGTTTAACATACAAATGTGGAGAATTTTAGATTGTTTTATGTAGAAAAAATGCTTTTTCGCATTAAATGTAAACTTTGAGCTCATTTTCCTCAAAATAAATTTTTCGATAGAATTTGTAAATCATTAACGGGATATTTCTAGCTTTAATTAATATTTTTAATGAAATTTTCAGATAATATACCATTCAGATCTTTATACCATTGCCTATGAGATGAACTAAAAGTTTCGGTATACAGAAAATACTTGTTTTGCTCATAGCTTTATGGTTAATAAAAAGCCGCAAATTTAATCAAGATTTCTGCATTACAACATAAAAAAATTCATCACGTTCTTGCATTGTAACTTATATCTTAGATTTTAGTTCGTTTTGAAGATAACTATATTATGTATGATTGGTGCAAAGAAAATTTTAATTGGTAGATTGGGGTTTTGTGTAGAGTATTAACCGTTTTGGTTAAAATTTACTACAATTTACATGAAATTTGTCAATTTAAAAAAATAGGGCAGTCACATGTTTTTTTTTCATATATATTTATTCTTTTTATACACTATTTAACTTGTAAACACAATTTTAAAAAAATGGTCCCGAAGGTAGGCAGTCACTTTAAATAAAAATTATCAGTTTCTATATTAAAAGAAATGTATTCAATTTTGATATATTAGACTGGTTTTTATTTGGTATTTAATTAATGTACATTGATTGTCATTTGACATGGATGATGCTATTTGTTTATGTTATGGAAAAATATTTACAGTAATGTTGCTCTTTGCAATTTTCAGAATGAACTATTCTTTCAAATAATATTCGATCATTTTGACGGAATAGAACTAAAGTATTCCCAAATGTATGCAAATACATTCGTATTTTCATTACTATGATTCAGGGTTATAAATCCACAGTTTAATATAAGTACAAATCACATACCTTTTATAAATTCCTTAAATTTCTTTCATTTCTTAAACAAATTGTTGAGCATTATGGCATTTTATAAATCCAATGAATGAAGCCGAGCTTGAAAAAGATAATATCGAAAATAAACTATTATGTCAGTGATTTAAGCCGAGTGAGTGTCTCTGGATAACTATGATTTAGCTACTTCATGCGTAGCATTCATATGCAAAACCTCTTTTTCTGCGGGTGAAATACATCCACATACCTCATAGATAAAACACAGAAGTAGAATAACCATGCTCGAACTGGAACTGAAACCCGAGAATCCTAGATAATGGGGAAGACGTGCTACCAGGACACCGGCTCTCAAACAAGTTGTTACAAGATCAAATAATAATCGACATATACAAAAGATTACTTTCTAAATAAAAAAAATGTATATCATGAATAATAATTTAGATTCCATTCAATATTCTATCAAAACCCTATTTAATTCTAATTTAAGTATTCCTATTAGAGTTTTAGACCTCTTTTACAGTCTAATTACATGAATTTTCAAAGATATTGAAGCGAATTATTAATATCCCCAGAAAAATCTCCCCTCCCCCCATTCTCGAAAAAACCCAAAAAAAACAAAAACAAAAAACATTCTTAACTGAAAGAATCAACGGGATTAAAAATCCATTCTTCATCAGACACTCAAAAACCATCGTACATTAGTATTGTGTCTGAAAGAGAAATGACAGAATTGATGACAAGAAATTTATTAGTATTCTTATCGGAGCCAAGCAATGTTCGCTCAAGTTGAAGTTCTGGTGAGCATATTACATTTCAGTCTGAAAAGCGAGTCGAAAAGCAATTGTTTTCCTACATTCATATGTTTTTTATTGTTCATGAAGCTATTGGAATAACTTTGTTTAGTTGTTCAGTAGACAGCTGGCTCTAGTTGCTGAGATTTTTTTTAGGGAAAATGGCTGAGATTCGGTTTGTATAGAAAATTCAATGGTAGAATCTAAAACTAGTACAAATCAATTTATTACTGGTGCTATTCTGTTATCTTATAGTCTACAGCTGAACAGATATGATTTTATTATTAAATAAAATGAGATATTTTTATAAAAAGTAAATAAATAAATAATATATTTATTTTCCGATCAATTTAAATGAAATTTGCAGTCGAGTATAAGAGTAAATTATGGATATTCCTTGAAATTTCATAAATTATTTTGGACAGTAAAAGAATAAATCTGTAAATTCCAACTTTCCCATTTCATTCCTGACGTGCTTATGCTAAAATTCTTTATTGGATGTATGCAAATTTGCTGTTGTTAATAATTAGAAGTATGGCATTTTATAATAATTAATGTGAAATAATTACATAAATTCCTGAGGTTATTTTAATTCATCGTATGGTTTATCATTTTCACCAATATTATGTAAACATTATATTTAAATCAGACAACCACTGTCTGGTTTCGAGACCTGTATTCGTGTTTCGAGGTCAAACGATGTTTCTGTTAAAATTCAAATCCACCAAACATCACCAGATCTTTAATTTTATCGTCATTCCAAACTGATTTCTCCTTGTTTCCGCTGTACCTTTAGAGTCTATTTCCATTGAATGATATTTGATAAAGAATCTCATGCTTGGAGGCAGGTTAAAAATCAGAAAAGACTGGTCTGAGCTAACTAACTTTATAGATCATCGACATTTATAAATACAAAATAACTATTTAAGAATAATGGTGACTATAAAACACCAAAAATGAGTAGTAAGGTTTCGTTACAAAAATAGGGGTAAGAATATTTGCATTAGAAGTAGTGGTAAGGATATTCGTCTGCCATATACTATTATGCTTTTGATAACTATGGCATCTAGTTTCTAATAACATTATACATAAGAACAAAAAATAAAGAAAATTTATAATCGTTCAAAATGCTCCTTGTGCATGTAAGCAGAAATACAAAAACAATAATATCAGCGATCTACATTATAACATGTAAGTATTGCTACAAGGGGGTTCAAATGAAAAGGACAAAACGTCGTATAAATGAAATCGTTAACTTATTTGCTATGCTACTATGGGGGAACATAGAGAGACAACTAAGGATGCGATTTAAGTATCTGGCGTGGATAGACGCTAACATGGATCTGAGACAGGAGGAGCTGTTATAAAGAGTGTCATATAATTGACATGGTAGTACATGATGGTGTTGACAAATTTGACGATTGAGAAGACATCCGAAGTCTACACTGGTTCATCAAGAACAAAAGACCGGTGCTACTCACGGAGGGTGTGGTTCTGCTTCATAATAAAGTTCATCAACATGTCCGCAGGGACACGCATGCGGAAATAGCTAAGTTCATGTGGGATCAGCTCGACCATCCGTCTTACAGTTCTCCATGTTGCTAACGATTTTCATGCATTAAAAAACTTCTGAAAAGGAAGCGCTTCAACTCAGACGGTGAACTCAGGAAAGCTGTGAGGGACTGAATATTTCTGCTCATTAATGTGATAGCTGTGTTGAGTCCTATTGTATATACTTTGAACAAACTTTTCCTTTATATTCACAGTGTAATTTCGTAACTTTTCATTTGAGTACTCCTAGTAAAAACAGTAATCAAAAATATTAATCCTTAAAATAAGTCCGAATATATTTATATGGTGGTAAGAAAAAGAAGAATCAACATCGTTACCATTATAGAAAATAGTTATCTGGAGGTAACAAAAGAAATTAACATCGTTACCATCATAGAAGACATTTATCTGGGGGTAACAATAAGAAAAATAAACATCTTTCCCATCATAGAAGAAAGGATGGAATGAAAAATAGCGAAAGAGCAAAATACATACATAATTTAATAGTTTATGCTCTTCATTTGTTTGATGATATGTAACCATGTATGTACCAGCAAATATATTTATTATTAAATGAATGCACGCATCCATAAGAGTTAACTTTTTATATATCCAAATAGGAAATATATACTGAAATGTATAATACACAGCCCACTCAATTTCAATACTTTTGCTTTATATAGAGTTTCTAATGGTTTCTGTAAGCTTACAAAAAGATTAAACATAGAAAAATTTCCTACTAGCATCAACCACAGAAAAATAATATAATAAAGAAAGGACATACAATTGATTTTTAAAGTCCATGTAAATCGTGGCAAATAATTTATCATCATTACATATTTGCAGGGTTTGGTCTTAAATCAATATTACAGAGTAGTACCTTCTTTTGAAGTTCTAGAAAGTTTAGATATAAATTTACCTCGGAAATGATACAAAAAAATAAATTCTTTGAAGACAACATCTTCCAAAGAATGAATAAAAAAAGGAAAAGGGGGACATATATTTATTCCAAACTAGAATATATTGATAGAAACATATTAATCACTGTCTACATAACGAAAACATACATTGTATCTAAAAGAAGTTTCAATTGTTGAAAACCCTGGAGAGTGTCACAAAATCAGAATAAATTCTTGTAAAACTCCTTTTGCCGATATAACATTAAAGTTAACAGGCATAAAACTTTTCGATTTTCTGATGGGAAAATGGTTTATAGCCACTTTTTTATAGAGCTTAAAAATATCGTTTTGTCTTTGTAACCGTGTGAAGCAAGATAATTAATTTAGAATTCTTGAAATAGAGCTATTAGATAAACCATGTAGAAGTAATTTATATTTTAACAATATTTCAATTTGATATATGGGAGTTTTTATATACGATTTAATGGAATTTATATATTTTACGTCATATGATTTTCACTATAAATATTTATTCTGTATTATGCTACAAGCAGGGAATTCTTAAATGTATTGATCTTATGTCTGTCATTTAATGTTTCTATATGATTAAATATTTGAAAGTAAATATTTTGTCCAAAACAAATTTTGAAATCGCTTTCATAAATGAGAAAGAAAGTACTTAATTGCAAAAATAATGGTTAAAAAAAGCAAATTTCATAAAACTAAACTAAAAGAGCTGTTTAAAGTCTAGTGCTATTATAGAAAATATTTAATTTGTTTCAAAATAACTATTAAAAAGAAAGATAAATTAATTGAAAAATAGCTTATTTCAAAAAATTAAATGTCTTGAGGTTTTATTCGGGAATAATTTATTGTGCAATACGTTTATGCTAGTACTTGATGTATTTTCGGTGAAAATTACTCAACCGTTATTTTAAAGATACTCAACGAACGATACACTCAGCGTTATTTTTTTGCTTTCACATGAAAAATACCCTCTTTAAATTAAAATAAAAAAAACTTGTAGATTCCGATTTTAAATTAATATTCACACACAAAAAAAAGAAATAATCTTCATTCTAAAATGAAATTTATCTTTTAAAATCGGTTTCAGGGACTTTTAAAATCTCAAACAAATGTTTGCAATAATCATGTTAATGCTCTTAAATCAAATTAGCTAGAAATAAGGATTAAAAATGCTTGCATTTAATGAGAAGAAAAATGCTGACTGGTGTTAGAATGGGATTTTGAAATCTTTTGTGAAAGCAGGCAAAAGAAAATCTGGAATTGCACTCTTTTGTGTTAAAATAATACACTGTAATCTCTTTTCGAATTCCTGGGACATTGCTCTATATTTGCATGCAATTCTTTACAAAACTTGCTGAGTAAATTATCCTTTAAAAAATTGCCAAATAAACTATCTGCATTTTAAGTTTGAGAAATGCAAAGAATATTTTGCCTTCCTTGGAGCTATAGCACTGCGTCAGCCAACCTCTAAAACCATTAAATATCAACATTTTTATTAATAACACTTTGAAAATTCCAAGTGATATCTTCTACTATAAAATTCCAAGTAATATCTACTATTATATTATGAAAAAGAGATTATCTAATGTTAGTCTAAATAAATTAATAATGTAGAGTTCTCAATATATTATAATTAGGTTTTTAAAATAAATTATCTAAAATTTGGGGATAACATATTCGCTGAATAATTTGTCTTCTTAAAACTTATAGTAAGTATTCATTTCTATAAACATTACCTACCCCCATTTTTGTCGTAAAAAATATTTTCAAATTTTGACATTCTATAAAAGGAAAGGTAAGACTTCTTAAAAACCGTGTATAAATAATCCAAAATATATCTAAATAAAAAAATCGGTTTTAATCTGTTCAGATCCTATTTTATTCTTTTAATCTACAAGAGTATATAGTCACTTTCAGATACAACATTTGGAGTTAAAAACTTAGTGAAAATACTGTAAGTATCTTTAGCAGATGCATTAAAATAACTGTTTGTAAAGTGTATTGCTTTATGAATACATAACGATATTGGCATGTTTTTCAATACAGATTTAAAGAAAAAACATATGCAAAAAAAAGCAATTTTTAAGAAAATAAATAGTTAGACCAGGCAAAAAACGCACGTTCACCGAATTAATTCTGCATTTCTACATAAATGGAAGGAATCACAAGGGATAGCAATTTATTTTTTATGCAAATACTCTTTTGAATTAAACACGAACCACTCATATTTCGCAGTTTTCCTAACCTTTCAAGTATGATATTTATGGATACATATTACTAGAATCATTGGCGTACAGTTGTATTTTAGAACTGTTTGTTTTCTCAAACAACAGACTTTTCTTGTGCATATAAATGCCATTACTAAATACATTAAAAAAACTTTTTTCACACAAATTTTTTTTCTTTCTTCTTTCTCGATCGTAGAAGAAATCTTCCTCATTAAAAATCGGATAGAACAAAAGTTTTTACGTGACTTAGATTATTTTAAAGGTGATTAATATTAAAGTTCCACTTTGAAATATAGCTACTGTTATATAAAATTTGTTAAACGTGGAAGTTAAAGTTCCACATAAAAGGAAAACTACTAGGCCAAATTTTGTCAAACTTGGTTATAGCTTATAGAAGGTCATGGGAATTTAAAAAAAAAGTTTAAAAACTCTCTACCAATGTTGAAATGGCGCTGATCAATATTGCTAAACAAAATAGGACATGAAGACACCAATTTAAAATGTGTTTAATCGTTTTTGAAGGGTGTTTGTTACAAAGCATGTTCAATGTGACGTCCATCATTTGCACTGCTTAAACTTATAATCTAAACAATTAGGCATAACTGAAAGATGCGATATACAGAAATGTGCGTAGCATTCCTCCTCATATATTAAGAGCTACTGTTAAGAATGAAGTACTATGATTGAACGCTAAAAATGGTAGAAGTCACATTGAACATGCTTTATAACAAGTTTCAGAAACCATTAAACACATTTTAAAATAATGCCTTCAGGTTCTATTTTTCTTAACAGTATTTCATGTAGAGTCATTTCATACCTGGTGATGAATATTTGCATTTTTTTGGAGGAAAAGTAATTCCCACGACTTCCTTTAAACTATTACCAAGCTTGGTAATATTTGGTCCAGTAGTTTTCCAGTTACGACAGTTTCAGAATGGAACTTTAATTGTAACCACCCTGTCACTAAGAGTTAAGATAAACATTTCTGTTAACCTAACTAGTTAGACAATAAGGATGTAAAAGTTACGTAGAATTAATTCGGAAGGG
Organism: Argiope trifasciata; assembly: GCA_026543055.1. Classification (NCBI taxonomy): domain Eukaryota; kingdom Metazoa; phylum Arthropoda; class Arachnida; order Araneae; family Araneidae; genus Argiope; species Argiope trifasciata. The sequence goes on along the minus strand of JAPMOQ010015914.1, from coordinate 1,123,528 downwards.
CAAATCTTCACAAATTCTTAAGTTTTATTCGAAAACATAGTAACTACAAAGATTTTTCAATTAAAGAAACATAGTAGAAAGCATAATCAAAGGTTTTAAATCTTTTCCATGAAAGTTATTTAATTATAACGTGGTCAAAACAATTAAACATTTAAATTGAATTAAGACTTTTGTTCTAACGAGAGTTAACCTACAATAGACCCATGAAAAGAAATGTCGTCTGTTGAACCGAGAATAAAAGTATGATTTTCAAAAAATTTTTAAATAATTCTTCTTGCTTAGGAATGCCTGTTATTATCTTTAAAATTATTTTTTTAATAAATAAAAATATTTTTTCTTTCACTTTGAGGGTTTTTAATTTGTTGTTTCAAAATTCATGTCGATTGGCATATTGATTTTGAAGACTTTTTCATCTATTTGCTCTTGCATGTAAAATATAAACGTGTTGCTTGAAATATGGAATTGCTATATTCACTAAATATTTAAGATTCTTATAAAGACAAAATACTTTGAAATTTTAAATATACGTATGTAAATATTTTAATTTCTGATGTGTTTAATATTATCAAATATTATATTTTGCTTAATGTGAAAATCAAGGTTAAAAAATTATTTATTTGATCAGCTCTTCTTTGATAAACATTTGAATGCTCATAACCAATAGCAAATTTCTTTTTGAAAAAATAAAATTTTCGAATGCTGGTGGCTTTTTTATGCACTCAAGCAACATTCATTCGTTTTAAATATTTACATTAATGTTATCTAAATAGTTTTGATTAGAATGCAAATATGTAATACATATATTTCCAATGCTAATGAATATGTAAAATATAATTCTCAATATTATTTTTAATGCAACAGTATATAAAAGATGAAAATTTTAAACTTGAATATATTTTATGAATGAATATATGAGGAAAAATACTTATCATATGATAATTAAAATTATATTTAATATAATTTAAAGCAAATTAATTGCGACAAGGATATTCAAGGAAATAATCGGAATTAAAGAGTAAAATCATAAATTTTTGTATGAGTAGGTAAATGAATAATTTTCATTCGTTTCATATTTATTTTAAAATTCCCATTCTTATTTATCTTTAAATTCAGCCATGGTATAAAATTGGTTTATGGCGTAAAATAATAGAAAAATTTGCGATACTTATATAAGACATTTTTCTTAAAAAAATTTATATTAATTAGTTATAAATTATTCAGAAAAAGTAGATTGCAAAATTTAGCCTAAATTAGTCAAATTTTAAAATTTACATTTTAAAAACCCTTAAAGATATTATTTATAGTGATACATGAAAAAAAGAGACTTCCCAAAATTTTTTTAAATATCTCTCAGTCACTAGCAATCCTGGGGACAAGTTTCCAATGCGCTTGTTATCTCACATGCATGATAATAATGTGAATTTCAATTTCCCAACTATGTAACGGTTCGTCTTATTGAGGTTTGATGCTCATATTTACCTAGTTTAGTTTATATTAAAGTCTCATTTTCAAAATTAATAATCTTAATATTTTGGGATGGGTTTCTCAATTTTGAACTGAGGTCAGACGAGGAGAACGACATCTCAGTTGGATAAACCCCTCTCCAAACATACACCAGCAGGAGGACATTTGACCCCGATGGATTTAGCGTTTTCCAGACTAGTTCTTCAGTAGAATCGGGTTTTAAATCTGAAATCTTCCGGTTCCGAAGTCAAAACCTTACTATCATGCCACTGTGACTCCATAGTTTATATAACTGAGTACTTTTCTCAACTCTGGAATGGTATAGCAAATAAACTGATTAACTCGTTTTATATGACATCAAAATCTCTTTATCTTTCTCAATGATATTTAAAAAAAATGATGTTATATTAAACACCTATTTTAACCCTCTAATTCTAAGTAATATGTACCTAAAAAACGCATCAATGCTGCATGAAGCGTCATTCAGGGTAAGAATCTTTAAAATGTTTGGAATAGAATTTACTAGATGTTTACAGATTACAAACGAATGATACAAAAACCAAATATATAAAAACCAAAAAAAAAATGCTAGTAACAGGCGAAAGTTTCACATGTTACTTGGTTGAAATTCATATACAGCCCCGTTTTCTTAAATAAATGAGTTAGCATATATATTAGTTTTAATTTTTTCCATAAGTAAGTATCATCCACCAAGCATGTTGTGCTTAGACATTTTGTTCATTATATTATACAAGCATATTTCTTTTTTTTTTCCTTTTTTACATTCGTGAGTTAATTTAATATTTTTTTTGTTTAAATAAAAACCAAATTTTGACATCTTATTTTCATTATTTTTGATATATTTTCAGAGCTATCATAAATGAATGATTGGATGTTTAATACAAAATACAGAATTTTGTGATTATTTTTTGTATTTAATTTTTTGTATTTTTATTTTTATAAAAAAAGTTTTGTATTACTTGTCGTAATACACAATTTGACATCGTGGTTCAAATATTAAATTTTTTTTGTATAACATTATTTTTCATATTAATATGAAAAATAATGTTATGGCGTGTGTATTCAGTTGTCGTTTGTTCCTAAAAAAGAGAATAATTTAGATTCAAAACAGGAATTAATTTAGGAAATGTACTGAAATTTAAAGCAGAAAGTCAAAAAAATATGAAAAAATTCTGCCAAATAAATAGATATTTCATTAGAATCTGTGCTGCATATATATAATTTTATGAGATTAAAATGTTTTTAACACAGAATAAATAAAATGTGAACTTAAAAAAATTAAGGCTTCAGTTATGCTTTTCTTTCAAAGAATATATTAAAATGCTCCAACATATGTTATACATATCCAGAGTCTTTCTTTTACCTTTTTCTATGAATGTACCAGATTTTTTATATCCGAGTCACGCACTCTCCGTTTGTTTGTAGTTCTGTTTCTCTTTTTTCTGTTTCTCTTTTTTCTGTTTCTGTTTCTCCTGCATTGAAATTGATCCTCTACTTGCATGCAACACACTGGAAGTGCTCACAAAATGCTATTATCAGAGTTCGACGGAAATTTGATCATGTTCTTTCGACTTGATGTTATGTAATGACGTCGAATGTCTGCTGATAAGGGAATTAGAAAACAACTAATAGAAGGTTTTTTTATATGTTTTTATGAGTTTCAAATGTGTTTATATTTGGACAGGAGACAAATTTGAATTTGAGTGAGTACAGCAGTATTGCCAGAATTTCAATGATTCAGTTTATTTTTTTAAAAAAAAATTGTTTAATAATTGTTTTAATTCTTGTATAAATATACATGAAATGGTCGCAATTATTAAATAACTCCTTTAGAACTTTATGAAAAAAATATCGCAAAATAAAAAGAAAAAAGCTGTACATCTTAACTATAGACGCTGACTAACTACTAAGCCATTGGTAAATTATATTTAATATATTAGTATACTCCATAACAATAATAACTCTGTTGTTCAAAATATTTAAATTTAAATGTTTGTTTATTTTGGATTCGTAAATCCCCACCGTTTATTTTGGATTCAACCAAATTAAATTTATTCATGCTCCTTAAAATTAAAATTTATTGTAGTATTGAAAACTTATATGCAGCTTTGTACAAACATTTAAATACATACATTATTACGCATTATCAAATCTACATTATAAGTATCAGTTATTTAATGTGTGTAATGAAAGTTAGTTTTTAAATTCAAAATTATCTATAGACAATTTCATTCATATATTTTCAGGAATCTTTATATTTCTTCTTTGAACTCTAAAGAAATAAGAATTTAACTTTTGAATGACCTTTGAGAATTAGTTCTCATCACCCTGGAGGGTACATGAATTGGTGGGAACCAGGCTCTTTCACATCGATGACGGGGCGTACTTCCTTATGGAAAAATTGCACAGTGCTCGGTAGTCGCCCTTAGAGCTCAACCACACTTCCCACTAGTATTGCTGTAACTTCGGTACAGTCATTCAGTTTTTTTTTTTCATTGTGCTTTTGAGGTGACTCCAAAAGTTACTGGTATGACTTAACCTTTTAATGACGTCTATTTTTAATTTCCCTCTAAAATTCGTTTTATTTGATTTAGCTATATTGAGCTAGTTGTTTTAGAAGAATTTGAAAAATTGGAACTGGCTTTAAATTTTGAGCCAGTTCTAGTGATGACAGCGGTGACAAAGCTGAATTCGGTTGCAGAACTCTACTAAAGATATAGATAAATAGAGATAGAGAGAGGTGAGAAATGAATTGATATTTTAACACTTCTTTATTTCAACAACTTAATATAATAAAGAAATGATTTTTATAAGAAAAATAGAATGGAGAAACATATATCATAAATATATAGTAATTTAAATTTTCTTTGAATTGTTTAGTTGAAAAGTCTTCATGTTTTCAGACATAAAATAAGCAAAAAATTAAAAGAAATGTACGCATGAAATGAATAATTGATGTGTTTTTTGCCTAATTACATTAAAAATGTGATCTTAAAAAACATTACCATTCAATAGATAAGCCTTATTCGAGAAAATACAGAATTTAATGGTTTTAGGGCTTGCTGCAAATGTGCCAAGGCCCCCAGACAAACGAAATTCTCAATTCATTTAACTTAAATGGGGTTTATTATTTCTTCGAAAGGACCCTCTACGACATAAGCCATGCCAACAAGAACTCTATTGCTGTGAAATACTGGACAATTCCAATGAATTTCGAGCAACGATTACAACTAGGAATGGCCTTGTTATTTTAGCATAAAAGAATACAATTCCAAATTCCCTTGGTCTGCTTTTACAAAAGATCTCACGATCCAATGAAAATTCTTGGGCATTGGTGACAAAAGAGCCGCCATTTTCCTTCTCGTAAAATGCCAACAGCAATAATCGTAAATCCTGGCGACTTTGATTTAAGACCATTAAAAGTGATTGTACGAGGCATTTGTTTGTTGGAAGTGGTGGGCTTAAAATTTCCGCTGAAAAATATTTTAATAGGGCAGTGTTTCACATGGGAAGGTAGAGATTTCATTTTATTTGGAACTAGTTAAGATCCCCTTGGTAAATTATGATTTAAAAAACGTTTCATTCTAAAAAAGAAATTGCCTATCGTATTTATGTATTATATTATTTCGTTTCTGATAAAGCAGGCTTGTCTTCTAAATGTTTATTTTTTGCTTAATCACATTTATTTTATTTAAATTTTCTAGTGTGTTAAATGAATTTCTTTACTTTTTAACATTAATATCTTTACACAGTACTCTTTTATTCTTGTAATTTAATATTTTCATACATAATATGAAAAATTTTAAAAAAATGCTTCCTAATATTATAATTTCCTCATTTAACATTTTCAGTAATAATCAATCACCACTTCAATAATAGATTTCGAAATATTATTCAAACCAAACTTTATAATAAAATAGTTATGCATAGTTAAAGAAAGAATTTTGAAGAAAGCAAGTATTAGAAGTATTGTGAGAAAACAATATATTCAATGATATCTCGCAAACATATAAATGTTAAACGTAAAGCGTAAATCAGCAAGATCGAATAAGGAATTATATATCTTTTATTTTATCATCTTAATTATTATTTTTATTGACATTATTACAACACTAAAAGTGTGCCCGTCTAGATGGGTTGTTATCTTGGTAACATTATCTCGAATAAAATTGCCACAGAATTACAAACAAAAATTGTAATATTAATTTGTAATAACCTTAGATATATCGTTAGAGTGTTTCAGAAATTTTCTTAAAAATTATTATTTGCCGCTAACTTTCGACGTGAATATAAATTTACATTAAAATATTCATTCCCTTGTAGTGCTAGCTTATTATAAAATAATCACTAACATCCAAATTAAAACCCATTATTAAAATCGTTTTTAATACCATCAATGACCTCTACATGAAGTGAGAATATTTAGAATCAATATGCCTCAGCTCATTAGCTCTTGCTATAAACCAGTAAAAAATATAAATAAAATCTGAAGATAGGGGTTCCATCAGTAAATTTTATAAATCTGTCCAACCCCCAACATACTCTCTCTTTTTCTCTAATCTTTGTTTTTTTTACAGCGGGATATTCTCTATACATACTTTCATACATACATACATACTCTGTTCAAATACTCTCAAATTAAAACATATTGAAAATGATACTTATTGGAGATACGCAAAGTGCTATCTACCCATATGCGTGCACCAGCACTTTCGAATTATGATCAGGATTAAGTGCAAACTCATAATAAAATGTGCAAATCTCAAATCATTCATCTTTGCTACATACCAGCACAAAATAAGTAAATAAAAATAATAAAAAGGAAAACTAAACTTGAAGATTGCGTCTTGTAACTAATTATTATTCATACTTCATGTCATGACATTAAAAAATACAATAATTATATTAAAAGTTATGTAAAAAATAAGACTGGTTGTTTTCCTCTTCCAACTATCAAATTATCAAATCCAAATTTGATCTTGCTGCATATTTATTTCGAAAATATTACAGTACAAATATTAACGACATTAATTCGATATGCTGAATATTATAAAAAAGGAGTTACTTTTCCTGAATAAAATCGTCATACTTCTCTTAGAAAGTTGTTTATCTGGAGCATTGCGTATTTTCTTTTTTTATGAATAAAAAATTTTAAATGGAGAACAATTTCAATTTTTCGGTCTGCGAAGACATAGCTACGTCAACATTCATAAAAAAGTGAACAAAAGGCATAAAATTTAGAGATTTCACACTTCAAAGTGAATAAGATTTTTGCTGTGCATCTATTTAAAGAAGTTTGGTATGTTATGTCTGTATATAAAAAGAAAGAAAAATGTCCCAATTTTAAATTTATAATATTTATAAACAATCAGTATTGCTCTAACAAAAATGAAAATAAAAAATAAAATGACATTTTAAATTATTTCGGACAGGAAAACTGTCAAATAAAAGTATCTGTCTCATTTGACGAAACTGGAAAATATTGGCAATGTTCCAACTCGTATTCTTTTATATTATATCTCACATTAAAAAACATCACCTCCAAAATACTTTTTTATTCTAAATTTTTATCCTGATATACTTATATTTTTTTCATTTTCTTCGTACAATAATGGAAAATTTATTTTAAAATTTTGGAAAATTTACAGGAAAGTATTGGTGGAAGAGTTTGAGCAATAAATTCATTCTGAAACTTAGAATTTGTATTTTAACGTCTGTTATTAAATTTGGATGTATTGTGCAAAAGACATCAAAATATTATTCCTAAATTTTATTATTTTTTGCCTTGTATCTGATTTTATACGGTTTATTCACTCCTGTTAATGTCAAATTATTTTAAATAAACTATTATCCTTAAAATCATTACGAATAAATAAATAATGTATATTAAATAAATTAGTATATAGAATCATCACTTATTGTTTCTTCTCATTTAATTTATTATGTTTATTTGGTAGCATTATGAGATCATAAATATGAATTCTAAGTTATTATAATATAAAAATATGGTTTTTGAAAAATGGGAAAATTATTGGTAGAAGTAGAAAACTTACGAAAGTGTCTACAATGATATAATCCTGCCATTTATATTGCGCAAAATTGTTTCATTTTTTAAACAAAATTTTAAATCACTTTTTGTGAAATGTATTACGCAAAATATGTAAACACTTATTATAACTAAGGAATTTGATTAACTACATTCATAAAAGAGTTTTTAAAAAATTTCAGAAGTATTCATTCTTGATTATTACAATGACATTACTTAATTATGATATAGATTCATTAATTTTTGTGTAGATAGATAAATACTTCATTAATTATTATTTATATTTTGTTACTAACATTTTTATTATGGGGAGTAAAATCTCAAAAACATATTATTAGATATGAATCTTATAATAGAACAGGAATAGATGGAATCTTAAAATATGGGGATGCTTAATTAAATATTGTCTCAGACGCACAGTCTTCTAGTTAATAAATAATGCTCTTAGATGAGTTAGCGCATATGCAGAATACTCAAGTTTAAATTGTTTATTCCATAATTCACTAATTTAAAATACCTTTATATTATATTAATCCAGTAAATTATTTAATTATTCTCACTCATTCAGGAAAAATATGTTAAAGTTATATAATATATATACATATTGCACATATATTAATATATGTACATGTAAATAATATATATATTTACTCATTTAACTACCAATTCTTTATAAAAATACAAATTTCCTGAATACATTTTTAGATTATTTAAAATCCTTAATGTTATTCCTAACAATAAAACACATTTCTCATTTGCAATAAATAAAATATATATTTTTCTATTGTAAAATGCATAAATACATCAAATATTCTCTTTTTATATCAAAAAATAAGCTCTCATGTATCCAACCAAATCAATAATAAGAGCACATCTGCTCACTTGTGGATTATAAGATAACACACTCCAACCGAAAATAAATCAACTCCTACAGCTGCTTCTTTATCTGATCTTTCCATTTTCTATGCAACTTAAACCTCAATCCTGTTCTCCAGAATAATTCCTCAACAGTTGGAATCGATTCTCAGCTAAGCAACTTTCAGACGCAACTACTTTTGTGGAAAGTTAAAGCGTATATGAATCTTAAGAAACAATTGCTTTTTAACTCGCCATCCGGGTTTAAGCGGATTATATTTCGCGCAGCATCAAAAAGCTGAGACACGGGGAATATTGTTTCATTCCAATAAGAAGGAAAACAATTTTCTTGCCACCGGGTTTTCATGTTGCCCCTTTAACGTGTTTACGTTTGCAACACTTCAAAACAAAATTATAACGATAGTTTCTCGAAGGGAAATGATTTAGTTTTTTTTTCTCTTCTTTCTATAGATTTGATACTGTTTTCTTTAGTGGGAAGTGAAGAAGCATTTTTAACTTTTTTTTTCTCAATGCCTATTAAAAATACTGTGAATAGATAGAAGATTGTTGTAATTTATTTTACTTGAAGGGTTTGAATAAATGGTCTTTCTTTCTGTATGATAGTGAAAAGGTCTTTCATCCCAGTAAAAATTTTAAGGAACATTTTCAAGCTATGTGAATTTTGAGCTGGCAGATCACAAGTATCAAAAAGAGGAAATTTTAATTTAAAAAAAATAGAAATTAGAGTAGAATAGATGGAAATCAATTAGTTGTCTTTATAATTAGCTAATAGAAATGAAATTTGATTATTAAAAACTATTATGGAATAAAAATTTCGAACAGCGTTTGGAAAAATGTAACAATTTCTTCAGAATTGTAATTGATTACTTTAAATATAAATATTGCAAGAGCATTTAAGATACATCCATCCTGCAAATTATTTCCAAACGTAAAACTAAACAAAATTATCAAGAGTAAATACTAGAATGGACACAATTATTTCTTTTTAATGTGAAAGTTAAATCTATCAAAAAGGGTTTTTATCTGCGTAGAAATAAATTAAATTAAATTAACTATTTTTTTATACTTGTAAAATTCTTTATAGTATCTTCATTAGAAGTGACTCTGTAAACACCTGTTACAATACAAGATCTAACAACATGACTTTCGAACAACATTACCTGTCTACTTTATCTTTATACTTCCTTCATAATTTATACTTCATACTTCAGCCGTGAAATTTAGTATTATCCGTTTTCATGAATCTTTGTATCAAATTTTCTTAAACTTAATATGCCAGATTTGCATAGCTAATCTTCAGTTCATTATTTAACATTTCTAAATTTTTATAAAAATATTAATTTGCGATTTAAAATAACGTCCAAGATATTACTTATTCAAAAGCCCAAAACATATTGTTACACTTGCTCATTTCCCATCTCTTTTTTACTATGTTTTCATAATTCTTTCTCACATTCTCAACTTTTTCAACATTTAAAACAATTAAGTTTTCATAACAAACATAAATGATAATACATTTTAAAATTGACATACTTAAAATTAAAATTATAAATTACATATTTAAATAATTTTAAGAAACAAAATATGTCTTTATTTATAATCCAGAAAACAGAGAGGTGTCCTTTGATAGAAGTCCTAAATGGGTGCTGAAAATTAATACATTTTTTTAAACTATATATTTAAAATTCCCTTCTCGAGTAATAAGCACTTTTCTGCCCATGTTTTCCATTGGAAGCACGGGAAGCATTGGAGAGCATTTACGTATATATGTATGTACTCCTTAAATGTTTGCCATGCCCAAAACAATTAAAGGACTTAAAGTCCGTACATGGTGCATCAGATAAACCACTTATTTGAAAGGTTAATAAATACAAAAGTACTTCAGTTATTGCTTTAGTTCTTTTTTATTTGAGAACACAGTGTCCCAATTTATTTTTCATTCAGTTTTAAAAATGACGTGTGTTAAATGGCAATCCCCAGTGCGCATACACTGATTAAGTTGATTTTTAAAGTTTGTGTCCACTCTTTGCAGCATGTTAATCGGTATGTTTTTAATAGCGTGGTGAACGTTGTTCTTATTAGTCAGTTATTGTCCATGATCTATCGACATAAACCAGGGATTTCAAAGTGAGCTTCGTCACTGAAAAAAACGACCGCGTCTGCAGGCAGGTTGTCGAGCAGCATTTCACACGCATTTTGACAGGCGACGATATCGCGTTAATTTTTGCACAACAGTCAATTTATAGGGATAAAATGGAATGTATTGATGGAGAGAGAGACGGGAGAAGGTCTAGTGGTGTCAAAAATACCTAGAGCAGCTGCATGTTTGCCAGCCGAGCGCCGAACTGACTGCAACAAGAAGTCCTCCAAAAACTTTGCCAATAGATCAAGTATTTGCAAAGAAACAAATGGATCTATAAGTTAAGCACAAAGACGGACTTCTTTCTGAATTAACCAAGAAGTCGACCCTAGAATATTCCAAATTTTAGGAAAATGAGATGATCTAAACAAAATATTTATAGTTTCAAGAAAAAAGCGTCGCCTTTATCAAAAAACTCAGCCAGTTCCTATAATATACAAATTTATTTGTCTATATAGTCTAGAAATATTTTTAAGAACTTATTAAGTCTCTATACTCTAGAAATGATATTATCAGCTTATTAAGTCCCTGTACTCCTTAAGTTCTAGTTAAGTACCTGAAATGATATTAAGAGCTTATTAAGTTTTATAGACTTGAAATTATGTTAAGAATAACTTTTAAGTCAATATAATCTATTAACTATAATCCCTTTGAAATTTCATTGCAGTAGCTATTTTATAATACTTTTGCCAACTTGATGTAATTCCTTTGATTATTCGCTAGTTTATTTTAAAATTCCGTTTATAACACACACACACACACACACACACACACACACACACACACACACACACACACACACACACACACACACACACACACACACACACACACACACACACACACACACACACACACACACACACACACACACACACAC
>JAPMOQ010015914.1:1088772-1112001 GCA_026543055.1 Argiope trifasciata | reverse complement strand
ACACACACACACACACACACACACACACCACACACACACACCACACACACACTCACACATATATATATATACATACATACATACAGAGAGAGAGCATACTTAAGCTCTTAAAATTCTCATCATAGTAAACAGTGTATGATTGCTTTCTATAGGATTTCTACAAATTCAGGATTTTGTATTTATTTATTCGGTGCAATGCAAGTCACTATTTGTCTCGCTCAATCATTCTCTGTCATCTATGTCTTCAAACACCACATAATTGTTTACAGCTGAAACCGAGATTTCCGAGTGTTTGCTCTTGAAAAATAGGAATCACTGGAAAGGTTTGGCAATCTTTCAACTCCATTTACACCAAAACATAAAGCCGTCTCCACTTTTGAGGCCTTTTACATTCATTTCGCTCATATTTGCGCCTAAATTATTGCATAAAAATCCGCTAGTTGGGCGATAAATTCCAATGCTTGCGCTCCAAATAAATGTTAAACTCTATTATGTAAAAATGATATTAAAAATTCAGAGATTTATAATTTCAGCGCATATAGATATAGAAAAAAATCAATAATTAAAAAAAATGGATACAATCTTTTAATTAAATATATGAATAAGAATAATAATGACTACCGAAAATGTACATATTAGTATATTACGAAGGATAGAAGATATCGTTATGGCTAGTCTTATGGCTTATTATAGTTTTAAATTTATATTTCTTTATTTGAGAAACAAATGAGTTCATTTCATAAATATGATATGCAAGTATAAATACGCTTAGGAATATAAATATGGTATACACAGATATAAATACGCTTAAAACTAGGAGTTTAATTTTAATGATGAAACTTACACTCTCTATAATATGATATCATTCACTGTTTACAAAAGTTTTATGTTGTTACTTGTGGCACTTGACAAGCCCGCTAATGAACTCGCAGCTATTTAAGCCGAATGATCAGTAGCTTCTGTGAGCAAAGCCCCTGAGCATCTGAGGGCAGGAGTCTGACTTCTATCTTATAACATTACCCACATGTTTGCTTGCACATCGTTTTTACAAGAAGGCTCTTTCACACACATTTCAGACATAACACAGGATAGATAATAACCATACTCGAAACAGAACTCTAACCTGTGGCTTAATTGAGAACTAAATCATATAATTATTTTTATTTCCTCAATTTTTGACTTTTCTGAAATACTTAAGAATTTCTATGTAGCACAAAACAACAAAAGAAAGGATTTGATTGGCTTTATATTATAAATTACTTTGATTTATGTTATAAATTACTTTGGTTTATGTTATAGATTATATTATAAATTACTTTGGTTTCTATACATTAACTAAAATTACCATTTAACCTTAAGGATATTGAGAAATTAAGATAGTTCAAATTTAAATGTATGTATGAGAAACTACAGTTAAAGTATTTGCTTATGAGCATTTTAACATAAAGGCGATAATAAACTGAATATCAGAAAATATTCTTAAATCATATTTTGATTAGTAATAAAATGAATGAAATATTACTTCCATTATATCTGAAACCTTTTATCATTTGCAGAAGTATCCTTAATTTCTTCAAACAATATCAAATTTATACGTTTCACTAAATGTTGTTGTCAATGTTGTTTAAATGTTATTATTCATTCGATTCCTTAAAATCAATGAATTATTTTTTAATAAATTACGCTAGTTTATCAAATAAAATATTTTGATTGTATGTTCATTATTTTTTTAGCTTTTTGCCCATAGGAATGAAGAGAAATCATGTATTGTAGGAACTTTTGTGAAAATATGATAAACATTTCTGTAAGTGTAAAATCAAGGTGAAAAAAAGCAGAAAAATACATTTTCAATATCACGACATAAGAATGCTTCATGAGCTCAAATTATTTATCATTTTTTCAGATTGTTAAAAAGTGAATAATATGTAATTTTTCAAGCTGAGTCTGTCTTATACAGGATCTAAAGTGCTGGTTTACCTAAATTCTCTTCTGAAACTATATAAGTTTGGAGCGCGTCATGTTTTCTTTCTTCCACTTTCTATTTTCTAACACTATTCAAATCAAGTCAATTTAAGTCTTAAATAAATATGTAATTAGATAATTTTATGTGAAAATTTGAACTGCAATAACTTTTTTCAAAGTATTAAATAATTTTCAATAACAATGATGAGTTTTAACTTGTAATAAATAAATGGTAAATACTAAAGTTTTGATTAATTAAAGATATTAACCGAGGGATTTTTAGTGAAAATGTTAGAATTTTTCAAAATTTTGAATACTGACTTTGATAATTTTTAGACTGTTATTTCTAATTTTTCTTATAAACCATAAAGCGTAGTTTATATATATTTTTTATCTTTAAGTGAATATATAGCAAATTTGATGCTGTATATTTTAACTAAAGGATTCAAAATACTGTATTTATATGCAAATATAAATGCACGAATTATTAAATGCAAGAGAAATTCTTATAGGGTAATCATTTATTTATTTAAATGTTCAATAGGGTGCAGAAGTAACAATTCTATTGAAAGAAATGCAAATCAATTTCATAGCAAATCATGTTTCGTATCAGATGAATCTAGGAGAACAATACTTCACTGAAATTTGCAAAGCCTAGTCAATTAAATATATTACTTTTCCTTTAATGCCTATGATTATCAAACTAGCATGTTGAATTTCCTTTAGTTTAGCATCAACATTCTTTATAGATCTGAAAATTATCGCTAAAATTTAATGATTTTTGTATGAGGTTCTGACAACGATTAAGAAATTTCAGCAATATAAATTGTGTGAGATATCAACTAAACAATATTATATATATATATATATATATATATATATATATATATATATATATTCATATTTTAAGATAACGATATCATGTCTGTGTTACATCAGAAATCGGGTGTCTATGTGGGTGGGCCCTTGAGCACCGACTTCTGCCTCATATGAATATAACACTCGTATTATCGTTTGCACGATTCCTTTTTACAGGAGGGGGCAAGTCTTTCACACACAATACAGATATAACTGAGGGTAAAAAATCAACCACTCCTGAATCGGGACTCGAACCGGGGAGGTTGAGGTCACGGGGAAGATGCAATAGAGCTGGGCAAGGAAGCTGGAAGCAAATCAATTTTAAAATTTCTGTGTTATTGAAATTCCTCGTAAATTTTCATCATTCATTTTTTCATGAATGCTCATTTTGATCTTTTAATTCAAAATGAGATCCATGATCATAAATTGATGAATATTAAATTAACAATGGAAAAATCATTTGATAACATAGATCTAATAGTTTTGAATTAAGAGAATAAACAACTTATTCCGTTATACGAAGATATTATTTTTGGTATATCTTACATTAAAGAACAAAGCCAACTTTTTTGACATGTGTAATAAATTTTCAGTTGACATAGATAAAAGATTAATTAATTAATTTACATTAATTTAACTTTTAGAATCATATTTTTAATAACCTGTATGCGATTAAAATCCATTATTACTTATTTGTTTGATTATCTAAAAAAATTCTTATATGCCTTAAATACGAAGAGCTCCAATATCTCACTTTATTTCAATTATTTCTTCGGACATATATTGGGTTGGGGAATAAGTTCATAGCGTTTTTACATTTACGTTGTTTTCAAACGAATTTTTTTTTGCTGTTTGACAAAGTGTATAGTACTCATTCGATAGGGCTCTTTCTGCTCTACAAAACTGTGTTGTTTAATTTTTAATTACTTTGAAGGCTTAAAAAGGGAATATCCAGGTGGTAAAAATCAACATTTTCGACACTTACTCTTCTTCGCTCTTCACCAAGGCCAAAAGGCTGCTTAAGCAGCACGGGACATTTGCAACGAAAACGGAGAAGCTGTCATAAGCAAGTCTGCAGCACGGAAATTGTCAAGCCTGACCTCCATCCAAAGAAGACCATGATATGTATTTCGAAGTGG
Organism: Argiope trifasciata; assembly: GCA_026543055.1. Taxonomy (NCBI): domain Eukaryota; kingdom Metazoa; phylum Arthropoda; class Arachnida; order Araneae; family Araneidae; genus Argiope; species Argiope trifasciata. Next base: position 1,108,042 of record JAPMOQ010015914.1, on the reverse strand, counting down.
GGACTGAGAGGGCATGGTGTAGTGAGAAATGCTAGAAAGGAATGCCACGGTCACCAAGAGGCTCTACGTAGCCCAGCTACACCTCATGAAAGAGGCTATGCGACTAAAAAGACTCCATTGACAAGGAAAAACTATACTTCTTCATGACAACACCAGGCCCCATGTTGCACAAGTCATCAAAGTCGCCCTCCAAGAGCTTGAATGGAGGTATTTCAGCATCCCCCGTATCTTTCAGATCTTGCACCATCGGATAACCACCTTTTCCGCTCCATGTCGAAATCTATGATGGGAGTTACCTTCGACAATGAGGGCCTAAAAAACCAGACCTGGTGATTTTGGGGGGAGTGGTATTGACAAATTGGTCAAGAGTTGGGAGGAGGTCGTAAACAACAACAGAGAATACATAATCGATTAATCGATTGTTATTACTAATGATTTTCTTTAAAAAAAGTCTTTGATAAAAACGCTTCGAACTTATTCCCCAACCCAATATATTGTTATTAAAGTAACAGACTACGTTAAAAACATTGGTTATCGACTACATTGGCGATTTTTTAAATTCTTATTATTTCTTATAGTTCACACTTTTTTTCTTTCCAAAACATTTAATCTTTTCTAGAAAAAAACAGAGCTGGTCTATCATCCAGGGTCACATATTCTTAAGCTAAAATTTCTCTTTAACTTCGATTCTCAAAACTTTAATTTTTGTGTATATTCTCTACCGTAATCATGATATCCACAAAACTTATTGAGGTGTTTGCTTAAAAATTTCACAGTGTATTTTAAATAATTTGGGCAACGAAATGAATCAAAAGTTTTATTGTTGGTGAAATAGTTTTTCCTTTATAGGTGTTTTTAAAAAATTTCAGTTGTAAATTCATTGTAAAAATGCATATATACGCATATTTTTCCCACGACTTCTTTGTATCTCAAAATTTTTCTTAGACTTTGGTCCATTTCATTCATCATTGTATTCTATAACTTGCTTAGAAAGAACTAAAATAGAACTGCCGCATTGCAATTTTTTGTAGAGGGTAAACCATTATGGATCAAATTTCATTAAAATTTACTACAAATTTTCCCATTTCTCAAAGTATATTATGTTGTCAAATAATTGTTTTTGTATTTATAGTGTTTATTATTAACAATACATCTAAAAACCATAAACATTTTCTAAAAAAGCCAATTTCTCAAAATTTTTCCGTCGAACGTAGTTGGATATCTTAGTTAGTGCTCTGCAAACTAAATATTCTTAATTTTTTTTTTACTTATTTTGAAATTATTGAATTAATATAGAATATAATTAATCAAGATATAATAAATGAAGAATGAAGATAGAACTGATTAATAATTTTCTAGATTAATATAATTAATTAAGATTTATTTATTTTTCAAGATAGTAATTTATTCGTTTAGATCTTTAAATGCAAAACAATCATATTTAGTTTGTAAGTCTTTTAATCTTTGTTTTTCTAATAGAAAGATTCATAATTAATTAAAAAGGAATGTCACTAATATCAAAATGCTTGCAAAAAGGGTCTTTTGTTCTCAACAATTATGATCCCTTTATTCCTGAAAACCCAATAAAGCTATTAATTTATGAGCCAAGAAAAGCAATAATCTGATATTTACATATTTTTAAGTATACATTAATATATTTTTTATCATAACATTTTTGTTTCTAATTATTACAGAACATCTTAGTTTATTTTAGAAGGAAGGGAAAAAAAAACGGTTTTATTGAAAGGAACAAGAAGAATGTTTAAGTTATTTATTATTACTTATCTGAAGAGTAAATTATTCCTAATATACATTAAACAGAGTATCAGAGAAAACCAACCAAAGTTTCAGCAAGAGCCGAAAATCGCAAACATTTTTCTAGATAGTTTAGCTTTTCATTATGGGATAACAGCGAATATTTATTCATTATTTTTATACTTAATCTAAATGGACTAAAATGGGAAACATTTTATAAAAACCAAGAACACGCACATTATTATTCCCTTGCTTTCTAGTAATATCGTTTTATGGGCATGAATTCTTTTTCAGAAAGAATAATAATTATCTACATCTTCATAAAAGAAACAATCAGATAAAACAGTTATTTTTTTCACTCTTTTCTGCATATTTTGCTCTTATTTGTAGGAAGGTTCTGTATTGATCGCTTCAATTTTTTTCTACATGAGATTAACAAAGAACAACAAATATTTAATTAAAAGTATGTCTCCTCTGGGATATACGTGATGAAATTAAAAGGTGTCAGACACGAAATACGTATTCAAGAAACTATCTTCTTTTTAATTCATTCTGTAATGTTTGATCTCATATCTTTAAATAAGTATCATTTATTCTTCGATACAAGTTTTTATCTTCAGGGGAAAATCTATTTTTGTGCTATGCTCTGCAATTGGGTTAATAAATAAATTAACAGTAAAATTTTCAAAAGAAAAACAATCGCGTAGCTCCAAAAAATAGAATCAAGTATAATAAAACATTAAAAAATAATGCTGATAAATTTGTGTTGTCAAATATGCATAAAAAGTTTTATTCAGACGGTGGTCAAGAATGCTGCAATGTTTTGAAATGCAACAACAGTTTTACTACGTATATGTTTTATTTTTATGTATTTCAAGCATATACCAGTAAATTTTCAAACATTTTAAAGTTTGTTTACTGACGAATATCAGGCATAAACATGAAAGCGTTTTGAATTAAAAGGTAGAAATTCAGAATATTTCCCTAATACCAAATATGTGAATTTCTCTTAAAGTCTAGATGAAATCCACTATCATATATTGATTACCAATAGATTCTTTTTTAAAATTAAATTTCAGGAATTATGCCACAATACTGTAAAAATCTATAGATAAATATTGTGTCCTAGGTCATTCCACCTCAATGTTTATAAGTTTTGGCTGTGAAGATAATTAAATTGTTGCTTTTGTAAAAACAAAGTATCTATCTGCTCAAATGCTCTTAAAATATATGGTATTGGATACAAGTATTCCACTTTCAAGTCATTGACTTATTTTCTGCCATGGAGTGTGCTGTGCCTAGAATACAATTCTTAGGCAAGTAAATGTTTGATATATATTAAACCGAATCTCTATAGTAGGTATGGTTCAGCATGTGATAATACCAAATCCATACATATTTACACATATCCATTGTTAATTCCAGGAGACAGAATTAAAGGCTATACCGTATTAAATGACTTTTCCATTATTAATATTTATTCCATCACAACAGGATAATGTATATAAGCAATTATTATGACTAACGTTCAGAAATATGAGGCTATTTTATCAATTATGTCTTTCAATTCTTTATCAGCTGAGATACTTTTTCTTTTAGAAGTTGAAACCGCATAAATAAGATAGGACATTCATTAGACGAGCCAAGTAGTGCTTCTCCATAGAAGGATATAAATACATCCAATTTTTTTCGAGTACAGGTTTCTAAAAAGGGGAAATTCTGAATTTAATCAATATAATTTTTAGTCAGATTTTTCGTTTCTGTTTCTTTGCAATTAAAATTACTATTCTTAATTTTCTTCTAAAAGCTTTCAAACTAAAGAATGTTTATGGTTTTTTACTATAAAATAAATTTATATAAAATCCTATAGTAAAAAATATATGTCAATATTTAAACAGTACATGGATGGCATTTCTATTACATAAAGTGTTAAAACTTTCATAAGCAAAACCAATCTTTAAAATCAAATCTAAAAACTTTTGAAGCCATTTTACAAAACGCTTTCACTCATACTAATGCTCGAAAACGCCTCTTGATAGTGAGATCTTAGATGTCATTGACATACCAATGATAGCATAGTTACTAAGAAATGCCCCGATTTAATATTTGACTGTCACAGTGAAAAAAGGCTCAGAAAGACAAAACGCCAAAGACTTACAGAAATTTAAATGGTGCTTTTTACTTCAGTTTTTCTTTCATCTACCACAAAAAGCTTACAAGCTAGCTCGTTCCTCCTGCGCAATCAATACAGTTGTGGGACAATGACACTGAAATTCGGACAACGATAAAGGCTTAGAAGAACGTTATTATTTTAGCATAAAAGAATCCAATTACAGATTCCCTTAGTGCATTTTCACAAAAGATTTCACTTTTCAATAAAATTCCGTTAGTTTTGGCGGTAAAAGAGTTCGAGATTTTGTTCTCTGAAAATGCAAACTTCTATTATCATAAATCCTTGCGACTTCGATATAAGAATTTAAAAAGTGATTGTAGGAGATATTTGTTTGCATAAGTGGAGGCTTAAAATTTTCTGTGAAAAATATTTAAATAGGGCAAATGCTTCGCAGAACCAGCATTAGATTGATATAGATTGTCTTTGGAGATTTGACAAATCATGTTCGGAATGGAAATAAAGTTTACTTATTTAGAATATGAAACATTTTATTCGAATTTTCTATAATTCTACGTGCAGAGAATTTTGTATTGTGTAATTCTTATCGAGAAAAGGTAATACATAAGAATATCTCATGAAATACAATCTTTTCTACTTATAAAGATGAATGTATGCGCCTGTTTTAACTCTCTACAATTAAGTCAATTGACTTACAGTCACATAGTTTGGAACAGGTGTAGCCTTGTGAGTATGTCGAAGAACTTTTTTTTTTCTTTTTGAAATTTAATAAGAGTTTTAATAAAATTAAAATAAACTATGCAGAATTTCGTTTTTCTTTTCAGTGATAACTTCTGAAAATATTTTAATTGAAAAACAAATTATGTATTAATTCCAAATATGGAAAAAAATCGATTTTTAACGATGCCATTTCAATAATAAAGATGAATTTTTCCGAGATTTCGCATTGCACCCTAAGCAGCATTTTCCTTATAGATTGACCGACACTCACATGTAATGTTTACCTGGATAAAGTCAGCCTACTAAAACGATTTATGAATGACTAACCTCTAAAACTTTTAAAGGTAAACAATATGTGATAATGATCAGTGATATTTAGAAGATAAATAAAAGGAAGTAATATGTTGATGGATTGAAAATTAAAAAATAATAATTCATAGTTACTTTAAACAATTAATTTTGGTCATATGACCATTGTAATTTACTATTGTATTCTAAGGCATGAAAACCCCAATAATAATGTGTAACACCTGCGAAGCCACATGGGGTTAAATAGATAAGAATAGATAAGAAACAGAATAGATGAAATAATACGTTTAAAATGTTTTCGGATTTTGAAGTTATGATACTGAGAAAAAATTGAATATTAAAACATACGTAATTTCAACTTCAATTAAACTGTTTCAACTATTATGGATGACATAAGAAGGTAAAAATAGATCTAATGTATAAATAATTTATCAATATAAAAATAATTCAATTTCTTATAAAATCACTTCCAACAATCAGCTCTTATCATTAATTAATGCAGTTTGCTAAAATAAGAAACAAATGTTTCGTGTAAGTAATATTTGAAATAAATTTTGAATATTTCTTTTACATTTAAAAGTTATAACAACCATATGTATCATATGTAATTAGTTGAATTAATATATGCAAATATTATGTAAGCAAATTGTTTAGAAGCGGAAAAATAAGAACGAATTTATGATATCTGCATAGTTTGTTCATCGTGCAAAAGGATGGAGTTAATGGAGCTAATATTTTCAAGAAATTCCTTATTGTATTACATAAAGAACTGACATCAAATAATATCACAGTTAGTCTTTTACTTATTTATAGAAATTAAGAACATACTCCATTTCAAACGTAATAAGATTATAAAGTCATGATTCATTTTATTAATTTTTATATCTCAAGAATTTTTCCATTAGGAATTTAGTGTTTTCTACATTTGCTACAATGTAGTAACTAGAATGAATGTAATATAATTTCATTACATCTTTATTAGCTTTTCATTTGGGAAAATGTACAGGGAAAAAACAAGGCAATCCTCAAAAAATTAGCCTTTGGTTATTTGAAGAATATCGGACTTTAATATCCCCAGGAGTCCGATAAAAAGATTATTGGATTTATATCTGTTCGTTATTAAATACATGAAAATGTAATAATACATAAAAACGCAACGAGCTATAGGCTCCAAATTAAATTACATTTAACCTTTTCGCCAATGGCATTTGAGTGTTTTTCTCTGTTCTTGCGATAAATCGACAGTCAAAAAAAAGCAAAACATTGCAACTTGATGTGGGCGATCTTGACGTCATCTAAAAATTACCAAGTATCATGGAAGCTGTAAAACTGTAAAGCTGTAAAATATTAACGAGAATTAAAAATTGGTATCCAATTATCAATGCTTGTTTACTGTTTACAGAAAGTTTATTTCAATGTTATTACATGTTCATCCGAGCATGACAATATAAAACCCTAAATAGCAGGATGCATAAAAAATAGCATTCACTTTTGCTATTGAAGCTGCACAAATGATTTCTTTCAAAAGCTTGGAAGAAATCATTTTGATTGAGGAATTGAGATTTGATTACCCATCGCAAAATTCTCAGTTCAATTCCACATAAGAATTATTATCCTCGCTGATCTGCTCCTCGATACATGTGGCAGCGATAAGTGTTCTTTCAGGGTTTTTTTTTGTTGTTGTTTATGGTACTTGTTATAAACAATTCCACTCGCAAAGTCTATGATTTTAAGAATGGTTTTGGCATCTCTTGTTTTAGTATTGTCATCTAGAGACAAGACTAGGTCTCAGATCTTTTGATGCGGCGGGCTTCTTTCATACATTTCATTCATTCGACCACAGATCATAATGTAGACCTGAATCAGAGAAAGTACCCTCGATGATATTGTCTCAACTTGGAGGACTTGTGGCTATGGCAGATTTATGCGAGCCTTAACTGCCAGGTACACGAATGGTCTTCGGTCGGAGGGATGTGAATCCAATTCTCTACAAATTGAGTTAACCCGGATTTTCTAGCATTGGTATTGTATAGATAAAGATTTAAAAAAAAACTAGTCAAATTTCTGCCATTCATCTAATAGTAATCATTATGTTGCATCCATTGTGTGACACAACTATAACTGTAGCACTATGTAAACTTTGGTAGCAATATAAGGAGAAGACATGAAAATTCCCTGTTGTTTTTTCATCACTAAATATGAAACACAATGAACGTCATAGTTTGTTGGTACACTAGAAAGCCGATGGGTGATTAATTCCACTTATCAATGAAAAAACCATTTGTGAACTTTCTTGATAATTGCATCTTTAATGAAGGGCTTGAAAAGGAAATGGGATACCAATTATCCTTCCATTATTTAAATTGTAACTCTAGATGCTAATTTAGGCTAACAATATTTAATTTTTCAATTCCATGATGTTTATATATGCAAAAAATTTCAACGTTTCAAAAGATCTTTAACCTTCCAGCTAGCGCGGCCGTTACGCCAGCATGAAAGGTCGCGCGTATTTCCCACATACGCTATGGTAAATTGTAAATTTTCAAAAGCGTAACTATTAAAATTATATTATAAATAGCTTAGGATTAATAACTACAATCACTTTAAACATTTTTTACTTAAAAAGAAGAAGAAACAATATAAACATAGATTGCAATAACAATATAAAATGACCACAGGTTAACTGAATTGATTTAAAAATAATATAATGAAATTGTCGATATTTTGACAGAACAATTTGCATATAAAATATAAAAGTGAAAAAAAAAACTGAATTTATGTATAAAAAGCAAAAAGTAATTGAAAGTTAGAAAAGGAAGAAAATAGTTTCATTGCAGCTTTGCAATGTGAGAAAATATGTTTAGTGTGCTCCAAACATATAAATTTCTGTCACATCTCACAAATGAACCTCGTGACTCTAGTACGCTTTTCTTTTTGGCAGTGTTTGTCCCCTGACTTCACATCTTCCAGTTCAATGCCTACATCGGCTTTTCTCTTTAGCACCTTTAATTTTAGCTCACTTTTTAGAGATGCGGGGGCTTTGTTTCAACATTTCCATCGTAAATGCATTTGCCAGCTGTCGCCAGTCTAAAACAATACGGATTCATTTGTAAAATCATACAAAATCAGATGTGACAAAAACTTGCATGAACCGTCGCGCGTATCTCTAAAATACAAATATCTGATCGGCAGAGACCTATTAATGCCACAAACTTACGATGACACCTGAAAGTAGGTCAAAGGGATGGCGACAAATAGCCATGGATAGGCGTTTCCAGTGTCACCAGATCTAAATTTATAAAACGAAATCTATCTCTAGTGTATCTCTCACATACGCGCCCGCTGGAAGGTTAATGGAAATATCTGAAAGACGAGATCAGTAGCGTTAAAAGTGTTAAGAGATAATTTAAAATGCATAATATGACCTAAATTCTTTGTACTGGTTAAAATCAGGTATGGATATCAATATTTAAGAAATTGAGATTGTTTGTTTACTGTTTTTTTTCATAATAATTAGAAATATAGTTATAAATTGCTCTATTGTTTAAGTATCATTAAATTCGTTTTCTAAATTTTCGAATTTGAGATATTTTCTTCACACTTCTTAGAAATTGAAGAAAAACATATCACTTTTCCGTGAGTAAAACAGATATTTTCAGATTTAATTTATAAATATATCCCCGTATTAAACATTGTTAAGCAACCTGAATGCAAGATTTTTTTATCAAAGATTTTATTATATTTATTTTATTTTTATTTGAATTCTTAAATCATTAATTATTATTTACTTAATTAGTTTCAAAATGTTGTCATTAAATCCTTCTTACCCCAGTTTCTTGAGTAGTTGAAAGCACCCATGCAAGGAGCACTAGTGAAGGATATGCTTCACAGAAGATTCTATAATCCTCTTTAAAGCTTTTCCAAACTGTTTCGGCAAGCGTTACTACAACAGCTTTATGCTACATTTTCATCTTTCGCGGTTAACAAATTATTCTATTTTGTCATCGTAAACTGCCGTGTTCCATCAATTTTGAAAAGGGATGAGACACATGTTCTGAAAACTTGAGCATGCAAGAAGGAGAACTGCTGCGGTGGGTAACAAACAAATTGTTGCTTTGAACGACACTGCTCAAAGTCTCACATGGGCCACCTTTAATACTTTATGAGACAGCAGCAATTAATCCTACGAGCTACTTAAATAAAGAGAGGGTTCAATAATTCCAAGATTTCCACTAAGTTAGCAGGGATCTTAGTTTGATAATAGGTAAGCAAAGTTTTCGCAACAAGTTTTGCACATAAATCAAGAAGGATCCGTTGGGGCTTATTTCAGATACTGTAAATCTGACGGATACAAATTTTAGTCTTCCTAATGCAAATTCTTATTGTTTTCTGTAAAGTAAATCTTCTCTTTGGAAATTTGCACAGTTTCCGAAGGCAATATTTTTTTGTCTAAACTTTAATTGGTTCCAAAATTAAATACTTCCAATCTGCATATTTTTTAAACCTATTATGAAATATGTGACAAATATTACAAAAAATAAAACATTTTCCTAAGAACTGAAGACAATAATTTTTAAATATTATTTATCATACTAGGAACATTACAGAATTTCATAATTTTTATTAAGAACTGTCATTGTATGTGATAGACAGGTAGTAGTATACTGTATTATACCAATATGAAATTTGATTGTCTCATATTCTGAATAGAGGTGTAGGGTTGAATAGAGTGCTTTTAACTTTTTCTCATGAAGATGAGCTTTATCAATTTTCCCGAAAAGGTCTTTAAGCCCTGAGAATAAGAATCGCATCCAAATATTTTAATTTCATTTATTTGAATTTACCAAAATATCAAGTTCCCAGTATCAATTTATATGTACTAAAAATTCATTCACCATTCCTATAATTTTTATTAATTTGGAGTCTTGTCATGAATTGAAAATTTTATTATTCACCTAAATATAAAGTTTTGCTTTTTTCCAATTACAATACTTGCAAGATATTGCAGATTACATCAATAAAATTGATTGCAGGGACAAAGCGATGGCACCAAGTTTCCTTTCACGTTCAAAGAACATTACCATGATGGATATCTGTTTATTGGATACTTTAAAGAGTTTTTAAGAAATGAATGACTATCACAGACCTCTTGTTAAGAACAATATTTTAAATAGAAATGTTTAAATATAAACTAATTTAACTGATACTTAACAACTAAACTATGTAATTGATATTTAGGGTTGAAAATTCCAGGGACGCTTGGCAATGGTGGCCAAACGATTTCCGATAACTATATAAATTCTTTTTTAAAACAGAATATGTCAAAATACATAAATTTGAATCATTCTTTATTTAAATATTACCCATTTAAATTCTGTTGATACATTTTGAAAACCTTTCATACAATAAGAAATAAATGCATAACATGAAGTGATTATTCATAATATAGTAATTACTCTCAATTGAGAATGGAAGAGATGTAAGATATTTATTGCAGTGCTTTATCAAATTTGTATACAACTGCCAGTGCTAATTATTATTGAAAATCTTTTCAGTTAATTATTGAATTACTTTCGTAAATATTCATTCACATTTTTCAATTTACACAATTTATCAGTTTGCTTGCAATTACATTTTTAAATGCATTACAATTTATTCGTCATTATTTTATGAAGTTTCAGCAGAAACATAAATCGAACATCTTCAAAGATTTGAGATAATAAAAGAATTGTTTCATTATCCAAAGCTTCTTATCAATAGCGTCTGATAAATGATGGCCAAATGATTTCTGGTAACTAGATTTATTCACTTTTTAAACTGAACTATTCAAAATGCGTAGATATGATTCATATTGTGATTTTTAAATACTTTGCGATTAAAATTTGTATATCAGTTTGAAAATCTTTTTACAAAAAATAAGAAATAAATACATAGCATGAACTGGATTTTCTTAACTAGCCCATTACACTAAATTCATAACATAATTAATAGTAATTGTAAAAATTTATTGTAAAGAAATATCATTTATTCCAACGAATTATCATATTTCTTACTGCAAACTACAGTTGGAAGTAATTCAATGAATATTTCTCTTAAGGTAACCGACTACGTTCGAAGGAAAAAGTTTGAAAAACTTGATTTTAAAACTATTTTTGGTTTTTAGATGTATTATTATAAAAAAACTATTTGAGAATATAATATATTTTGAGAAATAGGAAAATTTGTGGTAAATTTTAGTGAAATTTAACCAAAACGGTTAACATTCTACACAAAATTGTCATACAGCCATCCTATTTTTCTTTGTACACAAGTTATAGAACAGAATGATGAATGAAATGAACCAAAATCTAAGAAACATTTTGAGATGCAACGAAGTTACGGATAAAAATACACGTATATATTCATTTTTTACATAAATTCGAAACTGAATTTTTCTAAAAACACCTATAAATGAAAAAGTATTTCACCAACAATAAAACTTTTGATTCATTTCATTGCCTATATTATTTAAAACATACTCTAAAATTTTTATGTAAATGCCTCTATTAGTTTTTGATATAATAATGGTGGATAATTTTTATGAAAATTAAAATTGTAGTTAAAGACAAATTTTAACTGATAAATAAATTTTGCTTAAACCTCCTTTAGATAATAGATTAGACCTTCCTGTTCTAAGAAAAAACAAATTGTTTTGGACAGAAAAAAGTCTGAATTACAAGAAATAACACTTTTTTAAAAAATCGCCAATGTGGTCGAAAACCAGCATTTTCAACGTATTCGGATACCTTAAATATTCATACATATAATAGGAACTTGCAAAATTTATCATTTTGTTTCCATGTATCATTTTTAAAAGGAATTTGACTTAATAAAATTATATGACATTTGACATTATTTTATGACATTTTAGTTAAAACATAAATTGAGCAAATTGGAAGATTTGGTATAAAAATTTTTGTACTATCCAAATCTTCTTATCTGAACAATGACTTCTGATAACTATAGTTATTCTCTTTTTAAATGGAAAAATTCGCAATGCCTAAATTCGATTCACATTAATTAGTTATACAATTAAATTATGTACATCCATTTGATTTTTGACAAATGTATAGCATTAAGTGTATTTTCTTAATGAGGCCATTTCACTGAATTTATATCTCAAAATAATAATTGAAATAGTAACTTCAAGCGATATCAAATTTAAATAATTTTATATTTCTTACTGTTGATTATGAATGGAAGTCTTTTCCTTCATTAAATAAATCATTCCCTTACATATTCATTTATATCTTTTGAACTTCCACAATTTATCATTCTGCTTCCAAGTAACATGTTTAAATACATTATAGGACATTTAGCCATATTTTATGGAGTTTAAGCATACACATGAATAGAGCAAATTGAAAGATTTGTGACAATAAATGAATTCATTTACTATCCAAACCTTCTTATCATGTTCCAAAGAATGATTTATCCTCTCATAATAGGCAACAACACATAGAATCAATCCGATTAAAGAATAAAGCTATAAATCAGAAATTCTTTCTCTTAAGTTAACCATCTTCCTTCTTATCGGTTCAATAATATGCATACATCTGTTTGATTGTGGATTAGTTGATAACACTTTCCCACCAAAAATAAATCAATTCCGACTGGCGCTTTATCTTCCACGTAACTAGAACCTCAATTTTCTCCCAAGAATATGTATTCCAGCTCTTGGTACTGGTTCTTTTCTGGAAAGTCATGTGCACTTGACTGATTCTCTTCTAAAGAACCAAACAGAGCTACTTACGGATGCGGCGGCTTTCATGGAAAGATAAAAAGCATATGAATCTTGGAAAACAATTGCCTTTCGACTCGCCATCCGGGTTTAAGCGGATTATTTTCCACATAGTTTCAAAGAGCTACGATTTGGCGAATATTGCGTGGCTCCGATAAGAAAGTAAACAATTTTCTTGCCATGAGGTTTGACGTTTCTACTTCAGCTGGTTTGCTTGTACAATAGGTCATACACAAGGGCTTATAATAGTCGCTGAAGTAGAAAGGATTTGGTATCGTGTTGCTTCTGTTTTAATGTGGTTTTCTTTCAAGAGAGATGCATGATGGGAATATCGTTTGTTTCGAAGACAATGCTAAACAAGTGATAAGGAGATTTCAAACTCTGGATGGGAATTTTTAATTAAATGGAAGGTTTTGAATTAATATTTGTTCTTGGTAGAAAACTGAATTATTAATTCTGATATTATCTGCACCAGCTTTCGTTATTAGGTATTTTAAGTTATGCAGTTTGAATGCAACAAAGTGCCCTGATAAAGCAGATGCATTTGAAACATATTATTTCTCTTCAAACTTAAGACATGGAATTTAAAATTGTCAAAAGGAAGTTTACGATTGTTCTAAATTGTCATTTCAACTATAGGAAATGGTATCTCAGGAACTGTTTAACAAAAATGAAATTATGGTATTTTATTTTATCAATGTAATGAAATCGATTCCCTTAACCCAATCGATATGCAACACTCTTGGAGATATGGAATTACAATAATATTCTTATTACATGTGCAATTCGTTTTTAATAAATTTAATATATTTTACAATTCCATTAAGTTTCAAATTAATTTACATTTAGAAAACAATATAAACAAGCTAATCATATTACAAATATTGGAAACTTGAGAAACAAATAATTAACAATTGTGATTCTTTAAAATTGATTTACAAAGAATTGAAGTATATAAATATATATAACATTTCAGGTTATATATACATTACTGAAGAACATTTGAAAAGTTTGCAAACTTGAAACTCTCCTTGCAAAACACCTACTAGTTTCAATTGATATTTCTGATTCTGATGAAAACTGTCTCATTTATGCTAGTAGAAGTATTTATTGATTGTATGTATCTTAGTAACTGGAGGAAAATAGATAGTTTCCCAGATGATACCAATAATTTTTTAAGGCATTCTTGAATTAAAATTAATGTCAGGATCTCTATTACATCACAAACTTTGATATGTTACTTTGAAATATTGTAAAGTAATTCATCAATAAAGATTAATAAATGCATTTTTATAATCAAAACGATTCATGTTATGCCTTAAAATAAAAAAAGGATGATTTATTTCATTTATAAAGAGCACCAAAAAACATTGTTGCTATTTTTTGCTTTTCTATTCCATATTCGAACTATTGTCTCCATTCAGAGAAGAACGTTCACTATTTTCTTAATCCCAGTATTAACAAAAATGATTATTTGTACCTACAAAAAAAGGAATTTTATTTAATTAAATAATTGTTTTATGGAGATGGTATAGAATACACTGTTCCTAGAACCTTTTTGGCAAAACTCTGAAACATAAATTACACTGATACAGCATAATTTTAAATAGAATACCAACAATATCGATTTCATCCAATCGAAATAGACATTTTCAATGATCTTTTTATATTACGGATTTTTCTCTCCAAGGCTTTTAAATTTCAATTAATGTGCATGATTTCGTTGCCAGTTTTTCTTGTTATGAATACGCTAAAGGTAAGAACCATTTTATTATAGATGAAATAGCTATTATTTTAATTACCTGTAAAGGTATTCTTGATATCCAGTTTTAAAAAAGAAAATAGCAAATTTAATTAAATTTATGAAGTAATTTTAACTTCAAAAGAATATAATTGGATAATTTTAGTGAATAAGTTATAAGTCAAAAACTGTTGACGGCAAACACCAACAGGAAATGGAAATGAAATAAACGAATTTTATTTTAAAGAATTGATAAATCATGTCTTCATATAACGAAAGATGTTAGATTAAATTTCGCAAATACCAAAAACACTTTTGGAGCTTTTCAGAGAAACATTTTGGTTCTAAATAAACATCCACTCCAATGCATATATTCCAGATTTAACTTACAATAAAGTTACTCGATACTGAAGAGATTTTACTTCTGTGATTTTTGAGTCTAGAATTCAACTTCTCTATATATAGCCCAAGAGCACTTTTAGAATTTTTTATTTTGTCTCTAACATTTATTCAAAGAAGACTAGTAACTCGAACGCAAACAATCGTTGACTGAAAAGAAATATATTAAGTTATTGTCCATAACTTTTCTGTTACACATGCAAAATATGCATTTGTATTTCTCGAAAATACATAGTCCAGAAAATAAAATTAATAACTTGTATATATCTTGGATATGGGCAAATCAAACTTCTTTAAAACTTATTTCATGTTCACTTTTAAGATATATAAATGAAAAAAGAATATATAGCTTAAATTAAATTAAATTTAAAAAAATTATACCTTGGTTTTTTTTAAAATAATAATTTATTTGAATGATAAAATGTTTTTATTATTATCACAATTGAAGATTATAAAAGGTTTTGAAGCATCATTGACTGAAAGCTAATTTAAATTTTTAAGCATTTTTGGTTTAAATTATATTTTATAAAAAGCCGTCCTCCAAATTCAAATTTATTACAAAATCAAAACTGTTGAGTTAATCCTCTCATATTTAATTGATAGATAAGGCTCATATTTGAGCCTCAAATTTTAGATTCACATACCCTTCTTCTTCTTGCATACAGCCGACCACCGGGCCATCTCTGAACGTAACAATATCGACAGGATTTGTTGTGGTCGACTGCTGAGATTCATCAACCCTAATAATAATGTGAGTTACGTTTCAATTTACAATTTTTTATTTTATTTTGATTCTAAGATATTCTTTAAAATTAAACGATAAGTTATTTTGGATTGTAATACTACTTTCAATTACTGAAATTTCATTCGATTTCTTCCGTATGTGCCTTTTTCATTCACAGATTTATTTACATTAATACAAAGCTTCTCTAAATTATGTAATATCCGTAATGGAAAATTTTCAAGCATTCTATTCCTGTTTAGATAACCAAGATGATGTAATTTTCTCATTATATTTAATATTATTATACATAATGCACATAAATCAACTACTCTGATTTTCAGCCTTTAACACATCATTATTGGAACTCGTCATAAGTTGGAGTTCCCTTATTATACATAATTTTAATTTAACCAAATTATAAATTGAACTCATAAAATATAATAATTCGATATATGAATGCCTTATTATTGAACATAATGGGAAAAATATGTTCTTTCCATTTTATAGAAATCGAAGAAAACCAGACATTACATCTTATTTGGATTTTTTTACTTAGTTATTTTGCAGTATTTAACAGACGATAATCAACATGCATGACTCCTAATTAGACGAAAATGTGTATTGAAGGTTAATGATGTTAAATTAAGCATAGTACATCAGCAATCAGATATCGTTAAAATTATTTCAGATGTGAAAATTCTTTAAAATGTTTAGGTTTTTCAAGCAAATATGTAAATTGGCAATAGTAATTTTTTATTTACGCATATAGATCTAAGTATAGTTTTTAACCAAATAGAATAGAAAATAATTGAAAATATATTGTAGAATTTTATTTGTTAAGCAGTTCACCTTCATCGATTAGAATTAAACAATTAAAGGTTTTTGCGCAAAACGAAAGCAGCTCCAACCTAAGGGAATCATGAGTTATAGGATTATCATGTGGTAAAGTAAAAACTTTGTCATTTGGTGTCATGAATTAGCTCCAATCAGCAGTTCACGTTTCACTCAAGCGATGGAACTGTATGTCTCATTAGTTTGCTTTGTACAGTAGCAGCTCCTCGTGCTGTCGTCATTTGCCCCATTGATGTTCCTAAGTAGAGCTACTTCCTTTTTTGCAGCAAACCTTTCAATTATTTTTCAGAAATAACTTCGGAGGAAAAAATATCTCGGACATATACAACATAGTTTTGAAAAATCAGCTAACAAAAAACTACTTTTATTGAAGCTTGAAATAAGAAATGACAGCACTAGACTGTGGTGCACACTTTTTCCAGTTATTAAGTAAACTATCAGATAAGAGGATGCATATCATCTCTTAATCCCTCTAATTAACACAATAGAAATCACTAAAGAGGAAGAAAATATTGTAATTTAATTCACAAGAAGTTAAATTCTAATTATATAAACAAAAATAAATATTAAGAATTAGCATTAAAATAAAATTAATAGCCAATGTCTACAAGGAAATTGATGCATAAGTATGAGATTTCTCTCCAATAAGAAAAAGCAAAGTAAAAATTAACGAGACAGAGAACTCTTTTCACCACTTTCAGGAATTCTGCAGTCATGGTTATGAAGTTATTTATGCATATGCATTAAAATATAAATGTGTCAAATTTCTAAAAAAATATTTTATATATATATATATATATATATATATATATATTGATGGAAAAAAATCCCAACACCAAGAAAAAATTATCGTACAGTAATGAAATTTTAGGAATACATTTGTCTAGGTAACATATTTAATTGATTAAGTTTCAAGATCACAGATAGAGCCATTGGCGGGAAGAGCCATTTCAAATGTGAAATGTTGGTACATTAGTAACCTGTGTAACTGCCAGAATTTTGAATGCAAGCATGCAAACGTGCATGCATTGTGTCGTACAGTTGTCGGATATCAGTTTGTGGGATGGAGTTCCATGCCTGTTGCACTTGAGTGCTCAATGCAGGGACGATTAATGCTGGTTGTGCATGACGCTGGAGTTGTCGTCCAATGATGTCCCATACGTGCTCGATTGGAGAAAGATCTGGTGATCTAGCAGGCCAAGGCAACATGTCGACACTCTGTAGAGCATGTTGGGTTACAGCAGCGGTATGAGGGCGAGCGTTATCCTGTTGGAAAACACCCCCTTGAATGCTGTACATGAATGGCAGCACAACAGGTTGTATCAATAGACTGACGTACAAATTTGCAGTCAGGGTGCGTGGGATAACCACGAGAGTGCTCCTGCTGTCATACGAAAATGACATGCTCCCCAAACTTTAACTCCAGGAGTAGGCCCTGTGTATCTAGGCCGCAGACAGGTCACTAGCAGGCGTTCACCTGGCATCCTTCTAACCAACAAACGGCTATCACTTCGGCCAAGGCAAAACCGGCTTTCATTAGAAAACACAACAGATCTCCGTTCTCCAATGAGCTCTAGCATGACACCACTCACGTCGAAAATGGCAGTGGTTTGGAGTCAGTGGAATGCACTGTACAGGGCGTCTGGCTCTTAGCTTTCCTTGAAGTAACCGATTTGTAACAGCTCGTTGTGTCACGGTGGTGCCAATTGCAGCTCGAATTTCAGCTGCAGACGCAGATCGATTAGCCACAGCCATACGACGAATACGACGGTCTTCCCTCTCAGTAGTATCACGTGGCCACCCGGAACCTGGTCTTCTTGAGGCAGTACCTTCCCTTGACAACTGCCACCAATATTCATGCAAAGTGGATACATTCCTGCCAAGTCTTTCAGTAATATCGCGGAAAGAAAACCCACCTTCTCGTAGCCCTACGACACGACCTCGTTCAAACTCAGTGAGCTGTTGATAATGGCTTCTTCGTCTTCTCAGAGGCATCCTTGCCTAACATTAACCCACTACGTCAAATATGGACTGTAAATAACGATCACGAACCTTACAGCACTTATTTAAAGCAAACCTCATTTGCATGTTCATAGTGTCACTACTAGCGCCACACATACGAGCGTAGCTCGAAATTTAAATCGACGTAACAATAGCAAAAACAAACTGGAATTGTTTTTAATACTCGAGCCGGGCTTTAGCTTTCATGTGGAAATGTATGATAATAGCTGATATTTATTTCAGATGGATTATCAGTACATACCAAACTATCATAAAAAAAGGTATGAAATATAAAAATAATATAATAAGTTAATTGATTTCTCTGATGGACAATAAATACGGAAAACTCATAAACAAAAAAAACATCTGTAAACTAAACTGCTTTATTTTGTAATAACTTTATATTATATAACTATAAATTTTAAGAATATATTAAGCTTTATAATTACTTTAAAACATTTTTAATTACTACCGAAAAAAATATATATCGTTGTAGCTTCATAACCAAATATTGTTATATGAATTAAACTTGAAAAAGAGAACTTTAAGATTTTTTGTACATCAAGAAAATGTTTTAAATGACATGGAAATGAATCATACCTGAAATATTCACTTCATTACCGTAGTGTATTAATGTATTCAAGCGAGATAAAATAAAGATAAAATATTCATTGAAAGATTTCTTTTTTTTTCCTTTGTGTTTGAAAAAAAATAATGAAACGGTTTGTTTTTATGTGGAATATTTTATTTCCTTATTTGCTTAGGAAATTGTACAAAAATAAATCTTTGTAGTAAAACTGTATGAAAATAAATCATATTTGAAATATACGATTGAACTTCTCAGTATATGTTATAAAA
>JAPMOQ010015914.1:993837-1088372 GCA_026543055.1 Argiope trifasciata | reverse complement strand
ATAATATTCTCACATGATGAAATTAGCATAGTTCATTTTTTAAATATTTGCATGATATGTAACATTTACTTTGTTCATTTACTCACTAATAATTTTACAGGAGAATATTTTCAGCAATGCATTTTAAATTACTTGAAACTGATTAGATTGTTAGTTTTCAACTTAGTTCATGTCAAACCTTTGCCATGATGATTAATGTCTGGAAGAAGTATGTGACGGATAATCACGAACCATGCAGAAGAATTACATGCACAAGCAATAAACAGTATATTTATCATCAAAAATTTAGAAAACAATTTCTGCATCAAGATAAAGAAGAAAAAACTGCATGTGCTGCAGCTTTTGATCTTGGATTTAAATCTTCTTGAAAAATATTGACTCCTGACATTAAGAAACTTGCAATATTATTACTATAAGGGTAATTTTGGTTACTATATTTTGAATTATTGTGCTGACTACCTTAATGAGAACATACACACATATGCTCATTGCTCATTAACAGACTTCGTTAACAGTAAATTAACGACATCTTTTTCATGAAATGGTCAGGATGTTGCATTTGGATTTCATATTATACATCAAATTACCTAACTATTCATTGTTATTTTTTGAAACTAAATAATTGTAGTTTATGGAAGTCACTATTTTAAAAGAAATTTTAAACCAAAATAAATCAAAGAGAAGTATTTAAGAGTTTATATTTTTATTTTCATTCTCGATGTATAAATTTCTTATGTGCCAACAAGTATATCACAATGCTTAATGGTGAAAGTATTTTCACAATTAATAGTAGAAATTTTTTTAAATATAAGAGCATATGCACAAATACAAAGAAAAATGAAGGAAAGAAGTAAATACACAAATGCAAACAAAAAGTAAACCAAATTGCTCACATACTCACAGAAACTTACACTAACTGATATAAAAAATTGAAAAAGCAGTAACAAATAAAAATAAAACGTTCGAAATACAAATACAAAAGTATATAACCAAATATATGAAAGCAAACACATTGAAATAAAGTTTAAATAATATAGGGGAAAATGCTATCAATGTCTGCATAAAAGGAAATTCGAGATGACTTGCTTTTTGCAAAAATGTATAAATGGGTCGGTAAAGCTATATTGTTGTTCTTTTGAAGCATTTCCCGAGTTCGCGTCTTTCGAGAATAAATTGGTAGATTCAAACAACAAAGGCTTGAAGTCCCAGACTGCACCACTGTCGCACGAACACCTATCAATCGACGACAAATTGAAGCGTTTTAAATATGCTTTAAAGTTTCTATGTCAAGGCAGAAACTGGATACGCTTAAATTTTGATTCAAAGTAGTTAGCCTTTAAACGTCTCTGTTTTTGTAGAATAAATTCTTTTTTGATTTGGAATATTAAAATTAAAATTATGTTGTTTCATTTCAGCTGAAAATATTATTTAAATACAATATAAATGTTTAAATACCCTGCAAATAATTCAAAAATGCAATATATATCCTTTTACAAGTGAAATATTATACCAATAAAAAACGGCTTCGAAATTTTCTGGATATTTGTAATTAATGTATTTACGATTTTCTTTACATTGTAAATATATTAATTATGATGTAAAAAACATCGCATTTTTACACTTTATTTTTATAATGGATACGACATACCTTTAATTTTTGTCCAAAAATATTTGTATGCCATTGTCAAATTTCATTTTTAAACCCTATATATAAAATGTCTTTTCTTTTAATTATGATTTACTGTCTTTCTCACAATTTAATTCAAATATTATTCAAAACATCAAGGATTTCGGTAAAATAGGTGCAAAAGGAAAACAGTAATAGCAAAAAGGTATCGCCAAATACCTTAAGCCAACTCTTCCAAACTAATGTGTACTCTAGCTCTTTCTACGAACATTTAACTTATAAGTATTTACAGAATTTCAATAAAGCTTCACTTAACAAATATAAATTTTTACTGACATTTTTTTATATTCGCTACTAATTCTTAAGGCATATTCAATTTCTTATTGAATGATTATTTATATTATTTATGATTTCATAGGCAAAATCTTTCTATAGAATAATTTCAGATAATTCCATTAAAAATATTTCTTGATTCTATCTTTTTATGCATTTGAATTATTTTTTACATACTAGAACAATAGTATGTTTCCACTTTTGAAATCATTGAATATAGAATAATAAAAAAATTATTTATATTCTGATTGTTTCTGAAAACAACGATTTTTGTTTAAATGATCAGAATATAAGAAATAAGATTGGGTTTGAAATTCCTTATTTTCCCGGAGACTTATTTTGAGTCAATAATTCTTGACTTGGAATGACTCGGCAAAAAATGGAATAATTAAAAGAATAAATTGCAAATGGTAAAAAGCACATGCAGAACTAGTTCTTTGGCATTCATTAGCCTCAATTGCTTTCCAAACAACGAATAAAACAGTTCCTTAAGGCTCTAGCTAAGTAAAACACTGATTGTATATAGTATTCCGTTGAAATATACTTTTTTTCGTTTGTTGCTAAGCAAAACATTCATTTTTGCTAAAAACCAAATGTTAAGAATAGTTAAATAGATAATGTCTATATTATTTTTCCCATTATGTACTTGTAAGAATACTTTTTTACTCCTTTTCTTCCAATTATAATAAAAGATGTACATTAAGTTCTAGTAAACATTTTTCAGGAAATATCGTAGATTGAGGCTTTTTTAGATGGTAAATGTTCAACGGATCTCATTTACAGAGTAACCACAAACATTTATGCTTTTGTTTGTACAATGGATAAAAACTGTATGAAAAACGGTTCGCAAGCAAAAAAAAATACTATTGGGTATTCATACGAACATTTTATATGTCTGATTTTTTTTACATTAGAATGATGATTCTAGTATCCCCATATGGGATTAAATTGTGTAATTATAAGCATTTTGAAAAAAAAATATTAATGTATTACAATAAATTACTTCAATTTCAGAAGAAGAAATAACGCACTATTTTTCTAAATTTATTCTGCAGAAAAATATCGATGAACAACACATTTTCACATTTTCATTATATTTTATTGGTTTTATTTAAAGGGAGAAAATTAAAAGATGAGGATAAATTTTTTTGTATAATATTGTTGTTTAGTTTCCCAAGCAATATTAATATCGTGTTTGAATAAAAAAATAGTAGAAGTTTATAGATTAAAAACGTTTGATAGTTTGACTATTATTATGTCTCCAAAATGTTGTTCCCAAATTTTAAACATTAGATTTTCAGATTTTCTTCTGTCCCACATTGATCATAATTTACGGAAAAAAAATTCAAAACTCAACATAGAGTTATTGAATGTCTAATGAAATGAAATCTTATTAATCAATTCCATCTACTATTTCCTTGCAGTGTTTCTACTATTTCCTTCAGTATTTGAATACAAGAAAAAATATTGAGCAATAATAACTCAATACTAATGTTCTAAGAGACTTTATGAATGACAAATAAACTCCTTAAAATGAAAATGAATAAAAATCATTTGAATGTTTGAATATAAATCATTTAATCTTTAGAATTTTATATCGTAATATCCTCAAATCGATACAACATATAATACAATATAATAATTAATATTATATACAATATACAATTATTATTTTAGTGCATTATTAAAAAGTTACACCAATGTCCTATTTGACGATATTCGTAGACATTAAATAAAGTTTTCTCATTCTGTCTGATATCAAAACATTTCAGACATTTGTGTCGACATTATAGTATTTTGTTTTAAATTTAAATACACATTATAAAGATAATATTTTATTTCTTTTCTTAAATGGCATAAACATATTTCAACGAAAAAACAAAAATGTTTTAAGGTAGTTTTATCATTTGATTTTTAGAAATTACTTCCCTAAGTATTTATATTACTTGCGGTGTCCACAGGGATTTTTAACATCAAAATCCTTTCTAAGAAAAAAACGAAGGTTTTTTTTTCAAAACTTTTTATACTTGATGACTTATCTATTCATTTCAATATAGTGCGAATAGCAACAAATGAATTTGTACATAGGGGAATTTTATTCTCTACTGTCTTGAATAAAGAAATGGATTTAAAATGTATGTTAAGTCAAAACATTTCATATATAAAATTTGATATGACAAAAGTGATATTGACAAGATTACAATAAATTGTTTTATATTAATGTAATAAAATGTTGTAACGGTGATAGAAAAGAAATACATTTTCTTTCTGTAATCTTTGAGCGAATTGCTCATAAAGCTTTATTATTTATTTCCATATTTCCATATAAAGCTTTGTCTAGTTATTATAGCAGTTTAGTATTTTACCTGTTTGATTTTTTCACCTTAATAGAATCAAAATGTTATTTCTGTTGGTAATTTCTATTTTTTAAATCTTTATAATTGCATTTCGATTAAAAATATCAGTACAATCAAGTTTTAGCAAACTCAATGTTTTTATACATTTTTGAATTTTACCTTTTTACAATAACATTCTTTTTTTTATAATTTCTTTTTAAATTTTCATCCACGGTGGTTGCTGTTCTTCTCTTATGGCTGTTTAGTTCTTGGACAAAACATGTTATTTTTCTATGCCCTTTGAGTAATTCCTTTTTTATCCAAATACTGCAAACGGTTAAAACAAAACAAAATTCTTTTATACATGGAGTGATAGGAAAGTGTGCTGAATTTATTTTGCATTAAATTAACAAAGAAATAGAATTACATACAGAAATATCTTTTCGAAGATACGGATGTTGGCATATGCTTACACTAGTTACACTGAATATGTGTTGTAAAATAAATCAAAATACATACGAATGCTTTGATTATATTCAATTGCTTATTATAGCCCTGTTAGTCATTGCTAAAGAATTAAATTTAACATAAAATATTATCTTTATAATATCTTATCAAATAACGTTAATTGAATGAATTATTATTGTAAATTAATGGAAAGAAGTATGCACTTCAATTTTCGATTGCTTTGAAAGATATCTTTCAATAATAGTTCAGCCATTTAACATATGATTATTATTTTAAATCTTTAAGTTCGCATATTCTTTCAGAATATTTTGAACACAAATATTTATATGATTCTCATTTAGAAAGAATAAAAAATAAAGATTTAACTCCAAAATACTTTGACAAAAAACTATTCAATTACTAAAATTGTTTAAATTCTTGATTTTCAAAGTTTTATGAAAATGTTTATATCATAAGATATCATACATTCCTTATTAATGAATATTGCGGTTCAAATCTTTTTTCACTATGCTCTTGAATGATTGTAAACTTTCATGTGATGAAATCTAACCACAAGAAAATAACAAGCTAGAATCCTTAATCCTCTTTAAATCTTCTTCAAAAGAGCCTGAGATATTCTATGTAATGCTTTCGTATCTCGCGATTAACAAATTATTGTATTTTGTCATCGTACACTTCCTTGCTCCATAAATTTTCAAGAGGGATGAGCCACGTGTTGTTGTGAAAACTTTTACTTGTAAGAAGGAAAATTACGGTTGTGAATTAGAAACGAGTTTGTTGTTACTTTAAACGACACCATTCAAGGCTTCAACCTCAACTCAATATTTAATGAGACAGTACCAATTAATCCTCTGACTGTTTAAATATGTAAATGGTTGGGTAAGTCTTATATTTTCTGAAGATTACAGGAATTTTAAGACAATATTATGTTTCTAAAATATTAGTAATAAATTTCCTGCAATTTTTAGCGTATATTAGCAAAATTAAACTTCGCAGATGATTTTTTTAATTCTTTTCCTTGTTAACTTTCCTGAGTGTATAACAAGTTTAAATATATGATTCGAATAAATTATTAGAGTTACTGTAAAATGCACAAGTTAATTTCAATACGTAAAAATAATATCCTATATTTGTAATATTTTGTTAAGAAATAAAGTTGTAGGTGATGCATACATATATATAAATCCTTCGAGTAAAACGTACTTTTTTATATTTTTCTGTGTTGTGTTGTGACTTATGGTACTTATAAACCCACTGACAGTTATCTGTCAGTAATTTTAAGCCGGATGAAAATATATAGCTTTTCCAAAAGCGCCAACTAAGGCCAAGAACACGACTTAGTTGCTTCATGTGTCACATTCGCTTGTACATCCTCTTTTTACAAGGGGGCACATTCATACACCTTACAGATTGTAGAAGTAACACAATAGTAGAACAACCACACACGAGTCGGGAAGTTCAGATCATAAGGAAGACGCTATACCACAATGCCAGCACGCCTAGGGATCAATGTGCCTGATGCGCTTAATGTAGACCATACGTAACGGCAATGCTTTTTTGGCCGGTTACTCCTTCATAACCGACAATTATATTAGCTTCACACAATGACTCCTTACGTTTCAGTAAGTTTTATGTTTTTATATCAGATGTTTGCATAAGAACTGTTTATGCAAGAATCTATTTTTCCCGATGCAATGAAAAACTGCAAATTAGAGAAACAAGTTGAAGAAGTTTGGAATATCAAATGCACAGATTTATTAACTTGTGATATCTGTAGAGCCATCTGTTTCCAAAAGAGCATTAGAGATTTCTAATTTCAATTCAATCTTTATTGTAGAAATAATGATTTATCCAATGAAATATTTTGAAGTATCAAATTACAAGAATCGTTGAAGATTTCTTCGATTTTGATTATTGCATACATGAACTTTCTTGATAAAATCAAGTTCCATGAACATCATTGTATTGAAAGAGTGCGAACCTGTAAGTATTTTCTACTTACAGGTTCGTTTTTTGAGACTGCAAATTCTGTTTCTTGCACCTCGTGAAAAACTGTGTAGATAATAAACAACATTAATCTTTAGATTTCAGCAATTAAAGGGAACAACATGATTAAATGCATATGATGAAAAAATAGAAATGTTTTCATTTACAAAACATTATTAAGAATATTGAAGTGAAACGACAAAAAAAATATCTTCCAAAATTCAAAATCCGGAGGATAAATGGTACCACTCATTTTGAATAATCGCAGACATTTTTTTGTGTATTAAAATGACTTAAATCTAATTTTAAGCAATATTATTTTCAGAATTTGCTACCAAGATTTCGATTTTCATTGCTTTAAAGTTTCAAAAATGTTCTGAAATTTGGATTTTCGTCATATTGAGACCAATTTTTTAGCCTGATGAACACCAAAGGATGCATTTGTAAATATGTCTTTATTATTTACATATAATATATTTTTCAAATTTGAAGCAATTCTTTGTTATACATTTGAAACTTGAAGATATGAATTAGTGATTCAATTTACTAAAAATGCACTATCTTACTTTTGATGCATTTGAGAATATAAATATATGTGTATGACTGACGGTTAAGAACACCTCGTAAAACATTATCTATAAGAATAAATAAATTACTCTGACTTTCAAATTTTTCTATTTCACCTTTAATGCAAAGGAAACCTCAATCTATTTCTGAGAGATATTTCCTAATAAAGAGTTCCTTTTTGGTAAATCATGAGTACTTGAATTGCTTCTCTTTTAAACCTACAAGAGTTATTTCCTGATGCAGCTGTTTTCTCGGAACGATAAAAAGAATATGAATCATAGAAAACAATTGCATTTTAACTCGCATTTCTGATTTAAGCCGATTATTTTCAATACAGCTTTAAAAGAGTCAGGGGTTGGGCGAATATCAGGCAGTTCTGATAAGAATATAAATAATTTTCTTGTCATCAGTTCTGACGTTTCTTCTTCAACTTCTTTGTTTGCACAATTGCTCATACTCAAATGCTTATAAACAGTCGCCGAAGGAGAGAGAATTTTATATGCTGTTGTTTCTTCAGTCCTGGTGAAGTTTTCTTTCAGAAGAGATGCATTGTGGCAGTAACTCTTGTTTCAACATATATTGATATTAGAAGACAATGAGAGCGAGATTTGATGATATGTATAGCAAACATTAATTAAATAAATGTTCAGATGTTATTTCTCTTTGTCTTGGTGAATCTCTCTTTTCTTAGTTAAGGTGAACCTTTAATCTTGATGCTATCAGCAACAATTTAATTTACCGGGTGGCCAGAAATAAAACACCCCTACTCTGACCTCCCTGGATATCGAACTACTCAGTGTAAAGGCTTGAAAATTTGTGGACATACTATTCAAAAAATGGGGAAACGGATTTCACGAAAAAAAAAT
Source organism: Argiope trifasciata (assembly GCA_026543055.1). Classification (NCBI taxonomy): domain Eukaryota; kingdom Metazoa; phylum Arthropoda; class Arachnida; order Araneae; family Araneidae; genus Argiope; species Argiope trifasciata. The sequence continues at coordinate 1,080,189 of JAPMOQ010015914.1, read as the reverse complement.
TTAGTTCCAGAAATCACCGATAGGTGGCGCTGTACCACTGGACGTATGCTGAAAAGACACAAAAACACGTTTTAAACACATTTTATTTGAAAGTACCAAGCATACATGAAACAAGGACGTTATCGATGCAGGGAATGCTGCTCAATATGGTTCCCTTCCTGAAGATGTAAAATGTGAAGTCTGTGGACAGCTTGTTCAACTGCGGATCGTAACTGGTCATCTGAGATGCTTCTCACATGCAGACTGATACTCTCTTTCAAATCTGCCAAGGTTATCAGACGTTCTCGATAAACAAGGTTTTTTAAGTGTCCCCAAAGCCAAAAATCACACGGATTAAGATCCGGTGAACGAGATGGCCAAGTTGTCGGAAACGCGCGACTGATTATTCTGTCAGTGGTGAAATGTTGGCGAAGAAACTGTTGCACAGGGAGTCCAATGTGTGGAGGTGCTCCATCTTGCATAAAAGTAATGGTGTCAAGGCATTGGCGCTGCTGCAAATGGGGTACAACAAATGTTTCGAGCATCCTTTTGTACCTGTTGGCCGTCACGGTACATGTCTCAAGGCCATTGGAAGTAACCTCTTCGAAAAAGAACGGTCCAAGGATGAATGTGGCTGTGAATCCACACCAGACTGTAACTTTCGGTGAGTGGAGTGGAATCTCTTGGAAGGTACGGGGGTTTGTCGTGTCCCATATGCGACAGTTATGGGTGTTCACTGTTCCACTGAGGTGGAAATGGGCCTCATCGCTCCACAGAATCTGCCACGGCCACGATGCATCCACTTCAACTCTAGCAAGAAATGTCAATGCAAAGGTCAGTCGCATCTCCCTGTCTGTGGCCAGCAATTGTTGATTAGGGCGGATTTTGTACGGGAAACAATGCACCATTTTTCTGAGTACGTTCCACACTGTGCTATAGGGAACACCCAAGTGTCGTGACACTGCACGTGCACTACTGCAGCCTAAAACATTATCCATTGACTGTTCAACAATACCGGTGGCAACATCTTCAACGACATCTGAACGAACCGGTTTGCGTCCTCGACCAGGCTGAACTCCAAGATGTCCAGTTTCCTCGAATCGAGCAATCATTCTCCTGAGAGCTTGTGGAAGCAATGGTCCCTTACGCAAATCCTTAAGTCGGCGAAACTCTCGAAGTGCTGCTGGAGCATTTCCTTTATTCTCGTAAAACAACTTCACAAGCAAAGCGCGTTCTGGCAGCGTGACAGCCATCACTAATAAGAATGACATTCCCCACCTTTTAACTTCTTTTATACCCAGAACATGGCTTCTAACCATGCTTTATGCAAATTTTTCTGGTTACAGTATGAAATTGCAGTTACAACGGGAGTTCTAGCTTCTTTACTATTTTTATTTTCCATAAGGGGCAGAAAAATTAAAAAGGAAGCATGGAAGCATTCCATTCCGCATAAACATTTTAATTTTTATTATTATTTGTGTCTTTTGATCATAGTTCCAGTTGTGCAGCGCCACCTATCGGTGATTTCAGGAACTAATTTTTTTTTCGTGAAATCCGTTTCCCCATATTTTGAATAGTATGTGTACAAAATTTTGAGCCTTTACACTGAGTAGTTCGATATCCATGGAGGTCAGAGTAGGGGTGTTTTATTTCTGGCCACCTTGTATATGAGCATTAATCAGAGTAATGATAGTTTTAACATGAAGGAAAAAAATTTTCGATTTCCTGGGCATAAAGACTAGAATAGACTAATTATGCTTGGTAATATTATTGTAAACACTCACTGATATACGAGATTTGTTCTGTTAGAGAAGTGAAATTTTAAAGCAACAAGAGCACATTATTTATTTTACAGTTGATATTTATTATTTTACATTTTGACACTTTTAATCAGTATCGAGACAGTTTTGAAAAGGTTTAATTAGTTTATCGCAAATAAAAAAACTTGTAAATAATCATACTATGATTATTGCATTTCAAACATTAACCAAATTCAATAATTTTGATAAAATAATTTTAAAAAAAATCACAGAAGTTTTATGATTATCTATAATCGATTTAAAAAAAAGCTGCTTAAAAGTGATTTTCCATTTATAATTTTATTAATACTTTTTTTAAACTTAGTACCATTAATAGTGGTTCTAAAAAACAACTTAGCGATTTGTAATAATATATCATCTTACCATTTGTAGGAAAAAATGCCTTCACCATTTTAATACAAAAACGAACGATTTAGTAATACTGTTCCTGTAAAACCGACTTTTATAATTACATCATCCCACATATTATAGTTTTGACTTAAAAATCAATTGTCAAAGCAGATGGAAAAATGGTATGGTATAAACGCGTGAAGTTAATCTATCGTAGCACAATATTATGTCAATCCATTTCAATTGTGCAATTTCGAATGGGTATTCAATGAATGAGAGAATAGCGTGGAGAGTGTGAAGAAAGCGTAGGAAGGGTGCAAGATATTCTAATAAGGAATTCGCTGAAGAATTTGGCATGAATTTGAAATGCGATTTCATTAAGTTGCTATAAATGACGACTAAATGTTCATTTTTATAATCTTTTTTTATCAATTTAATTTTTCTTTTTTTTAATCAATTTATAACAAGATTAGCTATGCAACTTGTAGTCACATGATCAAATATCGATTATTTTTATATTAGTTATTGCGTTTGTGCTTTATTATTGTATTTACGTGCATGCGAATCTATAAACTGATAAATGATCTGCTTGTTGACAGATTTAGATTAAAATGCGATGTGAATTTACGTGTTAAGGGATTAAATTTATCTATATCTATCCTTTTTGTAGTTGTCACTTAAACTATTGAAATATACGGAGTTTCTAAAACTTATTTCATACAAAATTTGATAGAAATCTAAGAATTTGATCTATTGTTACTCCTTATCCGGTGGTATTGAACACTAAAATCAAGTCCAAGAGATAGAGGGAAGAGGGGTGCAACAGCTTCTGAGGCTGAGGACACTATGCACCCTGGGAAGAAAATGACACTCACACACTCGCATCTCAACACATTTTGGCATGGTGGCTCTTACAGACTTTGATTTTAATAACGTAAATAAATTTTCATTCGTCTAGCTATAAGCACTTTCGATTTTTTGTGGTGACAGACAGACATGATGTAAAACAAAACGAAACAAAACAGAGCAGAACAAAGCATTTTCAGTGTTCATGGCGATCTTAAATACGGAGACACCTTAAAATCTCGAGTTTGAATTTTTTGATATTTACAACCCTTTTTAGGTTTTTCGTTTAATGAGAAATAAAAAGGCTTAATGTTGGACTTTTGCAAAACATATATACTTTGAGTTTCATTTCTTAATACGTCATCCAATGTTATTTAAAGTTTCTTCTACAAGAGTTGAGCTTCTTTGAAAGCTTCACCCAAGTTAATTTCTAGCATTTACATTATTTTTCTCCCTGAACATTATCTATGAAAACTCAATACTTTGTACACAAATACATGCTGATCTAATGCAATGTATCACGCTACTATCCATAAACTTTCTTCAGAAAATCCAAAACACGTATTTTTTATATCTAAAATGCAACTGGACACGTGTGCTCTAGACCATAAAATGCATATCTCTATCGTATCTTGAAAATACACAGTTTAAAAATGTTTACAATTTATTTTATATCCTCTTTCCAAGACTTCAACAATGTCTGGTCATAAAAATGGAAAACACACAGAAATGCAAAAGATATCGTATTCTTAAAAACACTTGTTTGTTCGATAGATAATTTACGAAGTATTTTATCGTTGAGACAAAGAGGTTTAAGAAATAATTACGAAACTTTACTTCCTGGAAACTAATTTAAAGTTCTGAAGATTCTTGATTCAAAATTAAAGTAGGATTAGGGATTGATTGGAACTATACTCTGTGAATGATTTTCTCTCTTTGCTTTCGTTTGCGATAGGGTGGAAGTAGTTTATTTCAAAGCTGTTCTTCGAAACAGTTTTACTTTCTTTTCTTTGATATACTATCTGCAACGCAGCTTTATCACTCTATTTTGCTTTAGATTCTCAGATTTTATATTTCTTTAATAGAGATGTTTTATTGTAATTTGCCGTTTACAAATTTTAACTTATAAAATATTTTTGAATATGTTTTCGATTATTTAGAAAGACAGTTGAATAGTAATTAAAGGGTTTGCTGCAAAAAAAGGGTTGCTCCAGTTATTCAAGCTCGCAGAAAATTGGAGGTAACATCAGTAGTTACCTTTATATTGCAACAAACTAATGAGACAAACAGATCTATCGCTTGAGTTAACGCTAGAACTAACTATTGGAACTACATTTTTCTAGCCGCAAACGAACAAGTTTCTATTTTACAACATTATAGTGCATGTAACTTCGAACACCCCTCTTTGGAGCGACAGCATTTTAATAGCAAAACCTTAAATTATTTCTTTTACCCTTCAGTAACCATTTTTTGAGCATTAGCACACATTAGAGGTAATTTTGGCCCCAAATTATGAAGCTCTTACTTATTATTTTACTGGCCATTTATATAAAATTAGATAATGTCAGAATGTATAAATACATATATTTTGGAAATGTTTTCTTAATTAACAAACAAATACGATTTTTTAAAGAAAACCCATAAATGAAACACATTTTTCTGTATTCATTTCCTTTCAATCATTCTATTAATATAAAACTTATAATTTTAATGTTCTTTTTCTATAAAAATATTGGAAATATAAGAAAATATACATTTTACATAAAGTTTGGATTTGAACAGTTTTAGAAAAAAGTCTTCTCTGTCGTATAACATTAGGACTTAGGTGCAAAATCCATAACTTTATTGCAAATCTATGACTCCATATTTCATATCCATGGCATTTGTCTTTTATTTATGTGTACATGCTTCAGTCTTTTCTGTTATATCATATTGGGACGTAGGTATCGTGATGGTCGGATTTAATTTCCGTTAAGCGAGCAGTAATACATAGTATGCAAGATTATGAAGGGAAAACAGAATTTACTCGCCTCCATTCTTTTGTGAAATCAGATATTGTAAACACATTAATATTTAAAGCTTAATTTCAATGAAAAATTACTGTTTATAATTCACTTCTGTGGGGCATTTTTTAAAATAGTCTACATTGTGAAGTCATGTTTTTCAATGACAAGTGCCGCCAAAGTAATGCATTTGGAATCAATAATTCCAATTTTAGTTTTTTATTGTCAGAGTCGGTTCTATATATATTAGGCTTCATTGACAATAACTGGTAGAAGCATCGTATTGGTTCGTGAAGTTCCTTACCATTTCTCTTCTTTCATAGAAAGGTTAAACAATATAAATTTAGTACGATTTTTTGTTATGAGAATAGACATACAACCGCAAAGGGTTAAAAATACTTTTAATATTTCTAATTAAAAAAAATGGGGACCTCATAAACTTCAAAATTATTTATTCGAATTACGAAAGAAATTTTTTTATATAGTGATTTTTTTTTATTTTTCCTAGAAAAAGAGATTTTCTAGTGCTCAGAATCTGCATTTTATTTTGGTTCTTTACTAGGATCCACTTCCAAAATTTAATGAATGTATGACGTTTGTCTGTAAATATAAAGAGGTGAGTGTGTTGCTAACTGACGTACTCATAATATTAAACGAACATGAAACACAGGAGTCCATCTGATCCTCTCTCCAGCTTTCTTGTAAAATATCAGATATATTGTTTCATCGATTTTGTACTAATATTCTTCTCTCAATTCTTTCATGGAGGTGTGGAAGTAACAAGTTTAAACTTATATTAACTCCTAGTATTCCTAATCAAAAGAGAAAGGGCAGGGTAAGGAAAAACCATGTGTGTGTGTTAAAGGGTTAATGAGCCTCACTTGTTATTATTGTTCTTGCCTTTGTCTGTAGATACTCGTTATTCGTAAGTAAAGAAAACTATATATAATAAAAATGATATTTGGAATAAAATCTCTGTTAGAAAAAATGTCAATGCTTTATGTAATGAAATAAGATAATTTTGCATGATTTTTTTAATAAAATTCGATTGCCAGTAAACTGTATTTAAAGTAAAATGAAATTATAAAAGCCTGTGTATAAAAATATAGAGACGAGTTTATAAATTATGGTTTGAAACTGACGTAATGTTAAATTTAATACTCGTTTTGCTTGATTCTATTTATAACTACAAATATTTATGGGTTTTTTTTTCAAACTCGTCTCGATCGTTGTTAACATGTAATTTACATTTAATGAATTGAACCTTCCTTCCTCGTTTTACATCCCATAAAAATCGCAATTGTACAAGCATGTACTTTGCATTTCTGTTGTCAGGTATAAATATTACCATCAGCGTCACTTAAATCTGACAATGATTTGTAAGTACAAAAGTCAGATAAATTAAGGGATACTGTAGGTCCTGCTATTTTCAGTATCTGTACTTTAATAAAAAGCGATTTTGTAAATAGTTAAAACTGTGTGCATGAGAAAGTTTAAAATTAATAATATGGTGAAATGTTAGTATTGGATAAGAAGAAAAATATTAAGAAACCTCCACTAAAACCAAATAATTTCCTTTAATATATAATTTTCTTTCTAAGTTAAATGTTTTTATTGTTTCTTCTATATTCCTATTCTTATTTCATGTAAGTATTTAGTTTCTAAGATAAATTTATTAAATTTCAAATCAAAATCAATGAAATCCTTGTTATTATTACATTCATTATTGTATCAATCAAAAATAAAAACGTGTTGCAAACCTCTTCATTCATTTTGGAGTAGCTTGTCTCTGAACCTTAATTTTTTGAGGACAACCCAGTACTAGGGACTTTCTGTCACAGAAATGTAGCAGTTTTTAGTTATTTATTCGACATAATACCGGCCATCAGTTGCCTCGCTCAATCATTGTCTGTCATCCACGTCGTCAGACACCACAGAGTTGTTTACAGTCGAGGAAGATATTTCCGAGTGTTTGTTCTTCCAAAGTACGAATCACAGAAACATTCTGGCAAAATTCCAGCATTTATTTCCTGCAATCCATTAAGCCATGTTCAGACGAGTCCGTTTGATTGTATTCACACTTACATTTCATCTTTGACATTTTTTAAGTAATCAACGAAATTAAATAAAATATATTTCTGTTCGTAAAAAGCTGCAGTGAGAAAGTTTTTATTATTCTTTTAATAGAAGTAGCTTTTAAGATATAAAATTATCTGGGTTGATCATGCACATTTATTAAAAACAGAAATGTAAAGCATATCCCTAGTTGCACACACATATTATACACTATCGTATAACATTGATCAATATTTGCAATATTGTACAATAGTATGGAATATAGATTAATATTAAATAATATTGAACAATATTGTAAAATATTGTGCAACAAGCTGTTCTATTTGGGATTATAGTTACAACTTAAAAATGTATGTGCCAGGAAAGAATTTTGTGTAAACAATGTGTAGAAAGCTGAGATATTGTAATAGTAATATTTTGAGGCGCAATAACAAATATCTGGGTGTCCTACATAAAATGTTTGATTCACAACACTAACTTCTAGAATTTGTTGAATTGTACTACAAGATATGAGGTTATTAAATTTATCATGTATTTTTCTTATCACATTTTAAATAAATTATGAATCCGTATTTCACTAGAAGAATATATACCAAAACAATTTTACAATAACTTAAAAACTCATTCAATAAAGTTTAATTTATGATAAAACTTTGAAAAGTAAGCTAATGTATTGGATATAGGAATTGTTTTAAAATAATATTATTTAAATAATATGCATAAAATAATAATTATCAATTATGAAAAATATATGATTACATTTTTTTCATATTATTTATAACAAATTGTTTGATTAACAAAATTTCCGATTTCTATATGTTTGTTTTAATATGGAGGAATAAAGGAGTTAGTCAAATTCCCATAAGAACTTCTTCAATATTTTTTCATTATTTCTCTCCACTGAGATTTGTTCATCCACCATGTTCATGTCAGGAGCAAAAAATAAAAAAAAGGATTCTGTAGATACAGTAGAGCAAAGCCTTCAAATGATGCAGAACAAAAAACATGAATACTTTAAAATTTTATTTCAAATTTTATGCAAGAATAAAATATAAATATAATCAATAAAATTTTGAAAGTAATACTAAATATTACAAAAGGAAAAACTTGATGCAATATAAATGAATTTTTGTAAAGCTTAGCAATAAAATTGTCTCAATTAATCAAAAAGCATATATTGTAATATGTTTTCATCATATATATTCGATTAGATTCAAGTTTGCTTAGTTTCTCAATGAAATATATCGCAATGATATCTTGATAATTATGCTTAAAAATAATATCTTGAAACATATCGCAATACATTGTATTTAAGAATGAATAATTACAGGGATTAATTATACAAAGAGAAATGTTGTACTTCACTCATCGAGTTCTTATAGTTAAATTGTGCAACAATGAGCAGAAACTCTTACTTCAAAAGACATCATTATTAATGCGCACTAAACCTTTGGGGATGCATAGAATACAGAAAATAGAATAAACTATATGTTCCAATAAAAATGATGGAGCTAAATGATATCTGTAATTTATGAGAATGTATATTATCTTAAATATCCATAAAGAATCTATCTGGAAAGAAAAATATTTTTACGAAAAGGAATAAATTTAATCCAGGAGAAGATTAAAATTGCAAAAAGGTAGATAACAGATCAAATCAACTGAATAATAAATTAAAATATCATAACTTGTTTTCAATTCTATGCTATATTTTTTCTACATTAGTATATTTCTTCTCCATATTTTCTGATTACGTTCTAATATTTTTTTTAAAATCTGCTGACTTATGAAATTATAATTATTTTATATAATTAATGTAACTATAATGTTAATGTAATTTTTATAATAATCTATATTATAGTACTATTATTTTATATTCGATAATTCGAAGTCCTATCTCTTATTAGTGAATGCTAAAATTCACGTATGCACACGCACATTCAAAGATAATTCTTCGTATCAGTAAAACTTTGAATTTTAAAATTTATTTTTTAATATTTATTTGCTGTTTCCTGGTAAATACAACATAAAGAAATTATTTTTAAACACCTGTAGACCTGATTACAATGGTTATTTTCATACATTATTCTTAATAATCACGTCGTCATTGATGCTGATAGTTGCATTATGTGAAAACGTGGAAATTAAAAATCTGCAAATGTTCACTACAGACGCACCAAAAGAATTTAAAGCTATAAATAAACATAAAAAGACGCAAACTATATTTTATATCAATATAAAGTAAAAATCTTGTCTTTCATATGGACGATATAAAATGGTTTCTAAATTTTCCTTTTATAAAAATATTACTATGATTATTTTGCTACAGTGTCATTTGATAATTCTGACAGTAACTGAAAAGTACATAATTTTTTTTCCAAAACATTATAGAAATTGCCTGATTTTAATCTTTAGGCATACTTTTCCTTTATATCCATTGGAATCAAATTAAGAATATTCCATTAACTGGAATGTGGTAAATTTCAAGCGTGTCCGTATTTGGCAATTTTTAACTGATTATTTGGTTACATTTATTCCTAAATGAACAAATTTGATTAAAGCCTACTATTAACCTTCCAGCGGGTCGAGTATGTGAGAGATACACTAGAGATGAATTTCGTATTATACCTTCAGATCTGGTGGCACTGGAAACGCCTGTCTTTTACTATTTGTTCCCCTCCCTTTGACCTACTTTCAGTTGTCATCATAAGTTTGTGGCGTTAATAGGTCTTTGCCGATCAAATATTTGTATTTTAGAGATACGCGCGACCGTTCTTGTAAGTTTTTGCCACATCTGATTTGGTATGATTTTACAAATAAATCCGTATTGTTTTAGACTGGTGACAGCTGGCAAATGCACTTACGAAGGAAAATGCTGAAAAAAAGCACCCGCATCTCTAAAAAGTGAGCTAAAATTAAAGGTGCTAAAGAGAAAAGCCGAAATAGGCATTGAAAAAGTGGAAGAAGCGACGTCAAGGAATAAACCTTTCCGAAAAGAAGAGCGGACTAAAATCACAAGGTCCGGTTGTGAAATTTTCCAGAAATTTATATGTTTGGAACACACTAAACATATTTTCTCAAATTGCAACGTTGCAATGAAATAACAATGAAACTATTTTATTCATTTTCATATCTCACTTTCAATTACTTTTTCCTTTTTATACTTAAATTCTGTATATTTTGCACTACTATATCTTATATGCAAATTGTTCTGTCTAAATATCGATAATTTCATTTATAATATTTTCAAATCAATTCAGTTAACCTGTGGTCATTTTATATTGTTATTGCAATCTATGTTTATATTGTTTTTGCTTCTTTTTAAGTAAAAAAATGCTTAAAAGTGGTTGTAGTTATTAATTAAGCTATTTACAACATAAGTTTAATAGTTACGCTTTTGAAAATTTACAATTTACTACAGCGTATGGGTTAAATATGTGCTACCTTTCATATTAGTATGACGGCCGCGACCACTGGAAGGTTAAATAAAAAGAATTATAGATAGAATGTTTGTGAAATCCAGTAGAAAAAAATGAAAATGAATAAAAGAATAGTATATAAACCTACTACTATATATGAAATTGTTGTTAAATTGTAAATGATATACAAAATTCCTCTCATAATTTAAAAATATTTTCAGTATTGTTTTCATAATAAAAATAAAGTATAGTCCACTAAGAACTTTGTATAGAATGACATGGAACATACTATCAACAACTTTTATAATATAAATCTGCATTCTTCACCAAATAAATTTATTCAAGAAGCATTTTATTCATATTCATACTAAAATGTGTGGAAGAAAAGACTCTTTTATAATTTAAAATATACATTCATTGGGTGTTTTATAAATTAGCAAAATTATTTTCCAAATACAGCTATTAGCACTTATGTTTAATGCTCCCTTGAATTTACATTTATTTTTAAAGAATAATTTAAAACAACAGTTTTTTTAAAACTGTAAAGAGAAAAGAATGTAGAGGGCTCTAAGTTCCATTTATTATAAATATTTACAATTTCTGTCGCTGAAGATGTATTAGTATCTGAATTATTCCTAAATTCCAAAGAATTTAAAATTTTGATTAATTTTTGATAGTATTTTTGACTTCTTTTGAAGAAATCCTTCATTTTTATATTTTATATATTAATTATATACATTTATATATTCTCTTTGTTTTAAACATTCATTTAATAAAATTAAGGATATAATATATAATTAATACAACTGAAAGAGCCACTGTGGAAAAAGTAAACTAAACTCAATAATATTTAATTTTACAAACATATACATTTAGAAGAATATTCTTAGTAATAGATTTTTATCTTTTTTATACTCAAACAATGGAGAATTAGTTAAATGTCTAGAAATTCCAATTCAATTTCAAACGCAACTATAAATCACTTCGACGCATTTTTTAAATTTTTTTAAATTTTAAATTGCTGCTGTTTGTAGAATAATGTCTAATAGTTTATATTCTACTTTTACAGTATGCTAAAAAGGTCAGGAAAACATTTCCCAAAAATGAAAGGCACTTAAAACATTATTCCCTTGCTTCAGGATAAGATCATTTTATATTACTTTTAAAGAAAAGTAATGATTTTTTGCACCTCCATAAAATAAATAATCATGGGAAACTGTTCTGACTTTTTTTCCCCATAATGTTTCCTCTAGGAAGATTCCAGATCAATTTTTTCGATTTTTTGTACAAGTAAATAAAGAAAAAAAATTAATTAAAAATCAGTCCCTTCAGGGACATTCCTGATGAAATTAACAATAGGAGAGTATGATTTAAATATTCGAGATCTAACCTATTTTTTACTCCACATTACGGTTTTTGGTATCATACTTTTAAAATGACTAGCATTAATTCTAGAAAATAAGACAATATTTTTGATTGGATTCCATGAAATGGATTCCATGAAATATATGAAATGTATTTCTGGTTTATTCGAGTTAACATAAAATATAATAGAAAATATTTTAGAAGAAGGTGTTCTAAACTGCACTAAACCCAATAAAGAAGCCAGCAGAAATATACCTAAAACAATTCTTCAGATTAACTTAAGTAACTTATAATCAAAAGTATAAAATGCCGCACAATAATTTATATCACAAATATGTTCTTACAAGAAATATATTTAAGGCATTCGACAATATTAATTTAAAAACATGAACAGAAAATTAGAATGAAATTTCAAAGAATAGAAATATTTACAAATTTAAAATCTTTAAAAAAAATAAATTGAAAAAAATATATATCTAACAAATCTAAAACAATTAAACCTAAAATGTTTAAAAATAGTAAGAAGTATGTTTTTTAAATAAAAAAAGTGCAAGCAAAATCCTTTCTTTGTTAACAAAGTTATTTGTTAAAAGCTTTGTAGGTGTTAAAAATGTTTTGTCCAATTCCTAAAGTGCTAAACAAACAGTACTTTCATGTAATACATAAACGAAAATAAAATTCAATAGTACCTCGTGAAGAATAAAAGTAAGAAAATGATTAGAATAGTAATTCTGAAAAATAATTCTTAATTAATAACTCTGAAAAATATTTCTATTTGAGGTCAAAAAGGACCTTTTCATCGTAACAACCTCTTGAAAATTAACTATCTTCTTTGCTGGGATTCTATAATCTTATTAATATACTGTGAAAGGGACATTAATGATACCATTAAAATACGAAAGAAAATTCATTAGAATTTAGTTATTTAGAGTGTATGAGTCCATATCCTGTAACAAACACAGTTATATACATTTATAGAATTTCTTATTAAACTAAACGTCATCCATAGTTAATGAAGACATGTAAATCAGTTAATTTTCCGTTTGAGCACTCTTTTATTAAAATATGAACATTTGAAATCTTGTTGAATAATTTGTACAAAATCATATTGAATATAAACACTTGTTCATTTAACATTTTTAATTTTGATGCTTAGCATCAACCAAAGAATGAAAGAAAATTTCTCATAAGAAATATCATTCCTTAATACACATTCCTTTCTGATGAGATTCAGAAAGAACCGTAGAAAAATAAATATCGGTTATTTAATCTGGTTTTTCATGACACTTATTATGACACATTATAAATCCTCTAACAGATTTGTCAGCGATTTAAGCCGAATAAGTGTTTCTCTTGTTTTTCTGTAGGACCAAGAGTATGACAGTTATTCCATGAGCCATATTCGCTTACACTACTCCTTTTTACAAAGGAGTGGCATATTCACCCACCTCACAGATAGAGATTAGGAGAAGAAAACCATGCCGAAACCCGGGAGGTTCAGAGCACGGGGAAGACTCACTACTTCTATGCTAGGTAGCCGCCATTATACAAACTAAATTATATTATGAAAAAGATTTACTGGAAAATTATATACTGGATTCGTTGAGACTTCATATTAGCCGAAAGGATTCATTTTTTAAGTAGGACATAGAATTTGAAACTCAAAATGAATACTACTCTAATATGAACTCTAGCTAAATAAAAGACAAAAATATGGAAGATAAAATTCTAGATAGAAATAAAATTATACATTTACTTTGTAATGTCCTTTTAATCTTTAAGTTGACTTATTCCTTGAATATAAGAAAAAAATGAGACATTAGCTTTGTAATTTCAGTTTAATATTTAAGTTGAAATATTGCTTTTACATAAAATCAGATATAAATGAATTTAATAATCTACAGCCGTTAAGGAGCATATATTTTATATATCGATTCTCTAACAGTGCATCATAATACTTCTATTAATATTGCAGGTATCATAATATTGCAATGTTTATAGTTGAAATCATAAAATTGCAAACATATAAAAAATGAATGAATATAATATAGTACATAGCACACAATTGAAAAACCCCATTTGTAATATTATTCGAGTAATTCAATCCATAATAATATCAGAACCTACTTCCCTATCAATAGACTAGATCTTATTATATTCGGGAAGTCTAGTATGATCACATCTCCGAAGAACTCAAAACATAGTAATTCGTGAGTCATGCGAACAAATGATCAATTTCAATACAAGAAACAAACAGAGCAGAACTAAAAACTAATGCTACATGCGTGACTCTGAAATAAAAAATAGAGATGTAAACATCCCATTGATTCACATGAGATAAAAAGGAAAGACTCTTGCTTTTCTATAATGAATATCCGGGTGCTTCATATACACATTATAAGGATAAAATAAACGTAGATTTTAAAGTTTATATGTATTTTAATGTATAAAGATTATATTAAATTATATAATACATAAAGTAGAATAGATTTAAAATTACTGTAATAATTTAATTTTTTGTAAATATTGTATCATTAGCCTTTTTAACAGTAGTTTTGGCTATTTGTAGCTATTTGAAGATATTTTTTAACTCTTGAATGATACAAATTGAGGAGGTTTGGGTATTTGGATTTTAAAGGCGCAAAAGCCAGATATGGCTATACGGCTCCAAAACTATCGTGAATATATAAGACTTATATATAATACAAATTGAAAGTATATGCAAACAAAAAATATTTAAATTATAACAACAAAGACTGAAATCCTATTAATGTACAATGAAGGAAATTGGAATAAAATCTTTGAAAAAGTACATGCAAAGCAATTACTAGGGCTTTTTTTTTTCAAATCATGTTTACACAAATCATGCCCCTTTCAAAAATAATTGAGTAAGATCTTTAGAGAAATACTATTGAGTTGAAGTCCTAGGCAGGATTAAAGATGTTTTACTCTATTACAATATTTGAAAAAAAAATTAAAGAAATCATGGCTTGATTTTCTAAAAATAACAAAATGAAAGTTTAAGTGAAATTCTTTTAATATCATTGCAAATTTAAGGAGATAATTTCCAGTGTTATTGTTCTTGAACTTGACAGAGTAATGTGAAACAATCTTTCATGATATCTTTCTCATGTGCTTCTCAAAGTATAGCAAGTTGTTACACTTTTTACTCTAGTTTTCTTCTTTTTCTATTGATTTTACTAATTTATTGTTTACAATTATTTATTTATTTTGTTCAATTCATATTCTTTAATTTTGATGTAGCTTTATTATTATTTATTTATTTATTTATATTAAAAATTATTTAATTACTAGTATGTTTATTGAATTTATCTATTCATCATTTTACGCTATTTACTATCTAATTCATTTATCATAATCATGCATTCTTTGTTGTGTGTATTCCCGTACACTTGTTTAACTTCATCTTTTAATTTTTTGCGGCAGTTGATCTGTTTGTGACTTATCATAAGTACATACTTTTTGTTTAGCAAGAATACTGTGATGGATAAATGCAAAATAAATTGCATTTTATTAAACCTACTATTAATGTGTGGCCTACTTCTCGATCAGAGGAGCAGATGCTAAATTAACCAGATTACACATTGGTCACCCTCGATTTACGCACAAACATCTTCGTTTGGACAAGGTACACTGATGTGCTTAGACTGCAGTGTCAATCTTACAGCTTTGTTCATTTAAATTCAGTAATATAATTCTCATCGTATGCGGTACTTTAATTCTTTTGCATTGGAGATGCATGAATTGGTGAGAAGACACCCTCATAAGAATATCTTTAAATTTTTAAGATTCATAAATTTTATTCATTTTATATGAATACCATAAGGATTTTAAACATTTTCTTGGAATCTTTTCTGTAATTGGACTTCTAATTGTTAGACCTTTAAACTTATTGTACTTTGATTTGATAAAAGCAATACGTTGTTTGTACATTCACCTTGAAGTATATTTTTCTTTAATAGATCATTTGGCTGTAAACACATACCAGTTGTTTTGGCGCAGCATGGTCAGGTTTATTCCTTGCGCCATAAAAAGCCAAGCATCCATCAATCCCTCCATCCATCCAAACAAATGCAAATTTGATATTATTTTCATTTCTTAAATTATTTCAGGATGAATTAAAATAGTTGTTTTCAATAAAGAGCTAATGGGATTGTATTAACTCAAAATGGGTGAAGCAACAAAGATTTTACTGATGAAGTCTTTCACAACCAGACTCAGGCTTCACGAGAACTTGTGTGCAGAAAACTCGGCTGGGAATTTCCTGTCTTCAGGACCTCACAGCTGTGCTTCACTGGTGAGATGCATCTTGATGGTTCTTAATTTGCCCATAATTCTTAGGCTAGGAAGGTCTTTTCTGTATAAACTTATAGCTGATTTGTTTTATTCTTCAGAGTATAAAGCGCTTTTAATTAAAATTCATTCCTTTCAAACCTCAGAAAGTCACTAGACTGATGTACATTTAAGATAAATATTAATTTAAAAGCTATTTAAAGTACAATTAATTCAAAGAGGAATTTTTTGGTCTTTACATTTAAATGAAGTATCTTTGCATCATTGTCCACTGATGTTCTTATAATTCACTCAATCAGTCTGCACATTCCTGTAGTTATGCTGGGTTGTTGACACACAACTATTATTTAATAAGCAAAATAAAATTGGGATTCAATACAATGCAGTACAATAAATATATTAAAATAATAACAACAAATAAATAATAATAAAGCAATTATATTTAATATTTCCACTTATAATCTAATATTCATATGATTTCCACGTTTTACATCTTAAGTCAAATTCAATTACATTTCAAAACCACTTTTTTTAAAGTGGTTTTTAATTTTAAGCGAAGTATATTTGAACCATTGTCCACCGATGTTATTATGATCCGCGCAATCAGTCTGCATATTCCTGAAGTTATGTTAGGTTGTTGACTCAGAACTAGTATCTGAAAACAAAATAAAATTGTGATTCAATAAAATGCACTACTATATTAAAATAGTAACAATAGCAAATAGTATTAAAAATAAAGTAATTATATTTAATATTTTTCTTATAATCTAATATTCACTTGATTTCTATGCTTTAAACTTTATGTTTAAATTACTAAAATTAATTTACTAAAAATTATTGATAGGGTCCATTTATCTGCATGTATTTCTTGAATATACCAATCCGCTTCTTTATTTTTGACGATTAAAAGTATTCAGGCATCCTTCATTGATTTTACATCCACTGTGTACATCAAATAAAAAATATCAATAAAGCATTAAACAAGGCTTTCTTTTAATTAAAAACACTTCAAACAATTAGACATTAACTAATTTAAAGGATTATCTGATAATCGAAAATTCCATCAGAATAAAGATTCCAAGGCATTTGTTTAATAAATATCAATTAATATTTTTTGATTAAAAAGAAAAAGCAGCACTTCAGAAAATAAGATTAATAAATCTAGTTTTTTTAAATGAAAAAATGTTGTTTTTTATTTATTTATTCGTTCTCAAAGTAAAGGCCGTATTAATGATGTTATTAATTATACTAAACATCTTGTATCAAATAATTTTAATTTGATTCATGTTACCTTAAAAAATGAAACAAAAAATAAACATTTCACACAATTATAAACAAATCATCTTCAATCAATATTTTAAATACTTGCGAGGAATTTTAGATTTTAAGCCTGTTGAACCAATTTATGAATATTCTTTGTCATCAAATATTAGAAGCAGTATCTTAAATTAAAAAAAAATATTATATAAGGCATATCGAATTTTAATAAATTCATCTGTTAGTAATTTTTAATGTGTCTTATCAAATTAATATCTAAAATTTTATCACAGCTTTTAATATGATTAGTTTCAAGAAAATAAATAAATATTTCTGGAAGATCCCTTTTGAGTTAAATTTTTAATCAGGTACTTGTATCCTTTTTCTTTCAGGTGGAGACGAAGTTATGATTTTTTGATTTTTTAAAAATTCAATTAAACGCTTTCAATCCTCATAAAAATATATAATAAGTGGAGAGAGTTGCATGCCATGAAATTTAAATTCAAGCATATTTATGGTATAAGTTAGAGAAATGGTTTGTAGAATTCAGACGATTGTTTTTAAATTATTGATGGGTAGCATTATTTTAAATATCCATTCATAATAAAAATGTAACCTCATGTTTTAATTATTATAAATTTTATAAAATATATTGGCAACTATGGAAACTTAGTAAAACTTCAAAACTTTTTTTAGTATAGCTATCTAGATTTCACTGAAGTTCTGTACAGTATTTCACGAAATTTTATCTTCTTTTGGCGAAAAATGCATTTTAAATTTAAATATGAAAATATCTTTGCAATATTAACATTAATCTCATAATTCATTAATTTCACAGGTTGTGGAATGCTATTATTTTGAATGTACGCATAAGACATATTTTAAGATATATATATATATATATATATATATATATATATATATATATATATAGCGTATACCAGAGCTAAATAAGATAAATCAGTAACTAAGGAAATTTTAACAGTTTTCGTATATATTAATGCTGTTGAATTGTAAAATGCACTTTTGCTGAGTAATTTGGCTCAAATCAGAGAAATAATTTATATTATTATGATATCATTGGTATCATAACTTTTATGTAGACTGCTAATTTTAATTTTATTTTTATTTGCTTATTTTATATATTTTATTTAAAAAATATATATCATGCAATACAGAAAACACAAATTTTATCCACATTTTCAGTTTCCAAAATAATTGACAGGGCATCACAAGCTTCTTAAAACTTCATAGAATATCCAGAAAAGTAGGAAAACAGCTCAAAATAATTTTCAGCTTTATGTGTGTCAATAGTTAAATTGCTACTGAAATTTAAATTCCAAATTATCTTACAAGCTATTTGTAGGAAAAAATTATTACTAGAATTAATATACTAGAATAACTATTTATATTTATCGATTATCACTAGAAAGAAATCCAATCCAATAAATAATGGGGCTTTATTAAATATATATTTTTTCAAATTGTAAAATATCAGTAAATTATAATGATTTATAAATGTATATACTTATTTCAGTAAACATTCCTACTATTAATGTTGAAAATTTCAAAACCAAATTTTTCATCTTATTAAATAATTCTTTAAGCCTCATATACGCACCTTACTAGTTTTATTTGATCGCCTTTACCAAAATATTAAATCAGGTATTTATTATTTAATACATTTTCAGAACTAATGCAGCAAAATAGCAAGCTCCAAACATTTATTTTCTGATCAAATTAAATCTATTTTTGTTAATACTATTGAAATCTGCCATTATGGGTTATTGAAATTATATATTTAGGAAAAAGTCCTTCTCTATGTTTTATTCATATTTAAGCTGACCTAAAATGATATTGTATGTATACCTAAATGATTTCCTGTATCAAAAATCTTGCTATTGCAGAATTAAATTTTAAGTGAGAGTATTAATAATTGTAACTGTTTTCTCCAGAAGTAAAAAATGGTAATCAGAAAATAAATAAATATTTTGGTATATCCCAAGTATCCCTACCATTCATTAACTATAATTAAAATTTTGATTTAATGCTTTAGGTTGATTGTGTCTCACTTAAAAATGTCTAATTAATTCGTATATATTTTAAGAATTTTAATTGATTCTATTAAAACAACTTTTAATCAGCAAAGTTAAATCATTTCGACAATCTAAAAAAAACTTAATCTAATTTACAAATATTAATGTACATAAAATGTAATTCTATCAAAATTCGCTCAGTGTTTATTTAAGAGTGCTACACTTATTAATTACTTTGATAGAGCTGTTTGCCCCAGATAGTAAAATCGGAGGCTTTTCCTTTTAAAGATTGCTTATAACGCACTATTTGTTGACGAATGCTTCTCCGGTGAGCTAAGTGGAAAAATTAAATTAATCTTTTATTATATTATTGATATCATTTGTATTTATCAATTCCAAATTACGTTTTGATTTGATGCTTTAGTTTAATGCACCTATCTTTAAAACAACTGCAATTAATTCATGCCAATTTTAAAATTTTTAATTGCTTCGCCTACGATTTGATTCAATGAAAGAAAGCACGTTAAAATCTTTCATTGATCATAAAAACTAATTTATTCCTCTGTAAAAAACCTTGAAAAGTAAAATATTTTATGATAAATGTACCGAAAATATAATTCTATTAAAATTCGCCTCAACTTCTTGAAAGTGTAACACTAATTAATTATTTTGATAGAGTTGGTTGCCTCTAAATGTTAAAATCGGAGAGTAATAATTTTAAATTTGGCTTTGAATTCACTGTA
The DNA here is from genome assembly GCA_026543055.1 of Argiope trifasciata. Taxonomy (NCBI): domain Eukaryota; kingdom Metazoa; phylum Arthropoda; class Arachnida; order Araneae; family Araneidae; genus Argiope; species Argiope trifasciata. Next base: position 1,060,001 of record JAPMOQ010015914.1, on the reverse strand, counting down.
TGTAGACGAATGTTTTCCTTTTGAGTTTACAAAAATAAAATGTTTGAAATAAAGAAGGAAAATTAAATTAATTTTTTTATCATATCATTGATATATATGGCATTTATCAAATATAAATTAGTTTGTAATTTATTATTTTATGTTAAATGCTCAAACACTTTTTAAAATCTGCGAATAATTAGAATATATTTTTGGAATTTCAATTGCTTTTGCGCGATTTGATTTAAACTCTTTCAAAAAACAAGTTGAAACATTTCTTCAATCATAAAAACTTCAAAGGCAAAATGTTCTATGATAAATGTGCCGAAAATGCAGTTCATTTTTAAATTCACATCATGATGCTTTAAAGTTAAACACTTATTAATTATTTTTTTAAAACTGTTTGTCCCTGAGTTTTACACTACTTTGCTAGTGCTACTACTTTTAAATCTTGCTTTCAATATTTTATCTGTAGACGAGCGTTTTCTCTAGGAGCTTTAAAAGAAAATCGAAAAACATCTCGTAGTTGGTTATGTCATTTGCACCTGTTCAGCGAGTTTTTAGCTGGTTATAAATGCTTTTTTTAAATGCAAGTTATGTAAGTTAATTTTCATTAGCAGGAGACAATAAACTTACTTTAATATCATTAATGAAAGTTTGGGAATGATTTATATTTTGAGGAAATGTTACTCTATTTTGCATAGAATATAGGGATAGATTGCCGAGAATTTTACAATTTCTAAGGAATTGATCGTTAGAAGTTATTTTTTATTTCCTTTTCCAGCTGTAATTTTCTTTTTTAGAAGATTCTATATTTCGTTCTTTTCTTTACATTTTTAGAAAGTATTCCGAAGAGATTATGTGTCCAGAATACACTAATCATCATAAATAATTATTTTGAATTCTTTTTTGCATTATATTTTTGAAAATAGTAATTTTGAAAAGGAATAACTACTTTATAATAAGGAAAAATTAGAAAGAATGAATCTTTTTTCATGATAATGAAATGGAGAATACATATATCTTATAACTACAACATTTCAGGAAATTTATAGACTCAGAGCATTATGTCTCTAAATTTGATTGCTTTTGCATTTATTAGCACGATACTTACTTGTAATATTTCTGAATATTTATTTAAAACAAATATGATGAAATTCCAATAAAACAGTTGCACTTAGGGAAATGTAGAAATTGTGAATCCGTGCTCAAAATCGGTAAAATAGACAACGTGCTTATGTTCATTTTATTAAAATTTAAATTTAATCATTCTAGCCATTTGATAAATAACAAATTAAATATAATTTATTTAATTCTTTGTTAGATTTACAATGAGAATTAATTTCATTTTAAAGAAATTAAATTTGCTTTATAGAAAAATGTAGTTGCAAAATTTGTTACACAAATTAATAGCAAATTCCATTGACTATTTTATTTAGAATACATTGTAAGGAATTCTAGCTTTGATTTATTGAATCATATTTAATAAAACATTTTAGAAATGGTTGTCAACAATAAAATACTTAATAATAAATTATCATAAAATATTTGTTTCATTTCCTATTCAGTTAATTGAACATCGCAGTTATGTTTAGAATTATTTAAATTTTATCCCCATAGCTATAAGTTCAACTGCACTGACTACTAATATGGCATTTTCAATCTATTGTTTTGATTTATGCACAGTATTCTTGAACGTTTTTGTTTCAATTGCGTTATCCAAAATCTACCAAATTCAAGGTAATATTTAACTACACTTAGAGAAGCAGTTCCAAATATATCAAATATTTAAAGACATTTCATTTATTTAATCATGGCTTGATTTTAATAAATAATTCTATATTGTGAGTTATAAAATTATTTTTTAAACTATTTGTTTTCCTGTGTGTATATTTGGAATAATAAATAGTCCATAATTACCTACTACCTACTCATTCGTCATTCACTGAGTTGCATATAGCATTCAGTATCCTACTCTCAGTGTGAGCCAATATTGGCTAAAGTGGGGTTTAAAATCTGCAATCAACTTCCTGATTCATAATTCTATTTATGTATTATTTTCAAAATTTTAAACTCATATTGTCTGTTTATATATGTTTTTATATTTTAATCTGAGATAATCAAATCTTTTCTAAATCTAAAATTTATGACACATTTTCGTTTTATTTTCTTTATGGTAATAGCTTCAAACTAGGGAATAAATACAATTTACAAGACTTTTATCAAGTTATTTTAAATTCACAACTATAAAATCAAAGAAATATTAATTTATTTCAATTTCTGAAAAAGAAGGCACCCATTTATATGGTGTTCATTTTGTGAAAAATAGAATGAAACGTCTCTCCTCTCCTCTGTTTCAGAAGTAAACTTACAATCCCCAATATTCCTCTCAGTGCGTTTAGCATTGTACTCAAGTTAAGACGTATGGCTCTGTTCTTAAGTGCAGAAAAGTTCACTCAAGAAAACTTTTTATTTTTCTTTCCACATCCGTCGAAAGGGCTTTCAATGGTATTCACGAAGAGAGCTTCAAACATTTTTGTAGAGATGCCTTCTACCGTTTTCTGAGAGCATCAGGTATTTTTTTTTGTGTCTTATCTGAATCTATATTGCTATTTTTTCTTTTTCTGCTGTACTAAAAATAGGCTTTTCCAATAATAGTTCTATTCCTTTGTTACTTTTTATCTGGAGCAATTTTAAACAGTAAGTTAAAGTCTTCTTGAGTTATGGGCTCTTTTCAATACTTCGAAGAAGATACTGTAACATTTTTCCTTTACCCTAATATGGTTAAAGTTATTTAAATTAGATATAACTTTACTCGTTTTCCCACACATAACTAAGTGCACACGGACCTCCAGATAGGGATCAATTTCACTAAGTCCTTTACTATCTAGGTGTGGGAAAACAGCTGTGTGTCCCATCGTTTCAAATAGATCCATCTTGTATACAAAGGAGAGGAACTTTCAAACATCCAGCTAATCCTTTTTTTCCTTATTAAGAGGCCTCAAATCATCAAGAATCGATCAATCACCAGCAACCAATGTCATGAAGTATTGAACACAGTTGCTCTTCAGTCCTTGTTAGATGCAAATTCGTTATGATTAACATGTGCTCTAGAGAATGTTGGCCACCAAGGCGGATATTTAACAGATACTCTCTTCATCGAATTTAAACCATTGAGGAAACGTCACTGAACAGGTTTGTGAACGATAGGGAACTCAAGTTCATCAACGGGGAAACTGGAGGCGGATATCTCTCAGAAATGAAATGCGGTATTTTTTCCAGAAGAGAAAAAAGATGAGGAAGACTTTGAAGTATAACTAGAAGAGACCTCGAAATATAAAAAGTTAGTTCTGGCTTTTTTAATAGTTCTGTGAGATTTGGCCTTCTATATTAGATCCACCAGATAGAGATAGGTAAATCTAGTGTAGCCGTTTAGAATAAGTAAACCATTAGCATTTTTTTTTTCTTTTTGATAATTTATTCTCCGATTCCATCTAGGATATGTTTCATGGTTGAACTGTCATTTGTTTTTGCAAAAAATATTAACCTAGATTAGAACAAGTTATTTCTTTTCTACATATGTGCGGTTCTAAATAAATGATTATTTTGTTACTATACTCCCTTATTCTATCGGTCTTGAACAAGATATTACTATATCTTCTTCACTTAATATTTTTTAAAGTATATATAAAATCAAAGATTCTATCACATTAAAATTAACACATGATGTTATTTATGTTTCGGCAATATTTATGATAAAAATTGAAATATTTCTTTCATTTTTAACCTTTTTAATCAGTTGTAAAATAGGTTAGAAAGTCTATTAAAAGCTTGAATTGTTCATGCAGGAATGATGTTTATTACAACCGGAACAATTATTATAATTTATTAAAAAATTATTTATTATTAATTTATTATTTATTACTCCGCTAAAGCCTTTTTTCAATATCATTTTGAAATATATTAGAACCAATATTTTGAATTATGTTTTTTTTTTCCTAATGAATATATTTTACTATATAAAATACAGTGAATTATACACAAAATTAGAATCTATTTTTGAACAAATAAACGCAATAAATGAGGAAAATATTTATCCTTGAGAATTATTTCTTTAATACTTTAAATAATTAACCTTATAAAAGCAAGAAAAGTCAAAAAAGAAATGTGTGATAATTACATGTGAAATAATTCAGTGCAAGAGATGACAATAATTAAAATATTAAAGTATCTTAATTTGAAGATTTATCATCAACACTCGTTTTTTAGATTGGTATGCAATATGACTTTTTTCAATTCCGATTTCCATCCGGAAAAATATGTCAGGCAGAGATTGCTCTTTTCATTCGTAAATGTGAACTAAAATAGTTGGCTTAACAAATTAAATTTTTTAAAAATATTTAATTGACATTCACATAGAACGGCACATAACAGACCAGAATTTAAAATGAAAATAATACAAGTCAAACAACATTCAGCTCCTAACATCAAGTCTCTCCAGCCGTTCACCTCTCCCTTGCCTTCCCACTTCACCCTTCGCTTCCCTTCAGTTTGTTTTCTAATTCTCATCATCATCAGCGCAGTATACATGAAAGTGATAGGTATTCGAAAGTTTAACCTAATTTGATTTGTTTAATTTTTTATTGAAACGTGTGAAACCAAAAGTCACAAACGGGCTACCCCGATTCACCAGAAAGCATACAGAACCATTTGCGGGAACTGTGGCTGAGTCTTAAAGGGCATCAATGGTCACGGTACAACCCTTCCCAAAGCAAGTGTCGGCCGTCGTTGATGGGAGGAGGTAGATTCTTAACTTTTTATGCACCAAAAAGCAAGAAGCAACCACTGTGCCAGAATTTTCATGCTCTAAAATACGAGGCTTCTCCCCTTTTTTCGGCGGGACATAACGGTGAAAGGAGAATAACGGTTAAAACAAATTAACAGTTCCATTTTAATGGAATTTTAATTTGATGACATGGCATATTTTATCAAGCAGACAGAATAAAATATTCCCCTTTCATAATTTTATATATATTAAACAACTTAAGATTATATACCTTAACGTTTTTTCTCGTTTCTTAACCGTTTAGTTTAAAATTATGTTTTGAATGGAAGAAAATAAACAAGATATATGATTTTTTTTTCTCCTTGAGAAATTCTGTCTGCTATATTTGCTAAGGTTTCAAACTTTAATTAGGTTAAAATCCTAATATTATGTATGCAAGTACACACTATTATAATATTGAACACATATATTTCACATATCAAAAGCTAGTTTCCATCTCATGAATTTAAGGCAAAATTTCTTTGAATATTCAAATAATTTAAATATAAAATTGCTGCTTTAAAATCCTTCAGTAATATTTAGTAAGTAAATAAGAATATACTTATGTTATCTAACAAATGAATATCTTCGGTATTTAAAAACTGGAATTCTAAAGATATTTTGACGTTCCATGAAAAATAACCAGAGAAGAAGTCTCCCTAAAACTTTCTCACAACTTTTCGAAATAAGGTTTTGTACCTCAGAAAGCCTTGCATAGTTCTGGAGTATAGTTGTTATGAAACTTTAATCTTAGGTATGAATTAACCATTTTTACTGAATTTATCATGTTAACCTTTTCGAGTTGGCAAGTTATTTAAGATTAAACCCTTATATACGGTTAATAGCATACAAAAATCTAATCTGTGCTTTAAATGTCTTTTTCTCAATCGATTAAAACAAAAATTTGTAAAAAAAATAGTCATAAAATCCCTTATCAAATTTTATGCATTTAACTCATTGTATTTTTGTGTTATTGAGCTTATATGCTACTGAAAGTACATACCGACAGATGGCCAAACACAAATTCGATGTAACTAAATATTTTAATTGTGTCTAACTCATAGATGTTAAATGTGTAAACCGAACCTGAATCTATCTATCATTTTGTAGTTATCCTGGTAAATGATATAATAACTGCGGAGACAAAAACTGCACGGATTTTGCTCAAAATATGATACACATCTACACTTTTGGTGTAAAAACTGTATGCGAAATCTCATCCCTCTTGTTCAAGGATTTTTTTGTGTTAACACTGCTACACTCAGAGGGGTAAAGGCGAATTTTTCGAACTCAGAAAAGTCTAAAATGCTGAGATTCGTCAAAATTTTGAATTCGAAAATATTCGACTTCTACACATTCTCTATACTAGGCTTATGAGAAAGTAAAACTACCTGAACATCTTTACGCACTCCAGATGTCGTAGATTGGAAAAAAAGACAAAAATAGAAAGTTTAAAAAAAATAAGAAGTTAAGTTATGATGAAGATTGCCTCCCATTTAATCCATAGCGTGGAAATTACAGGTCGTTATCTGACACTATCTTGGTCAGTGCTGGAAATGTGGAGCGGCACTTTACAGCGAAGAATCTGTCTATTCGCAATAAAAGTAACGGTACGGGAATCAGAATTCAATCCTGGGGAAGATTTTCGTCTCCTTTCGTTTCTTTCACGGCAACTAGTCAATCTACTCTTCGATTTCTTCTTTAAAAGTGATTCAAATCGGGAAACCAGCATTTTCAATTTCTGCTTTTCTATCCTACCATTTAAATACGAAACAATGGCGACTGGAAATATTCTTTTTCATTCATTTTCTTAAGAAACTAGGAAAAAATGTGTTTAGAATAAAGTGGTATTTCATTGAAATTCAACCGGAAACTTTTGAATATTTTTGAATTGTGTATTATAACAAATATTTGGAAACTATTTTATTATATCTTTTCCATTAGTTCTATCAAAACATATTTTTGACTAAGTGATAATGTTGGAGCTTATGCATGAATACTATTTTGGATTTTCTTCCCGTCCTCACAATCTCTCAAACCTTTCGTCTCAGTTTATGTTCCATGCAGCAGTTTTATTATATCATGCATGTTCAGAAATGATGCCAAGTACAAAAATATTTCATCGATGCTATTTATATTGATATTTCGACAAATATTTCAGACTATTCTGAATTATTTCTAACAAAATAAAAAAATAAAAATTCTTAACTCGCAATGATTAAATAATAAACAGGTATAAATGGAGATCAATAGTGAGAAATAAATAATTTCAGGGCAAGGAAATTCAATAAAGTTGTAACTAGATGCAGATTTTACTGTTGCAGAATATATAAAGTGTGCACTTACATTGTTACATATTACATAGTATAGATATATGCATAAATAAAGTATCCTGAAAGCATCTGTATGTTTGAAAGAGAAAACTCGAAAAATATTTGACTAACATTAGAGATATTTGTACTATTTTAGCGCATTGATTGTAGAAGGTTTTAGTATCTTGAAGTCATATCAAAATAAAAAGAGTTTAATAATGGCGATTCTAATTATTTTCCTTACATGATTCGCGCATGCGTAAAACAGCAATATCTGTGAATTGCACTTATCCGCACATGTGCAGAAATATCAGACTGCGCATTCGCGAAAAGCAAGAGTTACATTTCTTTGTTTTCTGATTTTAAACATTCATTCAAAACTCATTATTCACCCCGAATAAAATTAAATACAACCGTGGTCGCAGCACATTGATTGCCTATAAGCGATACTGAAAATATAGAGGAAAGAATTGTTCGGTTGGCGAATGGCAGGGAAAGATTATCATACATAAGGGAAGAAAATATCTTGTGGAACTAAGTAATCGTATCTCTTTAAATTGCTCTACAATTGAATTACAGAGTTAAAATGAATCAGACAAGCTTACAACTTACCTTTTCCACTTGAATGTTATGCCACAAGCAACGCTGTGCAGATACTGCTAGTTACACACACACACACACACACACACACACACACACACACACACACACACACACACACACACACACACACACATATATATGACAGCCATAGATATTCCCACATTCAATACATTGATTATTCAATTGAGACCATTTTCAGATAGAGGACGGAATTAACATGTCATACCACCCATTATTCGCCCATTTCGAAATATGCTTCGATGATCTTTTCCCTGATAAAAGTTGGTGGACCGAGAAACGGCTTATGGATGCGACAATCTAGACTTAGTCATTAAATCTCCATAGATAGTATTTAGGACCATCTACATCTAGTACTTATAAAACCACGTATTTCTAAAGTTTAAAGTGCAAATTTTATGCAAATAAACATCTTCAATACTTTTAAAAGATCTCTTAAATGCCATAAATGATTGCAGCAAAACACATTGCTTCATAGAATTTAAGAGAAATCTGTGAATGAATATTTCTTGCGGTATATTCACGCATATTCAGCAATTATATATGATTTCGTCTTTCCATAAATAGAAGACATAAAAATAATATTCGAAGTGATATTCAAGAAGTAAATTATTTATACAATCAGGGGGCAGATGAGTATACGAAAAATTGTTTCTCAAACTGAAAGTCTTAGAATACTGTTATCATATATGATGGCTAGACTTTCGGATTACTCTAATATTTGCAGGAAAAGATTGCTAGGTGAAAATTTTCCAAATTAGTTTGGTATGTAATGGAAATATGCAACTCATAGGAAGCAATGTTTGAAATTACTTTTAACCACATGGTATATGCTTTCGCATTCATATTTGCAAGACAAACTTGAGAAAATTTACTTTTTGTGGAATGGTGGCTCTCACATGTATAAGTCTGTCGGGGTCACAAAATCATTCATGTCAAGAGTAATACCATTGCGGGTAAGGGTTCAGAGATTATCCTTCTCTAATTACGTTCTATGGATGTGTGAACAAAATATTTAAATGAAGTTCTCCCCGTAAAAATGGTTGGCAAGCGTGAGTAGGTAACTTGTACTCATGTATTGGAAGGCGCTATTGAAAAACAAGATTAAAAAATTCGAATTAAATCTCAATATCTATATAGTCAGTGGGTTTATCATTGACGAATGCCATTAGAGACAACAACTTACTTTCATAAAAAAAAAAGAAAAGTCTAGATGACATTTATAATATTTACTATATGAAGACTCGTTATTTATGCGATTGTGAGTGATGTCGATGTTAACAAACAAACACAAGAACACACTTTAATCAAAAACTGTACAACATTAACTCAAGCGGTAGACTTCAACAATACATGAATGCAAATAGATTCCGGTAAATATTTTTATGTTACTGCGTTTTCTTTGAGTTTGGAGTTCTTAAGGGATCATTTATTCTTGATAGAAACATTTAAACAATTATTCATGAATAACACTTACAAGACAAGCTACAGCAAAATATTTACAAATATATAGTTGAAGATTATGTATGAAGTTTTCAGAAATTAAGAACAAGCGAATTGAAAGAAAATATTTGCTCAAATGTACTTCAAATATTTTAGTCATCAATGAACGATATTCTTTCTTATTGTTATTTATTTCATTTAGATGTGTTTTTCTTTTCCTAATGAATCAAAGATGCATTATCGTAAAAAATATGATATTTGCAATATTAAAAAGTCCAGTAACATTTATTTGCAATAAATATTTTAAACAAATTTTATGTTTTTAAAATATATTATTAGCAATCAATTTAGGCATTTTTTATAAAAATTATCAAATCAAATCATCTATAAACTTTACATAATCATTTAAAAGCTAATTCGAACTCATTTTATGAAGTATATTTGTAACTCATCGTATTTACATAAGAAATTAATTACTTATTTTTAAATAAAATTAATGAAACTATTTAAAAGAAATTAATTAAATGACATTTATATTCAAATATAAAATTTCAATGTAATCTGGAAATAATATTATTTTACTTCATTCTCGTCGCAAAATTATTTTTTATAATTTAAATTCAATTCTCAGAGAGCATTTGTAAAATATTCACTTCTTAAAACACGAAAACTACGAATTATTTTCCGAATAATGAAATGAATGAACCACGTCAATAGTCAAATCCATTTTGCAAAGATAGCAAAGTATTATTTCAATATAGCTGATTAAAAGCTCCAGATATATAATTTCTGGATATTCCGAACCTAGCCTCTAAATTCCCTGAAAATCTGAGGAGAATAGTATGCGTGCAAAAGGTGCAAAATAACTGAAGTAATATTCTATATCTAGTTGCTGGGAACAATGAATTACAGTTGAACACTGAACAGCGAGCCCGTCTAAGAATTTTACTGCAAAATTCCATATTCTCATACAGATCATTAAGTGTAATTAGAGCAGTGCATGGCAAAGCCTATTACCATGGTTTATCCGTGTATATCGTTAATCAGAGAATTCATAATATCCACCTCTTTTATTGCTAGATCGTGATTCATAAGAAAATTTTTCGGTCTTACTCAGATTTTTCTATATATATTTCATCCTCTAATGTTAATAGGTAATACATAAATGAAATCTAGTCTTGGCTGGGGAAATAATTCGGAGTAGTCACCTCTAAATTTTTCCACTTACAATAATTATGATTTTCCAATAAACGCTTTAATGCACTTATTACAGATTATAATTTAGGACATTCTGTTAAGTCTCAAACACCAAATAATAATAAGAAAATTTAGACACTTGGATTAAACTAAATTTTTTTTTTACTGAATGGATCTAGTAAATATTTATTTTGAGTTTCTTTACTAGACGGTTTACACCAAAATTTGACAGAAACAATCACGCGTTCATGTGCAGAATTTCAATTATTTAAGAGACTGTGAATTTATGAACATTGAGATTGCATGCGAGTGAAAATAAAGATAAACTGTCATTTCTACGATATATTTGGTTAAAAATATAATAAGAACCTAAACTTCAGATGCTAAATTTGTGTATTTAACTATTCAGTTTTTTGTTATTTGTTGTTTGTCAAAAAAATTGCTTTCAATTCCATATAACAAATTTCATCCCTCAATGTCAAAGCGGTTTTTTTTCTCATTATTTTGTTAAAAGATAGGAATATGATATCAATGTTCATGGTATGCATCCATAAATTAAGTAATTTAATTTTTAAAAAAGAAAATAAGGTGTCTGCATTTTTTTACTATTAAATATTTATGACTGCAATAAAAATACGTTAACTCGTTATTTTCTTCTCCTGTTTTTATCATTTTACTTCTAAACTAAAGATATGTCAGTCTCAAATGAAAGAATTTCTTTAAATTACAAGTTAAGGATTTAGCTGAATAATTTTTATCCATCTTTGAAAAAGTGAAATTTAATTATGGAATTTATTTACGTAATCAACAAATACATCTTAATTGATTGTCTGGTTGCACATGTGATGTAAACTTTAATTATTGCGAAAATATGCCTTAATAAAGTTCTTTTGTCGCAATATACAATTAATAAATTTAAGAAGTAATTATTTATAAAAGTAAACATATCAAGGTAAAGTATCTCAATAAAAATCTGATTCTTTCAAAATTTAAAATGATATCAGTTTCTCTTATATGGGAATGCATTATAATACTGAGTAGAAGAAAAAAATTAAAAAAATATCTAAAATTTTTTATTGCATTAAAGAATTTATAAATAATTGTACTCATATTTTGTACCAATTTTGGAATAAAACTGTAAAATATAATATTTTTATTTAGTAAGTGTTATTTATATCTAATGCAACATAATTTAATACTTTTTTATGCATTCCAAAAACACATAACCTCTAAATCAGTTCATATTATATAAATGCAATGAAATGTTTTCCTTTCTTATAATAAATGCTCAATAATGCTTTGTGGTCAATGCATAAAGTGAAGGTCTAAATTTTTATATAAATATTTCAAATGAATGTTTATTAAACATTGTAAAATCTATTTTATAATAATATATTACATCACATAAAAAAAGTAAAATTTAAACGAATAGATTCATTTTTAGTATGTATCACTAACTTCATTTCAAATATTTTAAATGCCATATCTATTTTTTATGTAAACACATTTTCACTTTTTTCAAATTTTGCAAAAATTTCAAGCAAAATCTATTGATTTCATATACATTGATCCCTACAATTATTATTCGAAAAACAAGTACAAATTTCCCACCGGTATTAAAATTAACTTTTTCTCAAAGAATTTCCCATCTACCAAATATTTTATGACGTATTTTCAAGAAATATAGAGAAGATGATTTTCAAATTAATTTTCTCTTCCCATAAACATTAATATTTATGCTGGTATCGCTGCATTTTCTGATTGTTAAAACAGAATGCTTCTAATTTTAAATCATAAATTCAATGAACCTTTGCAAGACGAATGTTTCCCCTATGATTTAAAATAACGAAAAAATATTTTTAAATAAAGAATCCCGAAAAAAATTCTCGTGTTTTGGTAATGCCATTTGCACCAGTACAATGAGTTCTTTCATTCAAAGAAATGGGTGTTTCGAATGCATTCGAATGCAAATTAAGTTTAAGATGTAAGAAGCAATAAACTTTCTTTAATTCAATTAATGTAAAATTGAGAAATGTTTTCATTCTAAGAAACTGTTGCTGCATCGAGAATAAGAACTGTGGAATAGTCAACTGAGAATTTCTCGGTTTACGTGGAATTGAAAAAAAAAAAAAATAGAAAGAATTATTTTTTTTTCGTTGTTTGAAGCTATATATTTTTTTCGACATGGTTCCCATTACGATACCTTTTTATAATCAGAAGGTTCATCCATGAAATTATGTATTCATAGAACACTAATCATCATGGAATATAGTTTTGTAACTTCATTTGTAGGTTTTTCCTATTATCTATGAAAATCGTAATTACGAAATCTGCATACCTTATAAGAAGCAATTCTTGTATATATATAAATTTATTAACGAATGTATTGATTATGATCAAATTTTATATTTAGATAAAGTTTTATCCTTAAAATGTTTTTTTATTTAGGCGTTTTTCCTACAAAAGTCATTTTTTTATCATTAACTATTAGTGGATTTTATATATCCGCTTACATTCTGACATGCCATTTAGCTCTATCTCGTTAATTTTTGTGGTACTTGCATTTTCGGTATTTTGTATTTTGTTCAATTCTAGTATATTTTTTCATTTCCACCTTTTCTAGATAATAATTTAATGCATTTTTTGTAGTAATGTAATACTATTAATTCTTAAAATTAATATAATTTTTTTTCTATAGAGCAAATGGCTGAAATGTATCTAAATGCCATTATGTGTTAGTTAACTTTTATGATTAAAGTGCTTTTTTTTACTTTATATGTTTGGATCGAATAAATTGTACCATAAAATAATTTGCCATTAATTTAAATAAATTTAAAATTAGAATTTGAACGAAATATTTAAATCACATATAAACTACCATTCAAACATTTGTTATACTTCATAACCAATATTAAAAAATCTTGCATGTTTCTGGCAAATGCTTTATGAAATGGATATCCGATATACATTAGTATTCTATGAAAAAATATTCGAAATTTCTTATTAAATATTTAAAAAAAATTGAAACTATTCCTGAAAGCAAAATAAAACTAAGAACTTAAATTTTTAAAATTAATATTTATGTTTATGTTGAATTTTATATTGCAGATTCAGAAATCGCTATAATATAATTTAAACATTGTATGTTCAAGTTATGAAAAATTAACTATGTAAATCCATATTTTAAGTCAACAGACAGTAAGGAATTATTATATGGAAGTTTGTAAGAAATTTATCCGAGATTTATTTGAAAATAAACATTTCATTAGATGTTTTATTATTATTATTATTATCAATTTGTATATTTTTACAACTCTCTTAGTAAAATTAGACTGTTTATTTGATTCACTATGTGTGTATGCATTAAAATTGAATTTAATTCATAAAACATACTCAGATATATCAGAATTGTACAGATCATTGACTGATTAAAACAGCTAATTAGCTACAAAACAGAAAAAAATGTGCATAGGTCTAGTTTCAAAATCTGCTACAGCATAGTAATTGTCGTATGCTATTATTATGAACTGTTTATAATTGATGTTCTAACAATTTCTCATGACACAAAAATATCCATTTACTTTTTTATTAATTCATGTGATTGATAACAGCTTCGTTATTATCTCTAATGATAGCTTGCAGATGAAATTATGTTGAGAGCTTAGTAAATTTTTTAGATTATTATAAATTATTCTTCAAAAAAGGCAATTAAAATAACTAAGAAATGTACAATGATCTAATAAGTCCAAGAAGAGTTTCCTCAAGAAATATGAAGACCAAAATATAGAAAGCAACAATCTACTAAGTTGTGAAAGAACCTATTATACAGTATATATCAATTTCAGTGTATAAGAGACAAATATCACCATAGTTAGGATTTTCTTCGAGATATGTGTCTACCAGTATTTCGGTTGTCATAAATACACCATATACCTTGCACATAACTAATTTAAGGGTATTGGTCTCAAAATAATGGCTGGATCAATTGATTTTTTCTACGACAACTCTTTCCAACCCTTCGCTGACACCCATTGAAAAAGTGACATAATTGAAATGTTTGTTTCAGAGGGTTAATCTCCGTCATAACCGTTTAATCCCTTTAGGGGCCTTTTATGGCCAGTTATTTATGTAAAAGATAAAAAGAGCTATTCCTATAATGAATCATAATTAAATGATGGCTTTTAGGAAAGGCAAAAATCCTTAGTAATTCATTTTCTAAACAGAGAATCATAAATATAATTAGATTCCTAATTTATTATGGAGAACTGTTACAGTTAGATTAACCTTATCAATTTTTAGGGTATCATTTAATATGCCCCGCATCTTAATCATATTAAATCTTTTAACGTCCTAAAGGAATTATCTTTCATATTCTTTTATATTTTCATAATTTTTTAATACAGAGCATTATCATATTCATCCATCCAGTTTCATTGTACTCCACATATTCTTCATTCCAGTTTTATCATTTCTTGTTATGCTTTATGTTTTTGCATTTGTCATTTGTTTGTTTCTTTCATATTAATTGCTGTGTAATTTTTTCAATAAAGTCCGCCAACTTTTATATCAAACAAGAAAGGAACCATACGAGTTCTAGAAAAACAGATATGTTGTTGAATGTTTTTAAAAAATATTTTTAAAATGTATGGAAGTGTTAAACGGTTGCAAAGAATTGGTAGATTGGGTTTGCTGAAAAAAAATACAGGGAATGCATAGGCATCAGAGATATTCTAAAACATTCCTAAAATATACAAAATAATAGAGGAAATTAAAAATATTTCATTTATTCATCCAAAAGTATTTTTTAATCTGCTAAAAATTAATTTATTAAATGAAAATTATTGCCAATCAGTTGCGCAAAACTTGCAAGATAAATAATGTCAATTTTATTTTTAACAGTGGCACTTCTTGATGTCTCACATATTTGTCACTTTGTAGCAAATGTAATTGCGATTGAAATATATTATTTTTCTAACGAAATGGCCCAATTCTGTGAATTGAATTCATTGAATATAGGATGGATAAATATTCAGAATTTATGTAATACTATAATATAATTAGTCAGGCATTATAGTTAAAGAAATGGTCCAGTCAATTTCCGGATTCTTTTTATAGTTTGTCATTTTCGTTCTTTATAAAGCGGAAACCTCTGTGTGGTAACCATTATAATAATAATATGGACGTGAAGCTTATAATGCAGATATTATAATAGTGTGTAATGATGTGGATCAGAATCTATTTCTTGCAGATATATTATTCACTGCTATACGAGATTGTGATGAAGAAACAATTTAGCCTACTAAATTGTGTATAAAGTGGCTGTTAACCAAAAGCATCAAAGTTTGCTTTATTTAATCGCTGCCTCAAATTCTAAATAATAAGTTCTAATTAGTTCGATATCGGAATACAGAATATTTAGCAAAAAATGACATGTATCTTGATTCCGATGATTAGCAAGTATCTGAATTGCAGTCATATGTCTTCAATATGCATTGCCCTATTGAAATGATTTGTTTCTTATTATGCCCGCATTTTTTAATAAATCACGTATATTTATAATAATATGCACTCAATTTGTTAGGTTGAAAGTGTTCTCTGTGAAATAAATTTAATTGAATTGCATTTTTAGAGAAAAAAATTATAAACCCCATAATTCCAATGAGACATATTTACATTTGTGTTGCAAATGCATTATTAAATGTTGTATGCATTATTTAAAGATAAATCTTTGTACAATTTATTGTTTATTTAATTTACAACTCCCTTTCCCAATATATGATGCAAGCTAATTGTAGAATCATAAAGTATGTAACTGTCGCAATATTAAGAAGCCATTAATATTTATTTATAATGAATAGTTATAAATACGTTTTTTATAAGTGCTTTATAACGCGCTTTTAATATTCAATTTGTTTAGACAGCATTAATTGCTGCAATAACCAAGTCAAAAAATTTATATAATATAAACATTTTTCATAACAAATTATTAATATTCCATATAAAAACAATTAAAAGCGTATCTTCATTAACGATTTTCCTATTAGAAAATAATCAAATTTTAATAAATAGATTAATCGATGTTTACTTAAAATTTAGATTTCGAGTAATCTATTAAATGAGGCTTATAGAGGAAATTTAAAGGATTAATTTTAACCAAATCATAAAGCATTTCATATTTAATTCATTCTGGAGAAAACTAATGGTTGTTTAATAAGTTTATCCTTCTGAAAACTGTCATAGATTTATATTTATTCAATGCGTGAAAGCCGCGAATTATTTTACAACTGATAAATTGAACAATACGCATCAATATTCAAATCCATATATCAGCGAAATCTGTACACTCATGGATGAAATTAATAAATTTAAGTTCCACAATTTCAAGAAATACCGTTCAATTTCTGCCAAAATATCCGGCGAATGATATCAGCAAACAAAGGTGCAAAATAGTGGAAGCATCATTCGGTTGTTAATTACAGAGAACAATGAGTTTGATATCTGATGGTGTAGATACTATTTTTAATGCCATGTTAAGTATGCAAAATATTTAGGAGTATTTAAATCAAGGCTGAATAATGTTCATTAGCATGACCTCACTTGGTGTACCTTTAAACACAGACTTCACCTGTTTTTACATCAAATAATGATTCGCAAGGAACTCTTCGATCCTTATCAACTTCTTTCATAAGAAATTTTTGTTTCGACTATAATTTTGACTGTCAAAACCAACTGAAAACAAAGAATAATGAGTATATATCACAATTATTCCTAATTACAATCGTATTCATGGCAGACATTGAATTTGTACAAAAATTTATGCTAGGCTTCAACATTGCCCAAATTTTTAAATTAATAGTCATAAGAAATAAGTTTATACATTCCTTTTTTATTTAATATCAGAAGAATTTTTGTTATGTTACATTGATCAATATGATACCGCTGAAAACACAATAAACCTATATGCTGCTGAAAAATAAATTATTTTCACTGATCTGTTTCTAAAATATTCTTGATTTATAACTATTATAAATAGTAAAAAATAACCTACATATCTATGAATAAAATTTATCACGATGTGAAAAACTTGGATTATATTAGTATAACTTAATTAGCGATCACCTTGCAGAAATTTTGTGCATTAATGTTTGATGTCTCCTTTGAAAAAGCCATAAATACGGTCCAAAATAATAATATTTCAAACATTAAAATTAGCTTAAAAAGCCGTACTTTTTTATAAAAAAAATGAATATTCAAGAATTAAATATGAAATAATACAAGTAAAGGGTATGTACACAAATTTTAATTTTATAAGTTTTTAAATTGAGTTTTTTTTTACCTCATATAATTTGAAACAGGGAAATTTATGTTATTTAAGTATTCTGTTTATAAATTTATTCATAAATTTATGTTATTTATTTATAGAACTGGAAGTAGATGCTTATCTCCAGTAGTTTAGGAGTCTACTGAGTCGCGTTTAAAGTGGACACACAAACATATTCTTGGAAACTTAAATCTGCAGAAGACAATTGGTTGTTTCACGTATTTTATATAAAAATCATTACACATGTCATTTGCTTTTAAAGCATTTTATATGTTTAATGTTTTTTATATATATAATTTTCTCATATTAAAAATTGAAGAGGCAAAAAAAATTTAAAATGTTCTCACTTGCGATAGAAAGCAACAAGCTATACATGAAATCATGACAAATTTGAGAACGATTGCAATTTTAACATATCACGAAAGTATAGTTTGTTTTTTAATACAAAATGGGTTAAAAGAAAAATTTCAAACTTCTATTTTTAATAATACATTTTAGTACCCATTGAATAAAATAGAAGAAAAAATAGGTATTCATGTTTTTTTCAAAGGAATACAGTGTTTACATTCGCGTTCTATAAATGTCTAATATAAATTCATAATTCACAGTGAGAAATTGATTAAACTATCACTAATATTTAAAATTAATATGAAAAATAAAATTATGGAATATTAAAATAATATTTCAAAATAGAATTTAATTATATTTAACAATTGAGTCAGATTTAATTGTTTGAACTGAATTACTCCTAAATCATTCGATAACGATGTCTTCAGGAAAATTCTGTTTAATGGGAAGATTTTAGGAAATTATGAAAATAATTATAATCAATCAGTGGAATTATCTAAAATATCATAATAATCATAACAGTAGAATTATCTAAAATTTTATAGATTGATAAATTTAATAAGAGTGAATTTCGAATTAAAATTTTATTTTTCAAATTATTAAAAAATTACATTTTTGATTTTCTTACCAAAAATAATTTTATTAATATTTTAGCAATATGTTTTTTCGTTTATTTAAAATTATTTAATGAAGTAGAGGGCGTACATAAACAAAATTAAATTAAATCATAAATTTTTAGTGCATTCTAACTTACAAATCTTAATATTTATAAAAATTACATCTCAAACAGCTATTATAACAGAATTGCCTTTTATCAAACCATGGAAAGCCCGAATCATTGCACATCAACACATGTGTACTTATTGCTTGGATAAATATACAAATGCTGCACAAAGAGATTTTCTGGTTAATCCAGAATTTGTCGTTTAGATGCTCCCAAGATTTGTGGAGAATAATTCGAACAAAATTTAGAAAACTACAAACAACAGAAGTCTAGATCTAATTTCCAGAATTCAGAATTACAGCTGAACTCTAAACAGCGCGGCCGCTTAAGAATTTTACCGTCGCTTTCCATATTCCCATTCAGAGTATTATGAGTTATTAATGCGCAGCATGGTAAATGCTCATTAGTATGACAAGGCCATGAATATCGTTAGTCAGAAGAATCAGAATATTCATTGGTCCTTACATCAGGATGAGGATTCACGAGAAAACAATTCATTCTTTTTTGGAATCTTCTAGTATTTACTAATATATTTCAGATATTTAATTTCAGGAAATAAAAATTCCAGTCTTATATATTTTTCTTTTAAACATGCTGTAAAAATATCTATAGTTTCAGCTTTTAAAAATTATATAAATAATAAAATGAATTTTTAATGAATAAAGAAGAATTTTTTTATTTGTTACAAAAATAAGAATGCATATTTACATTTATCCAAAATCTATATCTTAAAAAATTATATGTAAGAGTTTCAATAGTTTGAAAGTATATCTTCAAAAGCAGAAAACTGAAATTACAAAAAAAATATTGTTTAAATTATTAAGCTTCAGCCTTTAAAAATTATAAGAACCGGGCACAAACAGTTCAAAGGCTTTAACTGCTTCTCCCTAAGTTTGATTAAATAATCTTCAGGAAACAATTTAAAACTTTTTATGTATCTTACAAAGATATATCTTTTTTTCTTTCTTCAAAATTTTGAACCTGCAGATTATTTTAAGGCAGATGTGCAGAAAATGTTTCTATCTACATTCACCTAACGATCTTTTAAAACTTACCACTTATTACTTATGTTAACAGAGTTGTTTATATGCTACTGTAAAAATCAGATTTTTCTAATTTTCCATTTTCGATTCAGTGCTTTTTCGTTGACTTACGTATGCTTCCCCTATGATTTAAAAGAAAAGGAAAAATTGGAAATAAAGAACAAAGAAAAGAAATTTCGTGTTTTGGTAATGCCATTTGCACCTGCTCCGTGAATTTTTACGGAAGGAAAAAACACTGTGTTCGAGTGCATTCGAATGCAAATTAGCTTTCGGAAGCTGGAACCAATAAACTTTCTTTAATGCCATTAATGAAAGATCGGAAAAGGTTTTTCTTGTGAAAAACTGTTGCTGCATCGTGCATAGAAAATGAAGAATAGTCAAATGAGAATTTCCCTGTTTACATGGAAACGAAAAACAAGCAGATAATTATTTTCTCACATAGCTATTTTTTATCTTATATACAAATAAAGATAGTTATATTCTTGTTCTTAATTCATTTATAGACAATAACTATTTTCTTCTTTCTATAGAAATTTTATTTTTGAAGACGTAAATTTCTTTTGTCATTACAATTAAAATTTATTTTTACTAAAAGCTTTCATAGAATTTTTTTCAGAAATTCATTTGATTACTTTATTTCGGAACCACTTAAGGAAACTCTGATTGTAACCGAATAATTAAAAAAAGCACATCAGCATGTAGCATTCATGATTCAAAACAAAAACAAATTGTTTTGAATAATTAAAATCAAAATTTTCATGACTTTCACGTTTAGACATCTAAATATGCCTATAACATCCATCTGTCATAAAGTGATTTGTAATATTCTGTGTTTTCACATCACAAGCTACCATTATTTTTAATACGTTTCAGACATACAATGCACACATCGTTTCTTCTGCACATTCTTTTCTAATTTTCACTTAATATCATCAGCTTTTTTTTGCATTTTTAGGAATGGTTTCGTGATTTATTCTAATACTTCATACACCTGTAATCCTCCATTCTGATAAATATAACTAAACCAGGAAGATACCAATTTCTTTATTGACCCATTTCCTATTTAAAATATATTTCATTACGTGAAACACCTTTAAAACCTTTTTAAAGAAGTTTCTGGAAGAAAGAATGCTTAGCTTTACTTATAAATTTAAGCAGAAACCATACCCTATTATATTTAATCTAATTCCTGTTCTTCTGAAATAAATAAAATTGTGATACAAATTAGGTACTGTTTCTAAAATTACAGAATTGATAATGGTTTAATAAATATGCAGTTTCTTTATTTATTATATTATCAATGTTTTTAATATGAAAAAATGTTAAGTCAATTTTTTTTAAATTTCCAAATCCAATTATCTTTCCTTATTTTTTAAATTTCATGTATGAAGTAATAGGTAAACAATAAAAATATTATAAAAATGATGAAAAGCATTTAGCTTAATTGGAAAGCTTACATAATATTGCATTTTATCTTGCTTTATTTGATTTAAAATTGCTTATTTATTTTCGAAATTGACTGAAAAAATATTATGAATAAATCTAAAAAAGAGAATTGACAGTTTTTCATCAAAAATATGAAATACGTATGTAGCTCTTTTACTTCATATTTCTATTATTATACACGAACCATAAGAAATTTATGCCTCAATAATTTTACGCTTTATTTTTTTGTTAGTTGTGGCTCTTATTATAGACAATCCAGCTGACAAAAGTCATTTAAACTTATGCTGTGCATTAGCTTCTGAGGGTAAAGGCCTCTGAGCACCTTATGGCAGAAATCTGACTTTTAACTCTATGAAGATGATTCTCACACACTCGCCTGCACAACCCTTTTTGTCGGAGGAGAAGGGGGGTGCTCTGTCACACATCTCACAGAATAAAAAACAACCTTCCAGAACCAAGAACTTCAGGATCACTGGCAAAACTCTGTACTCCTGGGCCAGGACGATGGAATAATTCTATGTTACTATAACTCATCAAATCGTGAGAGCTAAGGATCATATTTTCATCTTTTAATCAGCATTTTTTATAAAGGGGAAAAATGGCAGCAATTTTTTGAACCAATACTTTATAGGTCACTAGAAAATAGCAGTCAAATAATATTCAACAAAAATATGCAAACACAAAAAAATTGAGATCAGATATAAAAATAAATAAATAAAATATACGTGCCTTTTTTACCACACATTTATGACATATCTTTGAAACATAAAATTTCATTAAACTGAATTCTTTTGATATTTAATGATTTTAAATGCTGAATATTTTATTATGTTTTAAAGATTAACAATAATTTTTGATGAGGACTAATATATAAAAATAATCTCATTTTTTCACACAAAAAAGTATTTTCTAAAATTAAAATTTCGAATGAAGTTTACTCAGTGCCTATTTTCAAGGAGAAAAAAGTAACTTCTTTTTATCTACACTCCACATGGTATACATTGGACATCAAAGGAGAAGACAAAATAGTTGGTTGGGCAAGAAAAGCAAAGGTATGATGAAGATTGCCCTCCACTTAATCCTCAGCGAGGGAATGATAGGTCGTTATCTCGCGCCATCTCAGTTGGCTGCAGAAATGTGGAACGGCGTTTTACCACGAGATTCTGCCTGTGAAGGCAAAGGCTCGGGAATCGGAATTCAATTCTGGAAGATTTTTGCTCTTTTCCTTTCTGCCACTGCAACTGGTCACAGTGTGTTTCGATTTTTGTCTTTAATTCGTCAAAAAAAGATTCAAACAATGAGCCAGCATTTTCAATTTTGGAATTTATATTTTACCGTTTAAAAATGAATCCGTAACAAAAGGAGGCTTTATTTCTTTACAGTTTAACATAAAACAAGAGTGGATTTGTTAAAATTTAATAAAACAGTTATTAAATTTAATGAATTACACAATTAGGAATTATAAAATTTCAAAGCACTGTCAAAGATTCACAGATGTGTATTTCCATACTCCAAAGATGCAATGATCCGTTTTCGTAAATTGGATTTCGATATTAAAATGGTTGGTTTATATAACATAATTATACACATATACATAGGCATTTCTCTTTATATTTCGTTTTAAGGAAATATGAAATTATCTACACATGTCAATTTGAACAACAACAAAAACTACTACTATAGGCTACCAAATAAATAGATGTTTCCCAATCAAACGAATGCATTTTTCGAAACAAATGTTGCCGAGTCTATTGATTAAAATAACAAGGGTCGCATGGAACTTAAAATTTTTGAATCTTAAAGTCCTTAATATCACATTGCATTGATATGGATTAATACTATGCAGAGTCACGTTTCTTTCGAAAATAATTATTTTATTTGAGAATGCAAAATCATTTATACTACAACATCTTCCTTTTAAGGGATATTTTTTTTTTTGTATTTGGTTTCTTCAATGCAGTATTAAAAATGTTTTCCATGAATCATAGGAAAATGCAACTAAAATAAATAGACATTTATAACTTTGTAAAGAAAGAATTTTTGTAATTATTTTTGTTTCCTAATTATTCAAGTTGTTTTCCATTTTAATCCTGTCGTAAGAGAATAATTTCTAAACTATCATTTCTTCAAGAAAATGTAAAAAATAATCTGTGATGAAATTTTCCAGCATTGATCAAAACTCCACATTTGTGCCATTGGCATCAGCCTGCCGTTATGCCTGTGAAAATATTTAATGCAGACAATTTTACGACAATCCTTAATATTTCAAAGTTAAAGTTTCAGGTAATATTTTCCAAATTATTAAAATTTATGTGAAACTTAAAAAATGAGTACATTGACAAGAATATCAGCAAGTTAGTTACAGGATTCAACGTTTACTTTTTTTCAGATATCCTTTTCCTTGCTACATAAAACCACCTTGTATTTTCCGCCACTTTGGAAATCGTATTTGAAATGCCTGCAGAAATACATGACATTTGAATTTACATTTTATCAAATTCTGATTTCGAAAACAAGCAACAAATCTGGAATTAGAGAATGTAAAGTGTTTTCTCAAAATATAACCAGAACATGTAATTTAAATTCATTAATTAATATGTTGAAAGAATGTAAATTATATATTTTTGCTAAATATTTCTATACTACTACGTATTCTTTCTATCTCAACCAAAATATATTTAAAAAATTCCATTTGTTGATTTTTTTCGGTAACCTTATATAGAGCCTGAATGATAAGACTCAACTGACTATTTAGTTTTTGATCCTATATGAGAATTTATGTCAGTTGAATAACCAATGAAGTTCCAATTAAAACTATACAAATAACAATGAATTTTGTCTGTATGTCTCTTATGCACTGCCATACAGCTCCACCGATAGCGACGAAACTTTGAATACTTTTTACTTGCACTTACGGAATGATTAGAGGCATGGTAAAATCATGTAATCTGTATAAATCTCTAATCTGTAAAAATGAATATTTGTCTGTATGTCTTTTATGCGCTGCTGTCCCGCTAATCTAACTCTATCCTGTTCTATGCTGGATTCTTACGAGTCGGACAATCAAGAAATTTATTTGTTTCTGCTGAAGATGGGGAAAAATATTGCCTATCCTAAAACTCTTAAATCGTAAAGTAAAAAAAAAAGTAATAAATATTATTTGCATTCTATATATCATTCGATTTCAATGAATGCAATCATTCCCGATACGAAAATAAATATTATTCTTTCTATTATTTTAAATGTCAAACGATATTTCCAAAATTATATCTTCTGCTGAAGCAACGCACCGGCTATCAACTAGTACACACTATTTACTGCATTATTTAAAGATAAATTTTTTTCTGTATTGCCGTTTCATTAATTAATTTGCATTTGGTTTACTTCTGATACAATATGTATTTTAACTGTGTGATTGTACAGATTATTGCAGCATAAAAATTCTATTACATTTTTCTTTCTTCAAATAATTCAAAGTCACTTTTTAAAGTGATCATAGCTAAGAATGAGTATTTCCTCAAAAAGATGCATTGCTTAGAATAAAAATATCAACATTTATCAGTGATAAATATATTATATTGAATAAAGAGCTTTAATTGGGAAAAATGCGTGTCTTACCTTATTGACTCAGCCTGTATAACCTTAAAACTGAGTTTTAAATGTACAAAGAACGACATTCTATGTTCAAACCTTTATTAGCGAAACGTTTTGGGACGACTTTCTGCTTTCCAGTCAGTTTAAAGGTTAAATTATTAGTAATTCATTTAATTTCAGATAGTTTTAAAGAATTAAGAGCACAGTTTCTACAAATTAAAGAAATTTTTTTAATCAAAACTAAAAATCCCTATTCTATATATTTTTTGATAGGTAAAGAAAGCAACGAAAAGTATATGAAATTAATTCACCTACAAGAACAAATTACGGTTGATTTATGTTTTCCTTAAACAAGAATATAACAAATCGTTTTACATCAATCGTCAAATCCATTTTGAGAAGAGATCTAAATAATCATTGCCTGAATTAAAGGAAGAAACGCTGCACCAACATTATTTCTGGATGATCTAAAAATCGGCATTTATATTCCCTTAAAATCTGCGGAGAATAACAGCTGGAAACAAAAGTTACAAACTACAGAAGCAGAAGCAGCAGCAGCAGTCTCGATCTAATTACCGGAACTGCGAATTACGGTTGAACTCTGAACGGCGCGGCCGCTTAAGAATTTTACCGCCGCGTTCCATATTCCCATTCAGAGTATTAAGAGTAATTAATGCGTGGCAGGGTAAAGCTCATTAGCATGACACGTCCATACATATCGTTAATCAGAGAATTCATAATATTCTCCGGTTGTTATACCAGATGATGATTCATGAGTAAGTTACTCGTTTCTCCATTGGTCTCTTTTACATAATTTTCGTTCTCTATCAGATCAGCACTTTCTTTAAAAAAAGACTTGCACTACTATGTATTTATCAGGGTTAAAAATATATATTATAGATATAATTTGAAAATAGTTAAACATTCCTTAAATAAACTGCTAGTAATGTAGATTAATATATTATACATGAAATAAACCATGTTTCTGAGAGTTACTGAAAAACTCTACCATAATGTAATTAATCTTGTGGTAATGGGAAGCTTTCTATTTAATAGATAATATTTATCAATTTTTTAGGATTTTCTTCTAAGTATTTTTGAACCAGAATTTGAATGTTAAAAAAGGTATATATAAAAATATATTAATAAAGTATTTTTTATGTAAATGAATAACATTATAATAACCACAACGGGAAAAATTACAAGAGTTTTCCTTAAAAAATATTATTTATCTGAAATAATGTTTAATTTGAATATTTAAATATATATTTTCCAAATAACATTGTTAGTAAATCTGTTTTTTTCAATATAGAAACATCTGGACATTATCATTTAATTAATTAGTTATATTTAATACCTTAAATCTTTACAAAATTCCAGAGATTTTCTATTTCCCTTAAAAAATTTTGAAATTTATCTGTAACAATTAGCTCAGATATATTTTTAGCTTTTATAGACACTTCTTGTAATAAGTAAACATTCATACAAAAAAAAAAGAGTTGAAATATTTAATATTATGGTCATAATATAAATATTATGAAATGACCATAATATAAATATTATGGTCATTTCAGTGAGCTTCCAAAGTGGACTGTAAAAAAAACTGAACATAGTGCAAAAAAAGTTTTTATTAGGTAGCGAGACATGTTTGACAAACTATCTACTCTTAATAAGTATTTCGAATGTTATTGACAATAAGGGGAAAAAAGGCTGAAAAAAATAGTCTGAAATAATAGTTGTAAAGTCATACGAGTATTGATTTCAACTAGTCGATTTTTTAATACTTTATTTTAAATCGTTATTTTTCAATTATATCTATATATTTGACCCAATTATACATTTACTACTAATAATAATTCAAGTTATTATAAATATGATTCTATAGCTATCAGTTAATTGCAAATAATTGTTATACATATAATTGTTATTGTTATTTCTTACTGCACTTTATCACAGATTAAGAATTTTAAGTAGAAAGAGTGTATTGTGCACTCTTTCTACTTACTTTTTTTCACTTATTGTACACTTTTCTTCTCTATTGTACGAGTGTATTGTCATTTAGAGTCAAGAGTACGTGTTAGCTACACATGCGTCATAACCATTTTTATTGGGTGGACTTCATTCACACAATTCATGCACTTCTCCACGAATCTTAACACACACATTCGCGTGCACAACCCCTTAATACAGGGGGAATATTTACCACCTCACACATTGAACACATGATAGAGGGCAGCTATGCCTATGACGACGCACTACCCCTAGACTTGGTCGTAGGTAAATACATTTTAATGTACTAATTATAAATATTTTCATCCCCTTAATGGAAAGATTCAAGAAATTGATGGAAATCTCTTATTTTGAATAACAGTAATAATGGAATCAGAAGAAATTCAGAGCAGTAATTGAAATGCATATATAATAATAATTATTTATTTTAGAATGAGTTCTCTCAGTAAAAAATTGTATTGAATTTTTGAGACGTTTGTCAAGCTAATGTTTTACATGTATATGGTGCTATAATTTTCAATAAGTATTTTAAATGAACCAAGAAATTTTTTTTAATATAACTTTTATAGAATATGCATTGGAAAACGAAGAACTGCTTTCATAGACAAAGAATTGAAGAAATGGCAAGAGTAGGTTAACCAGGTATTACCTTCGACCCTTTTGACTTTATCATTGTCACTTCTACGAGCTGGAATCTTTTTCAAGGAAATCAAATAAATTTAGAACCCTTTGTAGGAAGGGTGATATGGTTATATTATTTATATCAAAACTTATGTACACATTTCAGCTTTTAAATCATTAGAAAGCCTTTTACATTCTGCAAGATGATCTAAAGATCCAAGATGTGTTTTTAAAATACTGTTGAACAATTCATATTTGCGTTTAAAGCCTGCTTCTTTACAGATTCTCCGTTCAATATTTACACAGCTACCACTTCAGGACTCTCTTCTTAATATGAACGAATTTCTTCGCTACTGCATGGTAAAGTCCCAAACTGTGAAGAGTTTGTTCAAGCTACTGACAACAGACATCAGAAGATTTCGAAGGTCATGTTAAATATTGACTGAATTCGGGATAATAGACTTTGTGGTCTTCGAAGTTTTAATTCTCTGAAGATTTCGATTACACGTTAAAACAAACAATGACTTAATAACACCACTGATTTTTGTAAATAAGTTGTCTACGAAATATTGTTATATTATTAAAGACAATTTTATAAGTAAGAGATTATATTATTATCTAATTGAAATATCAAATTGAAGTGTACAATAATGTATCACTGGTCCTTATATCTAGTTAGTTAAATATTCATATATTATATTGTTAAAATGCATTGTTTCTCTAATTATTTGATACACATTTCTATAATTGAATTCTAAATGCCAATTATTCGAAATTATTCTGTGATATATTCAAAAGAATTAGTAAGTTTCAGTTTCCATTTACTAAAAAAATGCATAATTTACAGTTGAATTCATGAATTAATCTCGTGGATGAATCACTTACACATTTGCAAAGATTTTATGAGTTATATTTATAATTTTTTGAAGCAGCTCTTGGTTTACTTTGGGACAGATTTTCAATTTTTATACATGACTAAATGATGAATCTGCTAGCTGACAATGCTACTCTGTCATTTTCTATTCTAAAAAGTCAAATATCGAAAGCAAGTAAGCATTCAGTGTTTAGACAAAACATAGTTATTTTTGGCTGTTAAAAGTATAATGCTTGAAATATCTGAAAAGATAGTTTGATCAGTTTATTCACGAATAGTTGAAAACGAAACTAGATAGACAATATTTACATTATAATAACAAGGGTAAATTTGTGAATATATGAAATTATATATATTTTAGGTGTTTAACTATCATATCTGTATTTGATAACCAATTAATTAAAGTCGCTTGGTTATTATTCTCTATATAAAAAAACAGGAAGAAATATGCGGATGTACAAATCATAAAATATTTACAAATACTCGAAAATTTCAAATAATCTACATATGATTTAATTAAGATCAATTCAATTTTCTTTGTAATAGAACTTCAAAAGTAATTTCACATCAATTTTTGATTGACACCACTTAATGATTATTTTTTGTTTTAAAATGATAATTAGTAAATTCATTTGACCATGTAATAGACAATGCCAGATGCTTCCGTAATAGTAAACTAAAATAGGAGCTCCTAAGAGAGACATTAAATTCTCACTATTGCATCAAGGAAGTAACAACAGCAATAAAAATAAAATCTGAGAGTATTAATAGACATAACCGAGAAACTAATATTCTAACTATATTAAGAAACTTTCTGCTATACAATTAAAATTTACTTTTTATTCTAAATATAATGAATTATAAGCAAAATAAAATGAATTGATTGATTATTCTACCTATATTCCAAAATAAACTGTAAATAATTTTTATGATGGCACGGTCATATGGTAAGTGCAACATAAGTGATACAGGTGTTCATCGTACCTAATTGTGGTAGGTCACCCTACAAGGTGCTTGCACAATGCATGGAAAAGGTGACAATGCAGTGACGCATTTAGCATATATATCAAGTGAACAAAGACTGGTTCAATCGAGATAACTTTCCAGAATTGTTGAAAATTATGCAGAATGCTTTGCAATACCTTCAAAATGGTTTAACAATCCCTTTAAAATCAATAATGCAATATCCCAGTGGATGCAAAAGTTTAAATTAATTCAAATGAACCATCAAAAGAATTATCAATCAACTCATTCAATTTTACGCAGAATTTCTGTTTAATTAAGACGTTTCCTTCGGAGCATTTGGGACACCTTTGTCTTTCCTAGAAAATACGAAACCGCACGTTGTTAAAAGATTGATAAATAGGGGAATCACATCATCCTTCTAAGACTTATTGCTTAAGAATGTTAATATTCATTGCGAAACAGAATTAAATAATTACACTACCCAAGCATCAGTTTGATAAGATTTAAAAACTGCCTTTTAAGTTCTTTCTAAATATACTTTAAAGATTAAGGATGATAAATCAATATTCAAAATTTAAAAGCCAGAAACTAAGAATTACATTTAAATTCTGAACACAGCTGTAGAAGAATTTTATTCCCGCTCTTAGTATTAAGAGTAATTAATGCGCACTAGAATGAAACTAATTAGTACGACACGTCCATGAATGCCGTTAATCACAGATCTCATAATATTCAACGACTTCTGCACCCAGTGTTAATTCGTAATGTTGGTTAGAATTGCATTCATTATCTCTGTTTTGTGCTCGTTTTTCGTCTAATACACTTAGACAAACACTGTTTTTTAGAATCTTACGTAATCTCTTCAGTAAGTTTGAAAGCATGTTAATGTGATGCGAAATATGATACTTATTTTTAACTCTGGTTTAAATATTGCGTAAGAAGAATTATGATATATATATATATATATATATATATATACCTGTACAAGGTATAGAAATAGGAAAAATACATCCTCGGAGGAAAAAACCTCGTTATCGTGACAAATCCCCACATTTCAAACCTGCCTTAGTATGAAATCACATTGTTACCATCATGTGTTTTTTTTAATATAACTGTCTGAGAAAAAAAATTATAATACTGTTACGGATTTCCTATCCTAATCCGTCTAATTTTTTTACCTATATATTGGGTGGTTATGGTGTAAGAAGATGAGCAGAGACAATGATCAGTAATTTAGAAGACGACACAACACAGATGACGATTATTTACAGGATGAAGACAGGCAACACAAAAGCACCAAATATTTACAGCACAACTACGTACAGAAGATAGCTATATACAGCCGAGAGGAGCACACATGACAGCACACCGTAGTACTCTACTGCAAACAGTAGCCCACAATAACAAAAGTAGTCCATACGCAGAAATTCCATAGTGACTACGTCCACAACTCACAAAGAGATCAGACAGGATTCAGCAGGAGATTGAATCTTTCTGAGATTTTGTATACGGTTACGCA
Organism: Argiope trifasciata; assembly: GCA_026543055.1. Lineage (NCBI taxonomy): Eukaryota > Metazoa > Arthropoda > Arachnida > Araneae > Araneidae > Argiope > Argiope trifasciata. Next base: position 1,029,158 of record JAPMOQ010015914.1, on the reverse strand, counting down.
GGCCTCTACGGAACAGGTTGAAGCTACTCACCTGTCTCTTCTTGCTTTCGCTGCGGAATCACTACTTCACAAACCGGGATTATTCCTCAGCTCAGGACTGCTCCGTTCTTAATGACGACACAACAGGCTACGATACATGACACAGGTTTTGTCAGAATTTCACGTTTGTTATTTTTCCAAAGACTACAAAAAGAAAATTAATAAATTATGATGTTCTTTTAATATCTTTAAGATCAAAGTTTGGGGTAAAAATTATCACATTAAAAATTACAATGTTATACATAAGTGTTGTATCTCAGATATAAAATAAATTATTTGAGGATAAACATTTAGAAGTATTTGTAATATATTTTATATTACTGATGTATGTCTTAGTGTGTGCATAATACAAAATTACTCATATGTTTGATGATTTGGTTTTCTATATGCAGCATTTTTTGAAACAACGACAGTATCCATTCAATTCATTTTCTATCTACAATTAATTCCACCTATTCAAAGCCTTTTTCAAAAATGACACCATATATGGTTACACTTAAATAGCTATATTCCTTTAATCATTTTTTATCGTTCACTGCTCAGTTAAATTTTTGATTTTATGAGAAGAAAATGCAGTAGCTTTTGTTTCCACAATTCTTTGAATAAGAAAACATAAATACATCTTAACTATAATACACTGATGGAAAACAAAATCCCAACACCAAGAAAAAATTACTGTACAGTAATGAAATTTTAGGAATACATTTGTCTAGGTAACATATTTAATTGATTAAAGTTTCAAGATCACAGGTAGAGCCGTTGGCTAGGAGAGCCATTTCAAATGTGAAATGTTGGTACATTAGTAACCGGTGTAACCGCCAGAATTTTGAATACAAGCACGCAAACGTGCATGCATTGTGTCGTACAGGTGTCGGATATCAGTTTGTGGGATGGAGTTCCATGCCTGTTGCACTTGGGTGGTCAATGCAGGGACGGTTAATGCTGGTTGTGGATGAAGCTGGAGTTGTCGTCCAATGATTTCCCATACGTGCTCGATTGGAGAAAGATTTGGTCATCTAGCAGGCCAAGGCAACATGTCGACACACGGTAGAGCATGTTGGGCTACAACAGCGGTATGAGGGTGAGCGTTATCCTGTTGGAAAACTCCCCCTTGAATGCTGTTCATGAATGGCAGCACAACAGGTTGTATCACTAGACTGACGTACAAATTTGTAGTCAGAGTGCGTGGGATAACCACGAGAGTGCTCCTGCTGTCATACGAAATTGCTCTCCAAACCATAACTCAAGGAGTTCGCCCTATGTGTCTAGGCGGCAGACCGGTCACTAGCAGGCGTTCACCTGGCCTCCTTCTAACCAACAAACGGCTATCACTGCGACCAAGGCAGAACCGGCTTTCATCAGAAAACATAACAGATCTCCACTCCGTCCTCCAATGAGCTCCAGCTTGACGCCACTCACGTCGCAAACGGCAGTGGTTTGGAGTCAGTGGAATCCACTGTACATGGCATCTGGCTCGGAGCTGTCCTTGAAGTAACCGATTTGTAACAGTTCGTTGTGTCACTGTGGTGCCAACTGCAGGTCGAATTTCAGCTGCAGACGCAGTACGATTAGCCACAGCCATACGCCGAATACGATGGTCTTCCCTCTCAGTAGTACCACGTGGCCGCCCGGAACCTTGTCTTGTTGGGGCAGTACCTTCCCTTGACCCCTGCCGTTAATACTCATGCACAGTGGATACATTCCTGTCGAGTCTTTCAGCAATATCGCGGAAAGAAAACCCACCTTCTCGTAGCCCTACAACACGACTTTGTTCAAACTCAGTGAGCTGTTGATAATGCCTTCTTCGTCTTCTCAGAGGCAGCCTTGACTAACATTAACCCACTACGTGAAATCTCAACATGTTCATAGTGTCGCTACTAGTGCCACACGTACGCGCGTATCTCGAAATTTGAATCGACGTCATCTTTCAGATGTATAAACACGCCTACCAAATTTCGTTTATCTAGCACAGCTCCTTTCTGGTGTTGGGATATTTTTTCCATCAGTGTATTTGTAAAATTTAATTATAAAGTGTTTCATATTAAGAGTAAATAGCTTTTCTTTCCCGAAACTATTTAAATTTATTATATATGTAAGGAAATTAATTATATGGGTAAGGTAAATAAATTACTCCAATTAGTTCTTATTAAAAATGTTATAACTTTTTAAATAAAGTTATCCTTTTTAAATTCTATTTCTAATAACTTTGGAAATATTTCATTGTCTTAAAAACGTTATCGTTATTCTTTCATTCATTTTTTGGGTTAACACAAGGCTTTTATATTCTACATTATTGCAAACTGAAGATTAATTAGTAATAATAGCGCATATTGTGCAATGACAAGCAATTTTGCAATGATGGCATATAAAGTAATTTCAAAATATTTGACTGTACCTATTGAAAAGGAAGTTTTATTATAATCTCTAATCAATGATAAGTGTCACCGCATTTTGACTGTACCTAGTTCATATAACTGATTGCTTTGTTTCATCACTGAAGATAAAGACTTTTGCCATTTTATGTAACATTTTTATTCATATAAAATATAAAATTCCTGAATTTAATTACGAACCTATACAAATAATGAAACGATAAAAAATATAATATGCACCAAATTCGAAAATAGTCATAATTTAGCAATATTCACTTAGGGAGTTAAAAACATCTCATTTATATATTCAGAAAACTACATCCGATATGATTTTTAACAAGAAACTAAAGGAAATGTATTCTTTTCCTGAAAATTTCAGCGCATTAACTAATATTTAATGCATCACAAAAAATGCATTTTCTTAAAACAAACTCTGTTTGACGTATAAAAGTTAAAAGCTAGCAGTTGAAACGTGTATTTTTGACAAGAATGATAAATGGACTCTCTTATCTTTATTTTCAAAAGTTGAAGAGTTAACAGCTAAACTCCATTAAAAATTTCCCTAATGAGCATTTTTCTCAGATAATGATCTAGTAATTCTTGTATTTACTTTGTGTATAAATTCAGAAATTAACCTTTTTGAAATTTCTTTGTTCGTGAGTTTCACATTGAAAATTGTAAACAGTGTTTCACTTTCAATTCATAATATTTTTGGTTCTATCCTGGAATTTATTGATTTCTTCCTACATAATTCTTTCTAAACAGATGCAAAATATTCGGAAAATATTTTCGTCCATTCTTTGAATAAGATACAATGAACAGGTTTTGAAATGTTTCTGTTTCAGTTTAGAAAAAAAAAAAAAAAGGAAATAAGATTAGATTGCTAACAAGATCTCTAAAATATTCTTTAGTTTCTTTTGTACATGTTCAACTATATGCTCTAATTATGTCTTGATCATACTCTAGTTAAGGTTAACATACTGGTTGGTAGGACATTGGTCCTTATGTTCTGAGCTCAAAAAATGTTGTTGAGTTAATGAAATGTATGAATGCAGTTCGACCCGTAAAAATGGTTGTGGCCCATGAGTAGATAAGTCACACTCATTGTCCTAGATGGCGCTACTGAAAATAAACAAGAGATGCATAGTTCGGATTAAATCGCAAAGGCTCTTTAGTCAGTGCGCATGTCAATGGCAAGTGCTATCTGAAACCATAACAACGAACTGTTGTAAAGATCTTTTTACTATCAGCTCTAATGGATGCCGGATCATTGATCATACACTTTGAAACCAATTTATGATTTTGTGACGAATTTGGCGATTCTGGTAATAGAAACATCAAGAATTTTGGCGATAGTGTCAATAAGAGGTGAGCTATCTTTGTTGTGCGATAATCTCTTCTCTGTCCTGCTTTGGGAATTATAAAATGTTAACAATAGCTATGGATTTGGTTATATCTAGGATCTTCTTATGGTTCATAGGCAGGTAACATGACCACAAGACTAAAAGAAATCATTCAGTCTTGAGGATGTTATTTGGCTTTTAAACGCTTCTACTACAATTTTGAAATAATAAACAATCCAGGAGAGTAAATTGTATCATTTTTGAATTTTCATTGTGATTTTGCTAGGCTTCAACCTTCAGTTTCGGATTCTGTCTTATTAAGAATAAAGTTTTCATCCTACCTTTTTCCAATTACCTTACTTATCAGATTCAATGCTAGCTTCCTGTCATTGGGGTTGCGTGTCTTTCCCGGGATCTGGGCCTCTCAGGTTCGAGTCCTGGTTTGGGCTTGTTTGTTCTACTGTCTCTTATCAGTGTGATGTAGGAAAGTGCCCCCCTGCAAAGAAGGGATGTGCAAGCGAAGGTGTGTGTGTTTTGTCCTCCTTGCAGCTAAAAGTCAGACTTCTGTCTTCGGTGTTCAAGGGGCGTTAATATCAGAAGTTACTACACCCATTTTCATGGTAATAAGGACACAACACCATCATCAGATACAATGGAAATGTTTTACCTTTGAAAATAGGGACCATAAGAAATAATCATCTTTAATATTTTTGATGAAAGATGTAAATGGTGTAGTTCAAAATGATTTTGGAATTATTCAAAAGAATAAACATTAAGCATTAAAAAGGATATATCTATTAAGCAAATGTTATATTCCATTACTGTCGAGATAAAAAAAAACAATTGTCGATTGAAAGCTGCTTCCACATTATCCAAGAATAAATTTAATTAATAGTTAGCAGCACAATTCAATAAAACATTTATTAAAAGAAAATTCAATAAAACATTGACATTTGGAGGTTTTCGACAAAAAATTTAGCGGTGCTGTTTTATTAGGATAAAATAAAGCTTCTTTTGCATCGTTGTGTTTCGGTCAGACCTCAGAAATGTTCCATATCTTAAAAAAGTTCTTTGTTTCCGACGTCTTGAAACCAGATAAAGATACAAAATAAGCTGGAAATCATATTGCAACAGAGAAAAATCGTTATACAAAAGGAAAAAAAGGTACTAATTCCAACTTCGAATTAGCAAGCTGATTAGTATCTCGATTCAGAGAATATTATCTCTGAATAACGATTTGCTAGTACGTGCAATGCTAATGAGTAATGTTCTGTATCGCATTAATTACTCTTAATAGATTGAACAGGGATACAGAATTGTAGGAATAAACTTATTCAGCAATTTGGACGCAAAATTCTTCTGCAGACTGAGATTTAAGACGCTATGTTTCTATTTGCCCTGAAGGCAGCAATAGAGATAATATTCGTTTAACTGAGCAATGAAAATTAACATCCTACGTAAAACACGTTTGAAGAATGACGTGGATGGTGCAATTTATTAATGGGAAACTATTCGGTGTTTTCTCGCTTAAGGGAAAATCTAAATCTGTGAAAAGTGCGTAGAGTAAAGCGTCTTAATTACCAATCCATTCTGTTTTAGAATAGATGAGGTAAATAAACAATGCTTTTCAGTTTGATTAAAATCAGCTCTTAAGCTTTTGGATCCATGTAATGGATTAAAAATTGTTTATTAATTAATTGGAGACCGAAGTAGAACTATCGCCATTCTTAATAACCTGTATAATTGTTAAAATGTACTTTTGCTAGAACATCAATGATTTAATCTAGGCTGTACTTTAGTAAATTTTTAATCTGAGTTCAATTTTTTAAGAATTGTTTGATATAAATATTATATTAATTGTTTTCAAATTGCAGTTACAGTTAAAAGTCATTTTGAAAAATTTTGAAGTAACTCCAACACACAACATTCGATAACAAAATATTTGTAATCATTAAAATTTAAAAAAACTCAACAACGATAGAGACCTTTTAGAAATAATAGTAGTATTAAATAAAATTACATTAAGTAATAGAATTTTATTATTACCTCAAAGTAATTTTCAAACTTTTTTTCTGTCCAAAATTTCTTTTGAAAGAAAATTGTGCTCGAATGAGAGATATCAAATCTTTTAACATTTGGATAATATTTCATTTGAATCCCTGTATTTTTAAATTTTCTTTTTGGAGAATTTAAATTTTAAGAACAAGAATATTTCATTTGAATCACTATCGTTTCGGATTTTTCTTTCTCGGGAATTAAAATTCTAAGAAGCAAAATATTTTCAGAAATAATTCTCCTTTATTTCTTGGGTTGGGGAGGTAATGTATAAAATTGCAAACACTGGAGAATATAATAAAAATATCATTAAATAATTTATTCGTTTAAGAATAATTCCCTGTACAAAAAATAGATTTTAGAGCAGATAGAATAAGACTGTGGAAGTAGATGTGTACATGGTAACTACAAAAAGCAAGAATATACATTAAAATTTGGCACACAGGTCAAAATTTGATACAAGGTTATAGAATTTTATATGGATATTCTTATTCATTATATAACTAAATGAGCATAAGCGAAAGTATTTATTATGTTATTTAATGATCTGAAGTTAATGTTAAGAAGGAAGTATGATTTATCTCTTATCAAATGAAATGGAATGGTAGTTCTACTGCCACTTGATACAGAATATCCAGCCACATTCTTGAGTCAAGAATTTATAGTATCTTCTGTTGATTAAAATGGCCTAAGAATGTTACTTTCCATGATAGTTATCAACGAAAAAGTCCAGTTTCTTATTTTAATTCTGGATAAAAACTAGAATTGACAAATAATCAGTTTGGCTATATCAATGACGGAGACATTAAATAAAAAAATTTATCTACCTATTAAGAAGTAATGCTTCTTTATACAGATAGCAAAAAAATATCAGATTCTTTTATTACAGAGTGTTCGTAAATACATTTCTTAAATGTGCTGGATTATTAAGTGTAAAATACAAAATGCAACCTTGCTATTCATCGGAAATAAAGACATACAATGTAAAACTTTTACATTTGCTCCATTATAAGCGTTCATTTGGAGCTCCTTCAGTAATACAAGGGATATCAAGTTGGTATAATAATTCCTCCCCCATATTTTTCTTCATGTTTCGTGTGGAGTTCAGAAATGCTGCAAATGTGCTTGGGTTAATTTAATAGATTTTTTTCTAAGGTTATATCAAACATCAGGTGTTGTTCCAGCATTAGCAATTGTCTTTGACTACTATATCTGAAGTCTTTAAAAGCATCACACCCAATAAGCTGAAAACGATGTGGGGTGAAATCTTTCCGACAATAATTTTAGTATTTCGATCAAGTTCACATGGAACATTTAAAACTGTGTTTAATTTAAACCTTCTGCTACTATTTTCAATCTCCAATGAACAATACGCTTAGAATTCTTTTAATAGTCCTTTAAATTTGGAAAATTCATTAATGAAAATTTAGTATTTTAATTCAAAACATCAAAATGGTAGAAATTTATATAAAATGTTCCTGCAGTTTTTTAGAAATTCTGTGAGAAAATATAAAAGGTGAATGGCATAATATTTAAAATAAAATCTTTATCTCCTAAATTATTATTTATTATGTTACAAACTAATATTCGGAATACTGTCGAATCTCTTTTAATTCCATCTGTTCTGGTTTTGAAAAGTCTAATGTTTCTTTCGCTTTTTATTGATAATTGTTTTTCAAGTGTGAGAGATTAAAATGTATAAGCATCTGGTGATAGTTATAGCTTAAGTACAAAAAAGTTCAAATTTTTTCCCTTGGAAGTAATTGCATTGGTATAAAAATTTATTTAACTCCTAATCATGCTTAGATGTATTTAATGTCACATTCATTAATATCCCATATACCCGGTTATTTTTAATAGTGAGTTATCATTGACAATATGTGAATGTAATATATATACTGAAGGATAAATATCCCAACACTAGGAAGGAGCTGTGCTAGATAAACGAAATTTGGTAGGCGCATTTATACATCTGAAAGATGACGTCGATTCAAATTTCGAGCTACACACGTAAGTGTGGCGCTAGTAGGGACACTATGAACATGCAAATGAGGTTTGCTTTAATTAAGCGCTGTAAGGTTCGTGATCGTTATTTACAGTTGAGATTTGACGTAGAGGGTTAATGTTAGTGAATGATGCCTCTGAGAAGACGTAGAAGCCATTATCAACAGCTCACTGAGTTTGAACGAGGCCGTGTTGTAGGGCTACTAGAAAGTGGGTTTTCTTTCGGGATATTACTGAAAGATTTGGCAGGAATGTATCCACTGTGCATGAGTATTGGCGGCAGTGGTCAAGGGAAAGTACTGCCTCAAGAAGACCAGGTTCCGGGCGGCCACGTGGTACTACTGAGAGGGAAGATCGTCGTATTCGGCGTATGGCTGTGGCTAATCGTACTGCGTCTGCAGCTGAAATTCGAGCTGCAGTTGGCACCACAGTGACACAACGAACTGTTACAAATCGGTTAATTCAAGGACAACTCCCAGCCAGACGACCTGTACAGTGCATTCCACTGACTCCAAACCACTGCCGTTTGCTACGTGAGTGGTGTCAAGATAGAGCTCATTGGAGGACGGAGTGGAGATCTGTTTTGTTTTCTCAAGAAAGCCGGTTCTGCCTTGGTCGCAGCGATAGCCGTTTGTTGGTTAGAAGGAGACCAGGTAAACGCCTGGTAGTGACCTATCTGTGGCCTAGACACACAGGGCCTACTCCTGGAGTTATGGTTTGGGGAGCAATTTCGTATGACAGCAGGAGCACTCTCGTTTTTATCCCACGCACCCTGACTGCAAATTTGTACGTCAGTCTAGTGATACAACCTGTTGTGCTGCCATTCATGAACAGCATTCAAGGAAATGTTTTCCAAAAGGATAGCGCTCGCCTTCATACCGCTGTTGTAACCCAACATGCTCTACAGAGTGTCGACATGTTGCCTTAGCCTGCTAGATCACCAGATCTTTCTGCAATCGAGCACGTATGGGACATCATTGGACGACAACTCCAGCGTCATCCACAACCAGCATTAACCGTCCCTGCATTGACCGCCCGTGCAACAGGCATGGAACTCCATCCCACAAACTGATATCCTACACCTGTACGACACAATGCATGCACGTTTGCGTGCTTGCATTCAAAATTCTGGCGGTTACACCGGTTACTAATGTACCAACTATTCACATTTGAAATGGCTCTTCTCGCTAATGGCTCTACCTGTGATCTTGAAACTTTAGTCAATTAAATATGTTACCTAGACAAATGTATTCCTAAAATTTCATTACTGTACAGTAATTTTTTCTTCGTTTTGCGATTTTTTTCCATTAGTGTATATAAATAATCCTTCTTTCAAATCGAAAAAAAAATTAATGCCATCGAGTTTAACCAGTAATCTTATAATGTGCTTACATTTTCTTATATTTGTACAAAATATATGACTTAGATTTAAATTATATATATTATGAATGTATACTAAAATAAAGTATCCTGTTCAAACAGTCACATTCATTATTATTACTAAGTTCCATTGGTTATAGTAAATTGCCATTGATTACGTGTCACTTTAACATATAAATAATCATTCTCTCCAAATGGAAAAAATAAGGTTCGCAAATTTAATCAGTAAATAATCTATTATAAATTGCTTATGTTTTACTTTATAGTTATTATAAATTGCTGAACACTGAGAAAAAATCCCTGAGCACTAATTTCCAAATTAGAGAAACAAATACTATAGATGGTCAAATAGCAAAAATTTCTAACTTCAAAATGATAAGTGTAGCAATAATATTTTTTTTTCATATTTCAAATGGTAAATTTATTTTACTTTAAAATATTTTAGCTAAGAACGATCATTTAATTGATCACGTGTTAAATTCTTAAATCAGAATTGGGAAATGAGACTATATATATTCACAAACATCTGTAATATATTTATGCAACTAAAAAAATATTTTTTAATATTTCGTTTGAATTTTAAAGAATGATTCTTTATTGTTTTATTTTAACAGAAACAACCCAAAAAAAACGTATCTACTTGCATCTGCGTCAAAAAAAAGGTGTTTCTGGAAATTTAAAAGTTTAAGAGATCTTATAACTTATGGATATCAGTACGAATATTTCCACGATTGATCAAACAAGAATATGAAACATCGAGCAGATTATTAGTAGTTGCAGTGGAGGATGGATAAGCAATCTGAGAGCAGACGCGAGGTGGAGATAAAATCCTCACTCAGATTGAATTCCGATGCCGGGGCCGCTGCCATAATTGCAAGAAGGCACAACTAGCGTCGTAAAGCGTCGTTCCACGTCTTCAGTGGTAACCGATATAGATCTGGGTAACGAGCCATCATTCTCTCTCATCAGATTAAGTGACAATCAATCTTTATGTTAACCTTGTAACAAATTCAACACCATTATGTTTTACATCTATATGCAACAGCTTATTTCAGTATATTTCATCAAGAAGATTATATTGCGATAATTCAATTACAATTCGTTATTTTTTAAACATAATTTCTCATTTTTAAACCATGCTGAGATATATTACGTAATGTAGCTTAATAAAATTAAAATGTTTATTAAGCTAAACTAAAATACAGTGTTTTTTTTAAAATCTTACCCTATTGGAGTAAAAGTTGTTTAAAAAAAAGAATGCTTGTTGTCTAAACACTGGTGTGAAATATATACATTATAAGATTCCAATAATGATTTTCCATGGATAAGACGCATAATTCATAATATAAATTATTACACAAATGAAAATATATAATTGATGTTCTATAAATATATATCTATTATATTTATTCATTATCGTTTGAATTATTTCTGAAGGAGCTAAATTAGGTTGCATTTCGTTAAAAAGCATTAAAAATTATTCCAAATTTAGCTTATATGCATATTAATATATTCACTATCTCTACAATAAGACCTTAAAATTTAAGTATTAATAATATAAAATATAAACATATGAAATTTATAGACACCAATTTTTGAGTATAAGATATTTATTCATGATTCGTGAAAAATTATTTCTATGAGTTTCTATTATTTTTATGAATTAAAATAGATTAGATTTCGCTATAAATCTTTTTTAAAGTTTTCCGTATTTTATTAATATGCATATTTCTATACACAGTGACTTTACTGAGGCATTAATCAGTGTTTTTATTTAATAATTTTTGTTTTTAGCTCTTCTAATCTGAACTCATAAAATGATATTATAGTTTGTTCAGTCTAAAAATTTACATTACAAATGGACACAACTTACTTAATATCAGACATAATTATATGTCATATATATTTACATACATACATATTTACATATATACAGACATATTTATCTTTAAATATATCTGAAACTTTAGTTCCACCTAACAATGGATGTTTAAATATTACATATTTATTCATAATGTGATTAAATCAGTCAAAATAGTCATTTCAAACATATTAGGGTTGATATTAAAATGTTAGATAAAGATATAGCTTTGTGTAATATAAAAACCATATTAATAAATAGAGATTTCGTTATATACGCCCAAATTATAAATTTAATTAACTTATAAATGAGACAGTTTTCCTTTTTAGATCAAGTTATATTCTTTGGAAATTTCTAGTTTCTGTTTACTTTATTTATAAAATTATGAAGGACTGTGATACTTCAATAAACTGTTTTCAATATAGATAACATTATTAGATAGTACTTAAAGAGATCAAAATGAATATTAAAATGATTCATGGAATATCATTATATATAAATGATGATAAGCATCAAAATTTTCAAAAATATTGCGATATTAATAAAGTATTAATATAAGATAATAATATTAGGAAAATATTAATAAAAGATTATTAGCAATTATTTTTAAAATTATTAATAAAAAATTGATAAAATATTAATAAAAGATTATTAGCAATTATTTTTGGCCTTTTTTCCTCTTTTTCGTAGTTAGATCCAATTACATACAATCCAATGGATTAATGTAAAAAATAGTTTTATCAATTTGATAAACAAATATGAATATAAATGTAAATAAATAAATAAAATTATTTTTAATATCTTAAATCACGATACTGAACACCTCAAATTTATATCAACACCAGTGGTCGTGGTACTATGACTCACAAGCCATAGATCAGAATGAGGACTTCTAAGTAAAAGCCAGAGTAAAACTACCCTAATTAAATGAATAGCGCTACACCTACCTAAAAAATTTAAAATAAAAATATATTATTCTCAAAAGAAATTTCAGACGTTGAACAGCTGATAATTAGTTTTGTTGACTAATAGATTTGCAGGACAAATATCACCTTTCTGTTACACGAAGCGATAAGAAGGAAAATTTAATTTTTGCATCTATTAATATGAGGATAATAAAGTTAAATAAAAATGATTAGATAGTGATATAAATTCTGAATAGTTTCCATCAAACTTGAAGATAGGAGTAAAATATATGGAGAGTGAAGTGTAAAATTAAATTATGGAAAACATAAGTAATTGGACAATTACTTTAATTAGTTTTTTTATTGTAATTTGATCAAAATTTTTCCAATTCCATTAAAGTTTGTGTTCTGAAAACGGAAACTTCTGATCGATATCTGCATTATTTTTTAGCCAATAGAAAAGATCGAATATTTCAAAGTACCTTTTTTATATGTTCGAATCAAAGAATAAAAACTCTCGATTAATTTCAAAAGTATTTACTAAAATTTCAAATGCTTTCTATATGCATTTTTCTGAAAACGATTGATAAAAATGCATTTAAAGTAATATTTTTCTGAATTATTCGCCATGAATACCTTTACATATTCCTATTATTATCCAGTACAATTTCCCATTGCATGGTGTAGTAACGCAACATGTTATGCATTGACAATCAAACAACATAAAGCGATAAAATATGGCTACATAGTTCGAAATTTCTAGGAACAATGTAATTGGGTTAAATTAGAATGGAGCCGAAAGCAATTCCAAAACACGGAACGCAAAGGGAACCATTAACACAGCAGGTATTGAGTGTATCTCTTAATACCATCTATTCTTGATGGGAATTCTTCCTGTACATTTCCTTTCGAACTCATAAGCTTTTCTTGGTATTTTTTTGGAAGTTGGATATCATTGGATACACATTTGATCTGTATATATCGAGTGTACATAAAAATGTATATATCAGACATACACGTTTATATATCTGATATATATGTTTATATATCTGATATAAACGCTTATATATCTGATATATACGTTTATATATCTGATATATACGTTTATATATCTGATATATACGAATGCTTGACAGTTATAATCTGATCCCTATATATTTTTATGTAACTATCAAGCGTTCACAGAAACGGAATTGCCTTGAACCAGTTTTATAACCCCCCAATATTACAATCTATGATTTTAACTCGCTGATTTGCATATTTAACTAAGGTTTATGGATATTATAACTGCATCTATTTTAAAATTTAGTATACTTTTATTTGTTTAATATTGATATAATTATTTTTAATTTATAACATATTTGGTAATTATTAAAATTACTAAATATAAAAATATATAAATATTTATAAATGCGCATGATTTGAGGACAAGAGTGTGCTGTATAAATTTGAATGTACTCCTTTAGAGACGTCGAAATAATTCTTAAAATTATTTCGCTTTTCAGTTGATTAAATTGATTTTAAAATATTCAAACATCTTAGGAAGTATTTTAAATATTCTCGAAGCTCAAATGATGGCTATATATATAATAAGGAAATAATTAATTTTCATTGTTCTATTAAAATATTGTTATACATTTCACGTATTTGAGTCCTTTAATTTATGAAAATAATTTGAATTTTATAGAGAAAAAAGCAAAACACAGATTTTTCTCATACTTGGATTTCTTCTATTTATTTTATAACACACCTTCATTTTTTAATTCATTTATTTGTGTCTCAATAATTTGCAGGTTATAAAGTCTGATTGAAATAATGGATTTAAAAGGATTTATCGTGATGAAATCCTATTTTTTTAAAGTCAGTAGGAGTGCCATTAAAGGTGTCAGTTTTTCTATCAGAATTGTAACACATTTCTTAAGCAAAAAGAAATGCACATATACAAAAAAGACGCTTGAATGCAAATTTGAATTTGAAGTGGATGATGGGTCTGTTGGGATGTATTTGATTCAGTCGATTCGTTTGAAGGCTCCCTGAACCCGTGATTTATCGCCTTAGAAGAGTAGTTATCTAGAATTATATGCTCCTTTTTTGCCATATATATGAATATAGCAAAAATTAGAAAATAAATGTATATGCCATATTACACACTATTCCGACCTCACAAGGTTGTCTACTATTTTTTATCTCTATATCCAGAATCATGATTGTATTCGTATGAATAAAAACATCACAAGGGGTACATGCAAAACATTGGGAATTTTTACCTTTTCTCCATAAGTAATTGTATTTCATTGTAACATACTTCTTCTTGGCAAAAGAAGCAAATACAAGAAGCTCCAGAAGGGCGTCATGATCTTCATTTCTAATTTTCTCCTTGTTTTTCTAGTTACATTAAAATCCCCACATCTTTGACAAATTTAAATTATTTGAACTAAGATATCTCTTATATTGATGTAAAAATAAAAAATTCTCACTATATATTTCCTTTTTTTATATTTTTAGTATATAAAAGACTGTAGTGTGCAAATAACTCAGTTCCCATACTCATAAGTAGTTTCGCATTTTTCATTAACATCATATATAAATTATCAGAACGTCTAGCTTAAATCTTGTATTAGTAACACAAAACAATTTTTAAAATTCTTGGAAAACTTATAATTTATAAAACGGCTTTATTCTTATAAACTGTATTGTGCAATTTTTAATCAATAAAAAAATGTTCTTGAGAATATTCTGATGAAAAAATACGCATAAATAACTCTATTACTTCTCTTAGACATATTTAATCACATAAAAAGCATAATTTTTCCTATAAAACACGATTCTTGCGTAGGTGTTTCAGAAAAATTGTTCAGATCTTATTACTATCATACCCGAAAATATAGATTTAAGCATGGATTTTGTAAATACTATGAAACTAATTTTAAACTTAAGATTTATTTTGAGTATCTCCAGTTTATAAATTCTAAAGAAAAAAATTTAAAAGGAATAGAGAGTGCCATATTTCAAGCATTTTCTGGTTCGAAATTGTTTATATGCTTAAAATTTGATTTTAGCTGCAACTGCTTCATTTTAAAAAATTTGAATCTATATTTTTCAAAGTGCATTTTATTGATACTGAAATATGTATAATTTCAACAAGACTTTCACTATAATTTTTCTTACTTTCTGTTATTTCTATTCAAAAATTGAATAACAATTTCATAACAAATTCAGCATGCTTAAAACAAATATAATATATTTTTATAACAAAATCCACAGTTATATAATAAATCGACTTTTGTCTTTTTATAGTAAAAATCTCAAGTATGAAATATTGAGATTGTATGAAATAGTACTAATCATTGGAACTACTAAGAATCCATGCATCCATATGGAATTTATAATTTAAAAATATTTTCTAATAATTAATTGAATAATGAGAATTTATAAATATTTCAAACATATTGCATTCATTCTTATTATTTTCCCCATGTATATTTAATTAAAGGAAAAAATTGTTTGAATTGAAATTTTTTGAAATATCTTGCAGGTTGTGGAGCAAAACCAGACTGAAATAAAGTATTAAAATTCAAAGAGAGTGTTAATTGTCAAAAATGTAATGTAATTAAAGTTAAATAACTATTATAAATTTAGTCTATAGGAATGTAAAATTTAAAAAGGATTTTTTTCTAAATATGTCGCCTTTAACATTGTAAAATGAAATTTACATTGTTAAAGGTTACATTTACCGCTAAATATTCTTATACTTCAGAATACTGGCAAATAATAAAATGATATATTTGGTTTTAAAAAAGTGTATTCTTCATGCATTGATTACTATGTTATTATTAATCATGAGGGAAAATTAAGATATGATATTCTCTTTAATATCCTTTAATTTCTTCGGTACCCAACCAGATCAAGAGCATTCTGGTGTGGAACTGATCTTTTGACCTTTGGTTTCAAGTAGATTTTTGATTGAGATTTTTCCCCAAAACATTTCAGATATGTCTTATGATTTAATTTTTTTTCCTGTGGAGAGTTATATTAGGTTGTTCGGAAAGTAATTTCGTTTTTTCCCGACAGAGGATTTAATTGTATTTTTCGCACCCAATTTCATACTTAAACCGCAAAATCATTTTATGTTTTAAGAGCTGATATAGCAAGGCTTGAGTGTGAAAAAGTGCAGCTGATTCTTCGCAGTAGTTTTTGGATGGTGCCCTTTTAAATATGGAGAGCAATAAACAGCATTTTCGTCATTTTTTCTTTTTTGCTATATAAAAGGTAAAAATGCTGTCAAGCCAGAAATAAATTAGCCAATATGTGTGGAGAAGATGTGTTAACAGTACATCAGTACCAGAACTGATTTGCAAAATTTTTCCTTCAAATGAGGAGGCCAAAAACCACCTCGATCAGTTTTTTTTTACAGCAAAGACCAAAACTTTTATGAGCGTGTAATCATGTTACTACCAAAAATATGGCAAAAGGTATTAGACCAGAATGGCAATTTTATAATTTAATAAATAATTTATTCATTAAACGAAAATTTCTTTTCATTTTGACAAAAAAAACACGAAATGACTTTCCGAACAACCCAATAGAAAATATCATACTATATGGAACCTTTAAAAGTTAAACAGCCTTATTATTAAAGCATTTATGCAGACCGTAGCTCACTAAAATCTACAATTTTAATATTTGTATAGAAGATATTACTCGCACACAAAAATATTTAGTAACCTAATTAATATGAGAAAAATAATAATAAATCAAAGAATGTTTAATATTATTATAAAATGTACTTTAAAAGATTTTAAAGATTTATAAAATATAAGAAGAATTTGTACAAAGAATTGATAATACGCAAAAGTATATTTTGTTTAGTTTTACTTTATATTAAGTAAGATTAAGAATATGCTCTAAATTATTAAGGAACTTCCATATTTGAAATACTTCGATTTTTAAACTCTAATTTTGAAAATTTTCATGGTCATATTGTTTTATACAAAACATTTTTCAGATAGTTAAAATTAAAATCCTTTATTTGAAAAATCCTAATATAGGTTTGCAATAAGTTTTAAGTAAATATCTAATTAGATTTTAAAAAATTCATTTCTTATGTAGTGACTAATACCAGAAATGCAAATGCATTCCACTCTCTGGATTAATGACCTATCATGTAGAGGAATTTGATAAAAAAAGTAATTTGATTTTAATAATCATGTAATTATTAACATTATCTTCATACACAATATCATTGCACTGATATATCAAATAAAATGTCAACGAATTTTAAAATGGCAGACACAGATAGTTTGTTTGAAATCCTTTTTGTAAACTCCAAATATAGGCTTGCAAAATATTTTAGTTAAAAATCTAATTAGAGTTTTTTTAAAAATGATTCTTATGTAGTGACTACTACTTAAAATGTAAATGCATGCTTTCTTTGGATTAATCACCTGCCCTCGTAAGTAGTTTGGTTTAAAAAAAAATATGGAACTAAAATTTTAATAATAATGCAATTATTAACATGATCTTAATACTTAATATAATTATCACTATTCTAATGCCTAAAATTTCTATGAATAAAATATTAAACGTACGTATGTGCCATCGTTTTAAAATCCTGTAAATCGAAAAATGGAAATTTTTCATACCTATTTATAATATACACGAAATACACTAATTGAGGTTTTTAAAATGACCACTAGGATAGATCCCTAATTCGATAACCATATTTATCAGATATTTAAAGAAATGTTTCGGATTTTTTAAATCTGTGGAACAAAACTCTAATCAAATTCGCACATTCGAAGTAAATCTCCCTTTCATAGAAATTTAGTCTTACGAGATTTTTCAGCAATAGAATGAAACACTCTTCTTTAATTTGTTGGAAATTCTAATAACCATACCTTCATTAAAAAAAATATTGAAAATAAGGTTCAAAATAGATCTTTATATTGTCAATCAAAACGGGTCCAGATAGAAAAACTCCTTAGAATTGAGATGTAAATTGAAAGACATCGTAGCGAGATACAAAAAAGAACGGATGAAACATTCAGGGGAGGAAAGCATAAAGGCTTGATTTTTGTAAAAGAAATAGAAGTCATTTTCACCAAAATTATTGGGGGCTCTTTTCTTGAATAACGTTGAAAAGTCTTTTAAAGGATATGAAAAGAAAGATTTAAAGATTTTTGGTGCACTTCCTGGTATTAACAATGATGATGCCTCAGCTTGTGTACAATGTATAATACATTAAAGATAATTTCAGAGGCTGAAAATTAAGTTCGTTAACATAAAGAAGAAAGGGACTAACTGAATTCTGGGAATATTATATGAATATTTCATTTCATTTTTGCAGAAAGGAATTTTTCCTTAATCAATGGTATCTTTAAGTGATTTTGAAATACAGTATTCATGTTTCTCTATCCTTTTAATCATAAAAATATGCAGACAGATAAAAAGAAATCTCACAAATCACTTTCCACTGAAATTCCACTTTTGACTTGCAATGCTATTCAAATACTTTAAATCAGGAATGGAACCGGAAGTCCATAGGAAGAAACATACATAGCAAAGTTTTTAATTCCTCGATATAATATTTTTTACCCATAAAATTATTAAATTTTCGAAGAGTAATTATCAACATAGATTTGGTTAAATAAATGCAGTAATTAATAAGTAAGGGGATGTTCTCAAATAAATTGATTTATGAGGTCACAATTCTCCCTTATAACCAAAAATAGCGTGAATAAAACAATGCATCAATTGAAAATTGCAGGAGAATATAAAAATCAATAATGACATAAAGAACTAATGCTTCCAGCTTTCTGGCATAGGGTTAGAGCATATTCTACTCGATCTGCAAGTCAGTGTTTAGAATTTTGTTTCGACCATGATTTTTCTTCATGTGAGGTGAGTGAGTGGGGCCCCCTGTAAGAAGGAATTTTGGATGGGATGCTTGAGTATCTAAGACATACACTTTGCCCTAGATGACACTACTGAAAAACAAGAGAAAACGGCATAAAATCGCTGACTTCAACAGTGAGAAACGGCATTAATTTATTTGTTCTCCTTTTAAAAGATAAAGGGAAAAAGAAATTTTTTTAAAACAAACTATCGAAAGATGAATACAAACAAGGAGAATAATGCATCTATTAGCTATCTGGTTTTGAGATTTTATGTACAGACGAGGAGACTTATATGTCCTATATAAACATATCGGTTGTTTTTGAATGTTTTTTCAATGGTCTAACGACTTAATGAAAAATGATGTTGTTCTATCTGAAATATCAGTTTTTGAAAAAAAAAATAATATTTTTTTGTAAACTATGAAAGAAATTTAGTATCAATATTGCACAGTAATTTTCCCCTAAACGTATTTAAATAAACATTTTTAATGCCAGCTATTTCATTAATCATATTTATCGGCTTTATTCCAATGAAGAAAATAGCTATTTCGTGAAATATTAATAGTTTCTTTCTGTAGTCTATTATATTGAAGTCTGGGATGCATATTTGTATTGCAGACAGTCTGGGCAAATTTAACAATTTTATAAAAGTTCCTTGACATTTTCATGCGGGAAAAATCTAGAAAAAAACCATTTTTATCAGACACATATTTTATTTTATTTTCTAATAAATTAATAATTTCATTAACTTATTTGTTGTATTTATGCAACTTACCACGGAATTTTACAAGCATTTCCTGTCAATTCACACTTTTTAAACGTAAAAATTTATAATTAGCAATATATATATATATATTTAGAAAACATAATAATTCATTAATGTTTAAAAATGGTATTATTTCTCTTTTGTCTAATTGGTTTTAATTTCTGGCAAAATTTCTTCTGACTTAAGCTTTTGTTTTAATAATTTAATTACATGATTCTCAGTGGTGCTTGAATATTTGACTTCAATTGTCAGTAGTTAGAAAACAATTGCTTTCGACTTTACTATTTCTACTACTACTTTATACTAGGGTTTGCAGAAAACATTGCAATTTGTTTTGAGTTACTGGTGATTTCAATTCAATTTATTTAAATTCATGAATTTTTATACATGAATTTCATCAATTTATTTCAGGGCATGCATATATCCGAATCAGTTTTTATTTGCACATATTTCCTATAGTTCAGAGTCTCACACACCTTTAGGTCCATTATATATTTAAAGTGCATGCATAAGCGCAATACACTGTTATTTCTTGGTATTGATATAAAGAAGTAAATTAATTAGTATTGATAAAAATTATGATAATCTGCCATTTTAATTTTATTTTCATTTAAAAGTTTAAATTATTGAACGAATTTATTTTGTAATTACAAAGTCTCCTTCTTAAAAAAGATATATTTTCAGCCCTAAAAATGGTTAAAAGGATTTGTTATGTATTGAATCGTTAATAGCATTTCTGATAAATAACACATTGTAGACGGACATGTTCAATAGTAAAAAAATTCGGCCAAAGGAAAACCCAGTGATTTGTGAAAATGCTTCCATTTACTCAAGTGCAATCGATATGGCAATTTAATATTTGTAATAACTAACATTCTCCTAAAATGCAGGTTAAAACTGCGTTTTATTCTAGATGAAATTATGAAAGAAAAATTGAATCGATATTTTTTTAAATTAATACAATTTAGCACATTAGCATAAATATTGCAAAATATCTTTTTTTGTATCCATAGTGCCTTCATAATATGTACCATTTCAAAAGACAAGACTACAGAAGATTATAATTAAAAAGATTAACATTGAAATAGCTTTATATTGAAGGTGGACTGCTGATAAGATCTCGAATGCAGAATAGGATTGGATTGTTCTCGACTCGATTCCGCCGAATAATTGTCGTGTAAGCAGGTCTAGTGCACGTTAAATCCTTTGGAGCCAAACGTCTTTCATATGGTGTGGTGTGGAAGTTTGAAAATGCAATGGTACATCAGGTCTCATCCTCACCATCTGACTTCGTTTCAAAATCCCGAGATCAGTCCTCAAATAACCCTAGTGTACCTTTAAAAGGGAAGTTAATTTAACGAAACCAAACATTATATTCAAAATTGAATTACAAAAAATAAGTACAATATCTTTCAAATATAAATAAATAGATAAATAATTGAGAGATTGCACGTGAAGCAATCGTGCAGAAAATATAAACATTGAAATATCAAAGAATTTAACTTCAAGCTATTGATTTTGAAATCCCACTTGAATCGGAGAATTCTGAAGCAGCGTCCCGTATTCTGAATACACTTCGGAATTCCCCATGCAACAGTCTTTCACAACTCAAAGCTTTCCCAATCTTTCATTAATGACATTAAGGAAAGTTTATTGCTCCTTGCTTCCAGAAACTAATTTGCATTCAGATGCACACCGTAAAGGCATTTTTTTTTCTTATGTGGAGATTTCCAACATAGGTGCAAATGACATTACCAAAACACGATAGTTTTTCTTCCTGCTTTCTTTCAGATATTTTTTTTCTTTCATTCGAAATCACAGGGGAAACATTTTCATAAGGAAAATGCTTAGAATACAAGATTTTAAATTAGACGCATCCAGAAAAACCGATTTTTAAGAGTCAAATGTAAACAGTTCTGTCGAGATAACTAATAAGTGTTGCGTTTTATACGAACGTGAAATAAATTTCAATAGGCTTCTTCAGGTTTTTACTCAAAATTTCGTGGCGGAGGAAAGCTTTTTGAGATGAAACAGGTTTATTTTTAAGGTTGATGGAAAGTTTTAATTTATTTTCTGAAGGTTCTTTAATCCAACCGCGGGCGAAGCAATTAAAATCCATGAACAGTGTTTGCGTTGGCCGTATAATTTTTAAAAGAATGCATCTATGGTTGCTTACTCAACGGCCCAGAAATCAAATTTAGTAGGGTGAAATGTGATGTAAGGAAATGAATAAAAAATAAACTCTAATTTAAATTACGCTTCCCTTTTACAGTCTTAATTTTCTCCTTAAGAAAATATTCCTTAAATTTATTAATGCTGTTATGTATACTTGCCTTTTTAATGCATAGAAATTGAGATTTTGTTTCAGTAATGAATTTAATTAGTAAGTAAAGTGAAGGGAAAGATGATTTTATTGGATATATAATGTCAATAAAAGCTGACGGTTTGTATTATACTGTTTACTTAATTAAATACATTTACTATTGCAAAAGGAAAAAAAAAACTTTATAAGTCAAATCAGATTATTTGATTTAATTCTATACATTTTTATAAAAGTGTAATTATATAATGTTCTATATTTTTAAGACATATATTTTTTATTATGAAAATATTCTTAAAACTTCAGAATGGTACAAAACTTGAATATTCTTTAATGAAGTTATTAAATAATAGTAATTAGAAGTTTTTAAAATTAATTTAAGAATAAGAAATTAATAAACAATATTTAATTAAGGAAATTTGAGCATTTAATCTATTCTCACAGATATTTAGGTTTTGCTTTCAAATTCAGCAAAATTTTATAAACTTTTTCTATAAAAAATGATATTTCAATGAATGAAAATTTTCACTTATTATTGATTTAAAAAAAATTCTAATGAATAAAATTATTTATATTCCACACCTATTAAAGGCTTGGATAAATAAATTATGCACGGTTACGGAGCAGCAGTGTTGCTTCTCCGCTTCAATAATAGCATCGTAAGAAAGAATAATGTGCAGTATTCTGTATTGAACGGTTCACCGGGTGTCACATCAGAGATCCCAGGGCTTGGTGACGAATTCGGGTATTATCAATTTGAGCGATAAAATGGATTATGCTTCTAAAATTTTCCAAATCCGGCCATTAGAAACAGCTATATTTAACAAATGATCCTCATTGGTTCAGAGGCTTTAAGCCCCGCCACCCGGAAATATGTAAGGTTGGCAATCTGAAGATAGGTGTATGGACATTCGATAAGACTTTGAGAGGTCTTGATTTGGTCGTGAATAGGAGGCCGGAACAGAGGAGTCACTAAGGAAATACTAAAGTAACGGCGGAATGTTGTATCGCTATTTGCCGTCTCCCTGTCTTCTGCCGTAGTTCTTTGTATCATCTTAAAAAGCGGAGTCGTGGCGAGTAATCCTGAATTGATGTGGTGGATCGAGAAACGTGAATTGAGAGGACTTGAATTAGTAGTATTGAAGCAGGAGGTCGATCAGTCCATCTGAACTGAACGGGTTTGAATAGAAGTCCTGAACGGAGGATTCACCTAGAAGCAATTCACCGAAGCAACGACGGAGTGCTGAATTGTTGTGTGTACCGTATTCTGGCGTCGTCGCGTTTTGTGTCACAGCCCATTGTATGAAGCCGTGACTCAGCAGCGTAAGCAAGAAGAGATATAGGAGTAGTTTCAGCCGTTTGGAGATGCTTAATTAATAGTCAGTCGAAGATTTTCTGCCCTGCTGAACCCAATTTGGCTGCTTTGTATACTGTGGATGTTGTCACGACGGAATTTCTACACCTGGGCTACTGTCTGTTGTAGAGTGTTCGTCTAGGCAGTGTATAGCTATCTTCTGTAAATATTTGTCATCCTTGCTCTGTCCTGTAATAAACGTCACCTGTGTTGTGTATTTAACTAAAGAAATTATCATTGTGTTGATCATCTTCTACAACATACACCCCACTATACCAGTAAACGACCCGACGGATTAGAAGGAGAAAATCCGTAACAATACATTAATTTCATGCATATTTTCCTCATATATATATATATAGATAGATAGATAGATACATGACAGATGACATTGTCAGCCCATATAATAGTGATTTTATTGGCTGTTGAATTTTAAATGCGTTTTACCCATTTTTTTATTTAACTGATTATTTATCAGCTTCATTTTTTATCGGCTTATTGCTTTTAGCAATTTTTTTAAATTCATTGGCTGATTTTTATAGAATTTATTTATTTATTATTCGGGTAGATGGCACCACGGTAGCTGCACGAAGGTTGCGTTTTAATATTTTCCACGTCTTAAGTCACCAATGTTTCTAATACGATCTTCACCAATTGTTTCTTACGATCTGCGGGTTGGTAGCCAGATAACATGACCACAAGACTAAAAGCGACCCTTCAATCTGGAAGATTGAAGGGTCGCTTTTAGTAAATCAATGTGATTCTGTCTCAGTGAGAAACACCAAAGACACGGAGGATGGTATCACAAATCACATTAAAAGAATGAAAATCGTGAAAAACATATGAATGTTCTGCGACCAGATGGCATTGCCAGCCCATATAATGCAAGCATATAGGAACTTGGTAATCCTCATGCAAAATATCTGATCTAAACTTTTGTGTAGGCTATTCTTTGATGATTATCTCTTAGAGTCGTACTTGATGCCAGAATGCATGAGTGGAGCAGAGCACTTTGTTTACATCTTCTCAAATATACTTACAAAGATTGGCGGTCGCATTGCAGTTAGTCATTATGATCATGCATGATGGCATCTTCAGGCTTATTTCAACCCGATGGATAACCACCTGGACATTACATGCCAGAGCTGGTGGATTGGGTCCATGGCCCTCCATATTTCACAATTCATATCACTTTTTCTTATGTGATCACAAACTCCTCTATGAGACATATATGGATACAAAAGTAGTACTTTATAACGCTTATTATCACATATTCTCTAGACATTAAAATCATAACTTGCATCAGTGAGCACATATGAAAATTGTTTATGTTACGATGTAAATCGAGCAATGTCATCAGACGTCCACTCTTATACCAACTTATATAATAACTAATGTTATAAATCTTATTTAATAAAACTATTACAATGGTAAGTTATTGCACTTTTCATCGTTCCGCAGTGGCGTCAAAACTTACAAACTTCTTTTGCGACTTTCACTCCATCAGTGTGGTATATGTTTCATTGCATGTTTATTTCCCCTCTTGACATCTCTTCACGAATGTTAGTGATATTTTTCTGGTTTGGTAATTAGTTCTATCTACTTTAGTACAGAAATGTTGTAAGAATTGTAGAGAACAGAATGTGTAATGAAGAAGGCTACTGTAATATAGCAAGTGATAGACCTTATGACTCAACCTATGTTGCTCATGTTTACGGTGTTGTAGCTTTCTGATTATTCAATTTATCGAAATTCCTTCAACTGGGACAGTTGTGAGATATTGAAACATCGAAGTGTCGATTTCCCCCTTAAAATATTATCCAGCACAGAAAATGAAATATAAAAATGATCGCATATGTCACTTTAATTGCTTTGACAGTGGCAAATTATCCCATGGTAAAACTTTCCTGATATTGATAATAATGCAACCAATTTTCTTTTTACGTTTTCACCTCTATTTTTTCAGTTTTTATTTACCAAATCAATTTTGTATAGTAAACCCATCTCTTTCTGTATTTTACACTTACTATATATTTCTCTCACTTTCCAAAAATATTGGGCATATTAAGTCAAATTTTATAGAGCCATAACTCGATATTAATAAAAAAATAATTTAAAAATAAACCACAGCCATTTCATAATTGTTATAAGAATGCGATTAAACATTTTGTTCAAAAGTTATACCTCCACGAAAATAAATCATTAGGGTTAGTAATTTTGCTATAAAGAACTCGCGCAGTTTTCCTGGAAATGGTTATTTAGGAAAAAAATTAAAACAAATATTTCTAATTTTTTCCCTGAAAACACTTTTTTAGCAAAGGTAAGATAAAAAAATTTCCAAGAATAATCAACATAATTTTAACTATATTAAAGTATTAAAAATATGATTTTATTCAAATAGGCAGTAAACTATCAAAAAAGTTGGGAGATCAAAACATGAAGCTAAAATATAAGGTATCATTGTT
Organism: Argiope trifasciata; assembly: GCA_026543055.1. Lineage (NCBI taxonomy): Eukaryota > Metazoa > Arthropoda > Arachnida > Araneae > Araneidae > Argiope > Argiope trifasciata. The sequence continues at coordinate 1,003,398 of JAPMOQ010015914.1, read as the reverse complement.
ATGCACACTAAAATCTATCCTGTGCCTATTATATAAATGTAAAGTCTTTTATCCCGCTTCAAAAAATTCTATGGCATATTTACATTGTCTCCATCCTCAATATTCGAGTCACGCACCTGTCATTTGTTTATAGCACTGGTGTTCCTGCGTCTACATTGAAATTGATCCTTTGCTTCTAAGCAAGCTACATTCAAGCAAAGTGCTCACGAAATACTATTACTTAAGCTCACCGGAAATGCAATAACGTTCGGTAGTCTCGAAATAAGAAATCGAAGGTCTGTTGATAAGAAAATTTGGTTTCGATGTTGTAATCTCAATGGATTGGAATAATCAAAATTTTGAGCAGTGGTTGCTTAGAGGGAGGGGGTCAGAGAAATGATGGAAACTTTGTAAATTATTTATTATATGATTCGAGTTTTATGATCAATAATATGACTGATTGATTGCAATTAAATAAATAGAAAAAAGTTAATTATTAGGATAAATTGAGGGTTATGTTGTCAATTCTATTTTTTTTTGGTATTTAATTATGAAATTTTTTTAAAAAAATTTTTGCATGTTTATTATTTAGTGAAACAATTACAAAAAGTTCAAGATTATATTCAGATTTTAAAATGGTGGTTGTGGGGGGTCTAATGCCAATTGGTCATACCAAGCCCGAACGGGTGGAGCTCTTTCGAATGAAGGCAGAGGTGTGCGCATTTCGTTGTTAACGAGCACCGCTAAAGTGAAAGTACGACTTTGCTCGAACACACACGACATAACCCTTTTTAGGGGACGGTCGAACTCATTCATCCATATGCAAGTCAGAATTTAGATCCAAATAAGACACCAACTCACCCCTGCTTCAGTACCCCCAAACGTATAATATGTTATGGGATCTTGGAGAACTTTGCAGCCACGACATATTTAACACGCCCCAACTGCCATTAGCCAACATGGCAGTCTTTGGCCGTGACGAGGATAGAACTCGCTACCATTCGATTGCGAGCCTGTTGCTCTACCAACCAACCTACCCAACATCAAATACCGTTAACAAGTAGTCTTGCGCCTATTAACAATAGTCAAAATCTTATTTATAAAAAAATATATTTACTAATACAGTAGATTCCTTTCAATATAATGCTCCATATACAAATATGATATTGGATAAGATATGTTTTTTGGTAAGAAAGAAGATTTTGGTAAGAAGAAGAAGAAATAAGTTTCATAATTTCAGAAACACTAATTTTTAATTGTTTAGACAAATTATTAGAAAATTAATTTTAAAAAATGTAAAGGAGAGATGTTTTCAAAAACATAATTACTTATCTAAAGTTATAAGCAAGCTAATTTTCAAGGGTTTTTTTTTATTTCGTCCAAACTAAACATAGTTTCATATATTTTCCTATTCACATACTATTGATTTTCATATATTTCATTTCATATCCACAAACTATTCATAGATTTTTGCCCTTGTCATTTGCAAAGATTGATGCATGTGCATTTGAATTATATGAATGTGAGTTCAACATCCAATCTTTCCTCTCGTAGATCAAAACTATTCCAATTTCTTACAAATTACATTTAATGAAAAATTTTTACTTCTTGCTTTCAGAAATTAATTTACATTCAGAAACATGGTATGTTATTTTTTTTTTAATCCTTTCCCTATCAAAATCAAAGCACTACCGGGAAGAAAACAAATTGAATAAAAGATTTTGAATTAGACGAATTTCAAAAAACGATTTTAGAAACTTAAGACAAACACCCTTTTCAATATACTTATTTTCCTTTCAAAGAAACCTCCTTTTAAGGAACTTAAAATTAATTAAATAACATTTTTCTGCGTTTTCAGCATTATTTCCTTATTTTCACAAATGTATCTTTAAATAGTCAATTTTCGAAATCAAGGCACATATTTTTAATAACGATGGAAGACCTTAATTGGTTTCCTAAGAGTTTTTAATCAAACCGATGGAAAAAAATTAAAATGAATGGGTTGTGTTTACACGAGCCTTACAATTCTTAAATATTGAATGCCGCTGAAATCTTGCACAACAGTACCGAGAGCAAATGATCCTGGCAAAATAGAAGGAAAGTCATGGCTTGAAAATACTTTATGGCTTTATTCTCAATAATTTTACTTGTGTTTAGCTAAAAAGTACAAAATTAATTAAGAAGATATTTACGAAAAGTATTTTTAGATGCAGGTTTAAATTATTTCCTCCAAGTTTTTCAGACGAAGTTTCTAATTAATTTTTGTAACCAAATTCTTTTTTTCTGAGGTAGGATATTTTGCAAATAAAATAAGCTTTTAAAAACATGCCGTAAAATGTAATTAAGTGTTTTATAAAAAAGTATTCATATATCATTCAAAAGAAAACAATTTTGAATTGTGAAATGTTGATGTAAAAAATGTAAGTAAATCATAATTTATCCACATTCTTGGCTCATTTAAATAGAATAATATGAGTTCTGCTTGTCGGCTTTGAAGCATCACTTGGAGATTCGTTCGTACTTTTTTATTTTTTATTTTTAAAAAATCCTTTTTTAGCCTTGAATAACTTTTGAACTCTAATGATGATAAGGAATTTAATTTTTCGGAAATAAACTTGAAAATGATGTCCTTAGTATAAACTAGGCTAAACATAATTAGGTTATCAATAGTCAGATATTGAAAACTAAGCATTTTAAATAATTTCTGATTCTAAATTATTAAAAATTGCATCACGTATTTACATTTCAGTAAATATGACATATGTCAAGTTATTTACGAACAAGCAATATTGTTCCATTTGAATAAATAATTTATTTTATTTTTCCAAAAGAGAAAATAGCTGAATAATAAAAAGTTTTTCCCTCATAAAATTACTAGTCATATTATCCTCTCGGCTTAAAACAACAAGAAAATAATTTGGAACCAAATTCAAAATTTTGACTTCAATCTGATGGCAAAGATGACATCAGAGAGGGTTCTTTTTCTTTCAATTATTTCCAATCTCGGACAATCCGAATTATCATTCGGTATGACTGCATCAGTTGATTTTCAAACATCAAGCAAAAGCGTCAAAAATATATTGACAGTGCTCTTATTTTAAAAATTTGCTATGATTTGAATCTAATGGGTAAAAATGAAAACAAATGTCATTACTATTAGGTATTTGCCATCTAACATATAATATGGATATTATAAGCTTTCTAATTAAAGGCATTCTTAACCCTGCCATGATTTTAAGCTATATTTGTTAAGCTTTAATCACTCTTAATACTTTAAACGGTAATATGGAAAAAATGTCCTGTATTCATTAGCAATCCCAAACGTTCAAAGTTCAGCTGTAATTCAAGGTTCTGAACAATTTTATACAGAATATAGTTGTTTTATTTTTTTACAGGTGGAATCTTTCCACCCTCACTTAAACTTCGATGTTGAGCGATTTTGTGGTACGGTCTTGTTTTCGGGACCTGGCGGTTTCAGCCCAAGATCAAATTCCACTGAAAAGCCATCGTGTAAGCGGGACTGCTGCATTTTTAATCAGTCGAGGACATATGTACTTCCACTTGTGCAGTGTGGAAGTTTGGAGATGAGGTATCAGGTATTGTCCTCGTAATCTGATCTCAGATCAAAATAAAAAGCTTCTCCCAAAATAGCACTAGTGTTTTTTAAAGAAACGGGAAGTTAAAATAACTAAGCTCAACTCACTTCCACTCAAGAATTGTCATCTGAATGGCTGTGAGACTAGAAAATAAGGGTTCAATAAAAGCTGCTGAACATTTCATAGAGTTTATCTATCATTTTATAGACATATAAAATGATAAATATAATAAACACTGCGATAAACAGCATGCATAGACTTATCATTCTAATGACTTGTTTCACATTAATTACTCAGTTCTGAGTTACTCTGAACGGTAATCCTTTACTTGTAAGACATTAATTACAATTACTACTCTGAGTGATAAAGTGCAGAATGCGTGTAACATTCTTGTGCAATCGCATCGTTCACAATTCAACGTTGATTCGTTATTTTCAAAAATTATACTCAGAATTTTGAAGTGTGTCCCATTGGTACATTCAGCAGTATTTAATACCCTTAATAGGCTTCCTTATATTTTCAACCCTATATGCTTGAATTTAAATATCAAATATATATTCTAAATAGCAAGAAAATAATGTATTCTTACTTCCATATTGGAAAACAACATGGGGAAATGGGTTTGCAGATTTAAGTGAACGATAAAGTCAACCGCTTCAGATCTTTACTTTTAAGAATGAAATGAAATGTTGCCAATACACAAGTGACTAGGGCACTATAGGGTAAAACTTTAAAATTGAAGTAATAAAAGGATTTTTAAGACAAATTAGATTTCTTCAAGTCATTATAAGAATGTAAAATAAAAACTATTATTTTTATTTAACAAATCAGTGCGAAATTCCAGATTGAATTATCTAATTATGATCATACCCAACCATACCTGATCATGTCACACGCATTCTATTGATTTATCGAACCGGTTGAATTAATAAATCTATGCGTTCAACTACTGATTTACTTTCATCCTTTCTATTCATTCTATATGATTTATTTTTTATTTTCAAAATTTTGGAAATTTCCCAGCACAAACAAATATTTTTCTAAAATATTATCACCTATCATTATGATTCTTCACTTTCAATGCAGCGTATTGAAAAGAAATGGAACAAACAAGGTTACAAAAATTGCTCTGCTTATTTTAATACAAATTTATTTTTGCACATACAAATTTATTTTTCGCTTTTGTTACATGAGAATTTTCTTCTTCGAAAAAGTTATGTAGACCTCTACAGGGATTAATTTATATTTTTTATCAAATATCTTTTTAAGGATTCGATATATAAGGTTTCCAGCCCAAAACTTTTATTTTAAGCATATTTTGAAAAATCATTGAAGCTAATCATTACATATGTTACTATAATTATCTGAAATATTTTTTCTGCAGATTTAAAAAAAAATCCTTCATAATTAATCTTGAAATTTTACATATAAAAGATCAAGAATTTAGCATAGGTTGAAACAATGTAAAGAATCTTCTATGGCATTAAGAATTGAAACCTTATAAACTTTTAAATAATGAGAAGAAGAAGATGAAAGGAGGAAACGTGCAGTTTCGTCATTCATATCGCACATATGCTATTATTATGTATTTCATTTCAAAAAGATAATAATAGCTTCTCAGTCCTCTTACGCAAGACAATATTACGAAACTAGTATGACTCAATCATCTAACCATGACTACGGAAATATTTTCTTACATAAGCAATTTAATGAGGAATTACTTTCGAAGAGATATTATAAGAGAACTTTCAGAATTCAACTTTTATTTATTCTTCTAGAATCTAATCTGTGTAATAGTTAAATTCTTTTCTTTTTCCAAATTTCAATAAATTAACAATAGTTTTATTTTGCTTTCTGAGATAAAAATACAAAAATATTTCGATATGTGAGCAAGATATTATGTCTAACGTATGTTCAACGCATGCAATTAGTTGAATGATATTTTACTTAGTAATGATTTAATTAGGATATATAAGAATAAATATACGCAGAATTGAAAATCAGTGGACTTGTGTTTCGTTTTATTATAAGATAATTGTATATTCAGAAAATAATTTTTAATTTTGTAAAAGTAATGAGTAGCATTACTTGGAAATAAAATAAAATGCTCAAATTAAGTCGTCTTCAATTTATAATCTTTATAAGGTGTCCTTTATAAAGTAATAACTTTATTTTTAATAAAATCTAAATTGCATGTCAACTATAGTTTCTTTAACTAATTTTCTTGGAAAGGTAAAAATTCCCATTTCATTTACTTCATTTTTTTGTAGTTGAAAATTAGTTTAAAAATCTTATTAAAGTAAATTAACAAAATGAATAATTCACAAGCATGAAATTTTAATATATTTTTTATTAATATCATTCCAAGTAGATTTAACCAATTCCTTATATATTCAGCACTATTTTATATAATATTATAAATATAATCTAAGGATAAAAGGACATTAAAATAGAATATAAGCTTTGGATCTTTCTGCTTAGGCATAATATTGTATATACTTCTAATGTTAAATAGTTTAAATTCACATTTTATTTTAAAGCATTTTACATGTTCTACAAAACACAACCGGCTTTTTAGAATCGAGTCTAAATCACGCAATAGTATTTATTGCCTTTCTTCTGTGAATCGATAATTTCGTTTGCCAGGGGTGTTGCCAGTTTGGTAATGAATATAATAGTGGAAAGTGTTGTGAAATTTTTTTTTCCAACCACCAAAATGGAAATACGTTGCTAAATAATTTGGCGAACATTCATTGGTCACCCCTCCCAACGAACGGACTTTTAAAGATTTCTTTCAATCTTCGTGTGATTTCTTACTTGCATGCGGTAACCTAATGTTAACTTTCTGGTTGTAATTGTTTAACAGCATTGGTTAATTAAAACTTATTTCAAATATTATTTGATTAATTTATATAAAATTAACTCATTTAAAAATCATTTTTTACTGAATTTCTTTTTAAAACATTTTTGTGACATCAGTCTCATTAATTAGAATATTTATTACACAATGATTTGCAATAAAAAATGGGATTTGTTCATATTTATTATTATGTCCGTATGCTATAACCTAAATATTAAAAGTATAAATGTAAATACTTTTGAGCATGATATTTATAAATTCTATGCTATTAAATCCTCTAATATAATATATAAAACTTTATAAACTGGCTTCATGCCAAACCATTGGAGTAAGATGTATCAAATACGCATTGAGTATTAGGTGATCTTTAACAATAGAGTAATAAATATATAATTTTTAATTAAAAACTTTTAAGAATTCTATTTTTTTTAAAAATATCTGGTTTGCATATTAGCATATAAAATCTTTTTTTTTTGCCATTTTAAAATCCAAAAGCTAAACTTTCCAGTTTCAAAGTTTAAAAAAAGGATAACTATATAAATCTTTGTATAATATGCGTTTTCAGAATTTTTTAATAGAATTTAATAGTTCCATTCACTAGGTTTATGCAAATCAGGCATAAATTTTTTCTTTAGGCCTTATCATCATGCCAACTCATCATGAACATATAATCACTTTTTTTAATGATGATGCATTTTCGAAAATTCATAAAACATATTTATATAGAAAGAAAAATATCTACAGAATACACAGGCTGATTTTCATATTAATACTCTCGTTAGAAAATTTAATTTGAATGTAAAGAAAACGCGGTCTTGTACATCACATATTCCTAGTTAAATCCTAAATTTTCACCTTCCTATTTAATTTATTTCCCTCGAGATCTAGATGTATACAGATTAACACAGAGAAATTTGATAAATCGGAAAGGATATCGCTTTGAGTAACTACATTATACTCACCATACTTAAAAGCGATATATCCCTAAAAATTGAAGAGTTCAGGAAATGAAATTAATCCTATTCAAAGCAACTATCAAATATCACAATCTTAAATTAATAAAAAATCTTTATACGTAACAAAAAAATAATTCTTTCCATATCAGTTCTAAATTTCTAACTTATGTGAGGATGCACAGTTAAACATATTCATCCGAAAATTAGGTTATCAATCATATATTAAATGTCTATATTTTCCATGATGCATGAATGAAATAAATCGTCTTTTGCTTACCTGTTGAAAATTTATATTTCTCATTGTTGCTACAATGCGTTGACGTTTTCTAGAAATGTAATATATGTACATGAAATGTGTTCAGATTTTTTAAAAATATTTTACGCGTATCATTTTTAATGAATAATATATATACCTTCTAAATATTAATTTTTAGGAGGCATTTATAATTTTTTTTTTCATGAAGGAACATATTCAAATTGCAGAAAAGTCCAATAACTATCTTTAAAAATTGTTCATTTAAAAAATATAAGAAAAGGTATATATAAATTTGAGCATATGTTTGTTTTATATTTTTGGGATTTGGAAATATTATTATGCTTTCAATAATACTGAAAAAAATTAAATAAGATTCAAAGATTCTAATCAAAATAGAATTGAAAATAAAAATATAGTATTCTTCTCTTATTTAGAAACGAATCCCTTTTGAAAATAGCACTGCAAATTTATTCCTTTTGTTTATTTTTTTCTTTCAAATGAATATTTTCTACTTTAATTTATTTCCTTGTTGCAAGAGCCTGAAATATCATAAATTCATTTAGTATTGCATTAGAAATTCGTTTTAACTCCAGGTGTTTTTTGCAACTTCAGCAGTAAATAATATATTTTAATATGAGCTCCAGAAGAATATGAACTCCATTAATAAATCTGAGAATGTTTGATTCCCTAATATTTCTAAATATACTAACTTTTTTCTTCCTAATACATTACAGAAAGAATAATCGATTGTAAACAATATCTCTTAACTGAAACTGCTTTAGTAAGCAAATATAAATTAAAACAAAGATTCCAAATTTGTGAATTTTCTGTATTTAAGCATGAGAAGCAATTCATTGCAAACAAATTGAAATTTTAAAATGAATAACTGTCTTTAATTAAAAGCACCCACATATGCTGAAGGAACGGTACAAAGAAATAATTAAATGTTAATGTTAAAAAGTAATTAAAATATTTTTAATTCATCTATTCATTAAGATTTTAAACTTAGAATTAATTAAAAACTATTATTTCTTCGGAACTTCATAAGTGTTTTAAAATTTTGAGAGCAATAATCGTTATTTCAAATTTCTTTATATGAGCATTAACAGTAAATTGGATTAATGAAAAATGTTTCATACTTATTTGGTCTTGGATCTTCTTTGCTTTAAACAAATTATTCTAGAGGATAAATTAAATGTTAATAGGGATTTTGGATTCCGTTATTTAATGTATTGACTCCACAATATGCACTGAAAGCAGAAAAGACAAAATAAAATAAAATTTATTTGCTTCAAATGTCTATTTTACTTTAAGCATTATTTTGAAAAAATTATATACTCTAATTTTATATATATACACTGAAGTGACAAAAGTCATGGGATAGCAATATGCAAATATACAGATGTCAGTAGTATCGCAGCGAAAATGTATAAATGCGCAGTTCGTTTTCCAAAGCTTTCATTTGTGTTCAAGTTATTCATGTAAACAGGTTTTCCGTGATTTATGGCGGCACGACGAGAATTAACAGACTTTGAACGTGGAATGTTAGTTGGAGCTTGACGCATGGGTCATTCCATTGCAGATATCGTTAGTGAATTCAACATTCCGAGATCCACAGTATCAAGAGTGTGCCGAGAGTATGAAATTTCAGGCATCACATCCCATCATGGACAGGGCAGTGGGCAACCATCTGCATTTAACGACCGAGACAGCAGACGTCTGTGTAGAATGGTCAATGTTAATAGACACGCAACACTCCGTCAAATAACTGTAGGAATCATTGTGGGACGTACGAGGGGCGTGTCCGATAGGACTGTGCTGCGAAATTTGTCTTCCTTGGGCTATGACAGCAGAAGACCGACTCGAGTGCCTTTACTGACAGCACGACATCGCCTGCAGCGACTCTCCTGGGCT
>JAPMOQ010015914.1:969055-993437 GCA_026543055.1 Argiope trifasciata | reverse complement strand
TATAATTTTTTCAAAATAATGCTTAAAGTAAAATAGGCATTTCAAGCAAATAAATTTAATTTTATTTTGTCTTTTCTGTTTTCAGTGCATATTGTGGAATCAGTGAATATTGTGGATTTCAAAATTCATAATGTTGTTCATTTCGGTAAAACCAACAGTTTTTAAACACAATTTTTTACTCTATTAAAAAAAAACGAGTATATTTTATAGCATCCATTTTCTTGTTTTAGTTATTACAATTGCACTGTAGTGTTACTAAATAAATAGTTGAATTCTTTCATTATTAAGTATAAAAATGAAACGTGAAAAACAAGTGAACGAGGTGTAATAGTTTGTGATGAAGCCACCGTGGATCGAAAAAGGAACTAAATTATTTTCTAAACTTTATACATTTTTGCCATATATTAAATCAAGCATTTAAATAATTCTACTGTCAATAATACTCTCGTCACTATCGTTGAAACTTTAATTGATGGCTGTAAGAAGGGTATTTTTATTGCTTATCCCCCTTTAGGATTGAGCACCAATTCAAATCGAGGGCATTAATCTAATTTCAGCTCAAATGAAGATAACACTAACATATTTCCTTGCACAACTCTTTTTTTACCGGCGGGGGAGGGGGGTTTCACATACCTCACCAACATAACACAGGGTAAGAAACAGCCACACCCAGATCACAAGGTCCCCTAGTCGCGCTACCCCTAGTCCACTAAGCAGGTGTAAATAAAGGATTGAGTATTAAAAAAGCAATGTTGAAAGAATTAGAATCTGTGAAACGTTTGAACAAGCTAACAAAATCTGTTTTGTACCTTGAAGCTGCTTTTAATCAGAATTTATATCACATAATAATATTTTTCCATCACAATATATTGCCTTTTAGATAAAATTTTTCTATTTTTATTTTCTTCCAATTTTATATATATTTGTAAATGATTTTTAATGCAGATTTTTGATAGATTGTTTAGAAATGTAACCAGATAAAGACTCGTAAATGTTTGATAAGTACTTTCACAGATTATGAACATATTTATGTTTTCTTACTGTACTTTACATTTTTTTAAAGAAAATTCTTCATTTTTACTTATCTCGAACATATTTACATGTTTGCCAATTTTATTTTGTGCTACAGTTCATGGCCTTAAACATTACAGCTGAGTTGATTGTCCATAATTGCGCACTCATGTCGATAAATATCTCAAATTAAATCCATAAGAAATCTTACAGACTCAAATAATAAGCTTTAATTGGTAATTTATCCAACACTTTGAAATTAGGTATAATTAGTCAGGATGTTTTGTGATTGTTTAGCGTGCTGATTTATTTTAAATAGCGTTTTAATTTGTATAATGAGACTCATTGAATTTTGCTAATAATTGAAAGGTAATGCTATTTATATTTTTGAGAAATAGATGACAGCCAAAAGCCATTTTAAAAAGCATTTGGTTAAAGACTTCAAAAATGTTAACAATATAATGCAAATAATGTTTAATATAATAATATATTAAACATTATTTGTTTAATAAAATCTCTACAATTGGAAATTCCACTTGTTCTTCAGATTGTTAATCTCATTTAGAAACACAATATCGGAACTATAGTAATCATAATTTACAAATGTCGTAGATTAAAATTTTACACTGTCTCAGAATATAGTAATAACAATCGTAGAGATATTATAAACTATAATTATTATAGTTTTACACAATCTGAGTAATTCTAATTGTTCAAATATCATATATTATAATTAATTTGGTTTTACAAAATCGCAGTAATCCTAATTGTATAAATTTTATAAATTACAATTATTATAACTTTCCACATTCTAAGAATATAATAAACAATTGTAGAAATATTATAAATTGTAATAATTGAAATTTTACACTATCCAGATTTTAGTAATTATGATTGTACAAATATTAAAAATTATAATTATTTTAATTTTACACAAGCTCAGAGTATAGTAATTATAACTGTACAAATATTATAAATTATAATTTTATCAATAATATATTTAGTGACATTGCTGAAACTCGGTAAATACTAATATAAAAATTTGATACAAGACTCCATAAAAATGTGTTGACATATTGATGATAATGAATATTTCTTTTGAATCTAGTAATCTGGTGGATATATTATTAAAAGAAATATAAAAAATATCCAGTCTTACTAAAACATTTTAAATGGAAAAATTACAGTAATATCAGTAAATTTATTTGTAGATTATATTTGTTCGTTTATTAAAACTACGAAAGTCTGAGAATTTTTATTTGAATTTGCATGATTTTTACCAGCAATATACATCTCAACTCTTATTGAAGCAAACTCAAAATTCAAAACTCTTCGGAAGTTCCATTAATGGCATTAAGGAAAATGTATTACTCACTGCTTCCTGAAACTAATTTGTATTCAGATGCATTCGAAACCATCAATTTTCTTATGTAAGAATTCTCCACACAGGTGCAAATTGCATTACCAACATGCGAGATTCTTTTTTTTTATTTAGTTTTATTTAAAATATTTACCTCAATTCTAAATGGTAAAAAAATAATTTTTTACAGAAAACACCTTTAACTCAAGATTTTAAATTAGACCCATACCGAAAACTGATTTCGTTGGTCAAATGCAAACAAATCTGCCAACATAAGTAATAAATGCCGCATTTTAATCGAATGTGAAATGAATTTAAATAGTTCTCTTTCTCTACTTCCTGTATGTTTCCCATGGATAGAGACCTTTTAGAGATGAGAATAATTCTTATAAGACTACATGATAATTTTAATTTTTGTGTTATGTTCCTATATAAATTGTTCATGAGACTATTAATCTCTTGCATTGAAGACATAGTATTAAGAAGAAAGCATTTATCAAAATTATTTTAGATACCAGTCTACACTGATGGAAAAAAATCCCAATATCAAGAAAAAAATATTGTAGAGTAAAAAAAAATTCGGAAAATACATTTGCCTAGTTAAAATGTTTAAATTTTCAATATCAGAGGTTAATTTAAGCTCAAGAAAAAGAATTTAAGACGGGATTTATTTTTTTTACATTAATAACCGGTGTAACTTCCAGAATTTTGAATGCAAGCCTTCAAAGGTGCATGCATTGTATCTTACAAGTCTCGAATGTCACTTTGTGGTATGGAGTTCTATGTTTACCGGTTTCTTCAAAACTGGAATGATCAGTGCTGGCTCTGGATGATGCTGGAATTGTTTTCAAATGATATCCCTTACGCCCTCTATCGGTGACAGATCTATTGATCCAGTACGCCAAGGCAACATGTCTATAACTTGTAGAACGCATTCCATTACAACAGCTGTATAAAGAAAATATTCTTCCTATTGGGAAATTCCACCTTAAATTTTGTTCATGAATGCCAGCACTACGGGTTGAATGACTAGGCAAGTGCAAATTTACAGTCAGTGGGTTGAATGACTAGGCAAGTGCAAATTTACAGTCAATAGGTTGAATGACTAGGCAAGTGCAAATTTACTGTCAGTGGGCTTGATGGACCTGCAGTTAGGAAATTGCTGCCCAGACCATTACTTCAAGCGTAGATTCCGTGTATCCAGGACGCAGACAGTTTGGTTAAAGTTGCTTCCCTGATCTTCTTCTTACTAACACACAGCCATCACTGGCACCAAGGCAGAATCTGCTTTCATCAGATTGGATATCAGATCTCTACTCCTTCATTCAGTGAGCTTAGGCGTGATACCTCTGATGTCACAAATGGTAATCACTTGGAGTCAATGGAATGAACACTACAAGGAGCCTAACTGGAAGCAGTCTTTGAAGAAATCAATTTTTAACAGTTCGTTGTACTACTCGAATTTTTGCCACAAACGGATTGCGATTACTCACAGCCGCAGAATATGGTGGCCTTCTCTCTCAGTAGTGCCACGTGACAATCCGAAACCCGATCTTCTTGAGCCAGAGCCATTCCTTGATCAATGCTCCCAACAATCTGGAAAAGTGGATACATTTCGGCTAGTCTTTCTGCAATATATCGGAAATAAAATCCACCGTCTCGTAGTCCAATTATACGACATGGTTCAAACTCGATGAACTGTTTTTTTCATCGTCTTAAAAGCATTATTCGCTAAAATCAACTCAATGCATCAAATTAAAAATATTAATAACGCTTACGAACTTTACAGAACATATTTAAAGCAAATTTGATTTTCAAGTTCCGAATGGTATTATTAGCCCCACACTATGCTCGAAGCGATAAAATTTGAATCAATGTCAACTTTCAGATGTGTAAATACATTTACTAAGTTTTGTTTATATAACACAAGTTTTAATTAGTGATGAGATTTTTTCTGTCAGTGTGTATATACTTTTAAATTTAGTTTAGAGAACCATAATAAAATTCAGTTAAGAGGGAAAAAAAACTTTTTTTTATTTTCCATTTTCTTTTCATTTTTATACTCTCTTGAAATACTCTAAATGTTGTTTCGAGGAAGGAAGCTCAATTAAATTAAAATGCTTTTTTTTAAACTTTTTGTTTCTAAAAACTTTATACTTTTATAAAATATTTCCTTTTTAAAAGAAAATTGCAATTTTACTTGCACAAACTTTATAATCTTACCAAATCTTTTTTCAGTGTTTTGAATATCATTAAAAATCTCTCACTACTATCCTGGTTTAAACAGACAGAACAAATTCTATATTAGAAGGCACATTTGGACTGTGATTTCTGTTTGAAACAAGAAGAGCAAGTTAACATCAAATTTGCCCATAAGTAAGATATCAGATACTCAAATGAAAAATACTAAATTCAATTTCCTCTAGAGATAATTTCAGAACTTTATGGATAGAGCCAGGTATTAAATTTCTTAAAATTGAAAATTTTATAATGTTTTTGTCAAATTCTGAATTAATTTGGATAAGAGGAATAATAAAAATATGAATAATACACATTAATTAATTTTTAGAAACACATTTATTGAAGCTAATTTTTCATGCTCAGTTTCATGCTCATCATGTAATTACTGACAGTAAGTCGGCTTTCCCCCTCCTTATAGAGATAATGAGTTCAAGAAGTAGCCGAATGCACTTCAGAATTCCATATATACGAGGTATGATCCTTTAAAAGTTTACAACTCAAAGGAAAAATGCTTTATTATTAAAAGACACAGCATACAAAAGGTAATTAAGAGACATATGTGGTGGTTACTTCTCAGCATAATCACCAAACCCGTTGATGCATGTATCACACTGCGTGGCAAATTTGTTTAACTTGTTTTTGTAATAACCAGATCCATGGCTATTGAGCCAGTTATCAGCATCTTTTTGAACATCAACATATAATATGAACCTTGCTTCAGATATGTGTCTCTTCAATGCTGAGATAAAGAAATATTCACCGGAATCGAAATTGGAGCTAAATAGGGAGTGGTTTCAGACCTCCCACCTAAACGTTCCCAGTAATTTCTCTGCACGCTTCAAATGAACGACACCATATCACCACCTGTTGTGCACTCATTTCTTCTCCCTCGTACACTTCAAAGATTTGTCTGTGAATGTCTAACGAAACACATCCTTGACCATTAGAAATCATATCACGGTTGGTACCACTGTGCGAGACAACTTCTCTGGTCGTCGTGCCATTATTGTCGCTGTTCCAGGTCTCATTACTACACTATCTACCAGTCTAAGACAACTAGCATTTTTCTCGCTCCTCTGGGTAGCAATATTCCCATCCACAATTTCTACTTTCCATATACTGCTACATGTAAACTTCTTTTGGATCATTTTGTATGTAAATGCATTCAAGTTTTGATTGCTTTCAAGAGTCAGAGAGCTAATATGTCATATTTCTGTAAAATAGAAGAATTAAACGCTCTTATGTCTTATTTAACTTCAAAGAAAACTCGATAGCGTTTCAAATCTACCTAGTTTTTTTTTCTCTTTTTTTGTAAAATTACTTTATCTATAATAGTATATAATTACACAGATTTTATTATCTTAAAGATAGAATTATTAACCAAATCTATGGATTTTGTATATATATTTGCTTTACTGGATTTTTTTAACTGTTAATAACTAATCGGAACTTATTGGTCTTTATATGGGAATTTGAAAAAGGCAAGAAGCTCAAAAAGAATTCCTATTGTAATCAGTGTGATTTAGATAGGAACCTGGTTTCCCATATTTCCAAGTAATAAGGTATGTTTTCTTCTTACAATTCTTGCTTTCCTTCACTATATGTTCTCATTTCCTTCAAACGAGAAGCAACTGTATAAGACAGACAGTTAAAATTTTAAAGTATATAATTAAATAGCGGAGAGATAATTTGAATTGATATGATACAATTCTGCCGGCACTATAGAACGGTTTCAATACTTCTTTTTTCATCTTGCATGTTTTACGAATTTTTACTGATTGATTATAAATATTATCACGTTAAAAGCTTTGTGAAGTTCACTAATTTGAGGATCCTAATCTCATTATTTAATCACAGAATTACAAGCATGATCGATTTGACTACAGCTTGATTTGAAGAGTTGCTGAAAATTTGAATTCTGGTAGTGGGAAAATTAGCGGAAGACACAGAAATTAAGCTAAGGAATATTTTGCAGGCAAATCAACATCTGTTATACATCAATGACTTCCTAAAAAGGACATTGAGGAATTGAGGATTGAAAATTAGTATTTTACCATTAATTAATAAGTTGAAGGGACTATCAAAAATAGGAATAAAATTGACTTACAAGCATACAATTTAGAGTTATTCTGTAATTTACTTATTCAAAATAATGATGCTTATGCTATACTTTCATTCATTTACTACATTCAAGTAGTAACAATCAAAAGTTTAAAGGACAAATTCGAGATCAGCAGAAGGACTTCTTGAAAAAACAGTATCAAATTGATCTAAGCTTTGAATGTTAACATTCTATCACGTAACGGATTTGCAAATAGTGTGAGCCGTCCAATTTGTCATTGATAAAACGTTTCGTGGTTTTCATGTTTTAAGCAAAGGTAAATCTTCCTCACCCTATTTGTATTGGATAAGGAAGGCGTCTTTATTGAGTAACATTCTAATTCCAGCTTTAAATTAGTATTGATTTATGATTTGAGAAGAATACTTTCAAAGGTGCCCATTTATTCATGCAAGAAATAATTGATTGCTTGTAAATATTTTAGAAATGTGAGGCTGTTGAATAAATTAGCAGTACTTTTGTTTTCCGCAATTATTATTTTATTCTCTATTTGCATTACATGACCATTCAATTTATAAGTCGACACATGAAAGGAAATTTTAATAGAAATTTTTCATGAGAAAATTTTAATATCAAAAAAAGGGAATTTACGCTTACAAATTAAACAATTTGTCTATTGTTTAAGTAAATCTTAGGATATAATAATTGCATTTTTTTGTCATAACTGATTAAATGAATGATAGGGATTTAAAGTAAATAGGCTTGTAAAAAATTAACATCGAAAAATTCAATAATAGATGCTACATAAAGATAATCTCACAACAAAGTGTATTAAGTTATAGTCCTGGAATGAGGAGGACTGAATAGTGTCTGATTACTCTTAATTATTTGTACTATTGACAATTGAATTATAAAGTGAAGAGATTGATCTCATAACATTTGTCTCTTAATCGTGAATCTTTTTGGTTGATTTTAAAAACTAATATAAGAATATTTATAATAATGCAATAATTTTTATAACAATATTAAGTAGAAATTAAATAGTAAGCATTAATTAGCTTATAAATACAATAGTAAGTAAAGAATATTTTTATACACAATATAATACTTTTAATTTTTATATTTAATTAAATTTGAAAAAAAAGGAATTTTTTTCTAAAATTAGTGCTTATTGTGGTGATAGAATTTAACCCATGCATTTCTGTGGTTCCTGACACGCACGAAAATTAATAATTATTTATGGATAACTATTATTAAACATTTGTTCAAAATGACCACGATTTTCTCCGATATCCTGAATGCTTTACCAAGTTCCAAAATTATCAAAATGTTTAAGTTGGGCAATAACTGTTAAAAGTGTATTCTGTTATTCTATGTTTATTCATCTTCCTAGAATGTAAACAGTTTCAGACCAGAAAGTATGAAAGTTGAAAACGAAGTCATTTTTTTATTTTTTGTAAACACACACAAGTAGAATCTATGCAAAAAAAGGTTTGAATAATTGAAAATGAATTTCAAATTTTGGAACAGTTTTCACAATATACGATTTCTAAAGTATTCAAACTCAATTTTTTTTCAACAAGCATTTCATACCATATTTTTTTCAATAGATTGTCAAGTTCATGTATGGAAAATAACATTGCATTGAACAACCAGTTTAGATATTTTCATGAAATATTTAAAAAAAATAAATTCAACAAACCGAAAAAAAGCAGAATATACATATAAAATATAAAAACTACAGTTTTGCAGATTGGTAAAAAAATAACCAGAATAAAAAAACAACCACTAAAAACCATGTTTTAATGCTCAAGTACAAAACAAGAAAACAACAACGAAAATATAAGTGGAAGTGTCAAATATTTACAATCTGATCTCTTCTATAAACAAACAGATTACAATCTATGTTTTTAAATCTCGTTTCCAAGATCCAATGAAAGTAAAATATCTAGCAGGAAACAAAATCTGTGTAAAAATCAAAAGGAGATAGCACACCCAGCTAATTCACATCTACCAATTCTCATCTGCATAGGTGAATAATATAAAGTCTGTGATTAACGGCATGGTTGGATGTGACAGGCTAATGAGCTTTACTCTACCGCACATTAATTACATCTGATACTCAGAACTGAAATAAAATTCTTCTGCAGCCCTACCGTTCAGAGTTCAACTGTAATTCACAGTTCTTGGTAATTAAATACCAAATACTTCTGTGTCGATCTTTCATGTGTTTGCCTGTTAAAAGTATATGTAGCAGAGTTTGAGTCAGTTTAAACGTTGGGTTTTTGATTGTCCGGAAATGCAGTTAAGGAAACAGTATCTGGTTATTTGTGTAATGATCATTAGAATAATGTCATAAATTCAGTTTGAAGAATGAGATTAATTGTGCCATCTATCAATGGTAAAATAATTTTCATGATGTTTGCGTTTAGAAAAGCAGGTATACCTGTCACATTGGTTCCGTGACAGATGTTTAAATTAAACAGGCATTCTCTTTTTCATGGAAAGAATAGAAAACTGAACACATTTTTTAATAGAAAATATAAATTTGAATATGTGTTTTAATTAGTTACTTTCTTGTAAATCATTTGAATTTTGAGTGTTTTAAATTGATCTGCTGTCTAACAGAATCATTAATTTCCGTTTTTAAAATGCAATTATTTGTTTTTCAAATTATAAATGTGTACTATTTTAAAATTTGAAATATATCATATTTAAGATGAATTTTTAATTAAAAAGGAAAATTAGGAAGTTAAGAATTATTTTAAGAATTTATTAAAGTTAAGAATTTATTTGTGAATCTCAATAAGTTGTATCAATCCATTTGAAAATAATGCATTTCCCAAATACTATTTATTGACTACTCAAAAAATATTTTTCCTTGATAATTAGTTTCCAAATATTAAAAATCCAATTTCGTTTTAGTCTACAAACCAGAAAAACATGTCCATTAACTGGTTTAACTATTTGGAGTAATTGATATTTAAATAATTTATAAATAATTTTATAACTTTGCATAAAGTTTGAAAATTAAATGGCAACCAGAATCAAAAATATAAAATTAACCGAAATTGATTTTAATCGCTTATAGGCGCATTAAAAATACACCTTATATCTTTAAAATAAAAGAGAAACAAAAGAAAAATAACAATATTACAGATAGAACTAAAAATATTAATAAAATTCTAAGAAAAAAGCTATATTTTATTGTGTATACATAAATCCTAATATAGGATATAATTATACTTTACAATTCATAATAAAAATTATTAGTTACTTAACACAGTTTTAATAAATGGAATAAATTCATTTTTTCTTTTCTTTAAATGGTTAAAATTTGAATTAAATATTATTTCTCGAATATATAGGAAAAATTATTATCAGTTATTAATGTTATGTATAATTGAAAATGTAACAATTTTCCTTAAGCTATTGTTTAAAAAGACTTTTAGTAGTTTTGGTAATTACAAAAGTGTATGCAATGTATTCTCGTAAATTATTTTTTTTTTACCATGGAAACAATAGATTTCACTTAAATTATATTTCTTAAGACCTATAATTACTACTGCATACAATTTTGCATCATAAATGTAAATTTCAAAATATGAAAATATATATATGCCTATATTCATATATTTTTACAATGTTGACTTACAAATAGAAATTACCAATAAACATGAGGCTGGTTAGTAATTAAAAGTAATTTATATTAAGGAGTAAAGATAATTAACTGTTTCTCAATTTTACGAACAATAACTTCCTTTTTAGAATAGTATTCAAATACGATTAACCGGCGCAAGAAATAATAAAGGCATTGCTTTAAGATAAAACTTTATAATAATAAGCTCATTACATCGGGTCATTATGTTAATTAATGAATGTACACACGCTATACTTAATTTATTGTGAAGATGATTGCAATGTACTAAAATGTTATTTTTACTATTACATCGACAAAATATATTATTAAAGATATGCATGAGTTATCATAGTTGTACAGAATGAGATTACATACTAAATGAACATTTTAGTGCTGATTAATATAAAATGTATTACTGATTTATATTTTTGAGTAATTAGTAACTGCTATTAAGGCAATTTGCAAAAACTCTTTTGATGTATTGAAGGAAAGTTAAAATTGATAAAATAATACATAACGAATTTCACTGCAAAAAGTATTTTAATTATGCATGTTCACTATAAAAGTATTTTCATAAAGCAGTTGTACTGTATAAAACAATTTTATAACGCTTTTTTAATATGCCATTCCTTTGCATAAGGCATTTTATTTCTGGCTGTTTCTATTTTCACATTATGAAATACAAAGAAAATTTCAGTTTTTCAACTAAACATTTAAAATTAATTAAAAATTTTTTAATTAATCTTAAAATAATGTTAATGAAATTTAGATATATTTCCAAAATATCAATCACAAATGCAATTAAAAATATTCTTTATTTTAAATAAATAAAATTAATATCTTTCAGAAGTTGCATTGAATTCTTGATATTATTTTATCTAGATAAGAGGCTTTTAAAATAAACCAAACAAAATAAAAACAAGTTATATAATGAAATAACTAGAATACATAACATTTTATATTTATGACGGATTTATATTTTGAGAAAATATTCATAGAACTCTATATTTGTTTTACATAACCTAAAATTTGCACAAAGTCTTTTGGAATTTTAATGAGAATGTTTTTTTTTTGTTTATTTTTTCATGAAGGCACTATAGAACTAAGAAGAGATAAAGAATGCTCAAAATTAATATAGTTGTATTTATCTCTAGTTTTAATGCAATACGAGATAAATTTTACCAACTTCCATGCATTACAAGTTCCAGGATATTTCATACCATTGTTTTTTAAGACCATTAAACCTTCTAGAAGGTGGTTTCAGAAGGAATCGGGTATCATATTAGGATCAATACATACCGGATCCAATTCCACATCAACAGCCTACGACGGAACATGACCAAATGTTGAAGCTACTGAATACAGCGCTTAACAAAGCGAAATAAAGAAAAACATAACAGCGGAAGATTTTCATTCTCATCCTCTTTTATATTCTGCTTAGTTTTATATATTATTCATTTCTGGTTTATAAATTGTTTCAAAAACAATAAGACTGTCAATAAAATATAAGTTATTTGTCAGGAAATATTTATGTTAAATAAAACAAAGATAATGTATTGATGTGGTTAATTGGGAAAAAGGAAACGAGATCATTAAACTATCCAAGTTCACTATCCAGAAAACTTGCAATTATGTAACCTTATTATTGTTGCGTATGATAGTGAAATGTTACATTTTATAATTGTAACTTTGTTTCATATACAGATTGTTCTATGATTTTAAATACTCGGTAATTTAATCCAATTGATTCTTTTGTTGATGACTCAGTTAAAGATTTCTACAGCACAATATTTAACAGAAACAAGTTAATAAAGCATAAAAAGTAAAATTATTAAAAGCATCACCAAACATCCCATTTTCTCTTACAATAATTTCATACAACAGAAGAAACTTTGAAAACTAGACAAAGTTCCAGAGATTTGTAATCATATGTTTGCCCTTGAATTGAATATGCCATTGCTGACCCAAAGATGCGACTAAAAGATGCAACGGTTTATTACCAGTTTCATGTAAAAAGCAAAAATGCGACAAAGATTCTTCCTGGATTGAATTCCAATGTTTGGGTCGTTCCTTTGATTGCCAGGAGACACTGCTAGTGCCGTGAAGAACCGTTTCGCGTTTCCAGCACTAGCCTTGGTAACAAAAGGTAACGGTCCCCATTCCCTCGCTAAGGATTAAGTGAAAAGCTACATTTATCTTAACCATTGTTTTTCTTTCCCTTTCTTTTTGATCCTTTCCTTTTCTCCTTTATATATGGTATATACTACTGGTGAACATCAGAAAAAAATGTTTCAGATATTCTATTTCAGGAAGTTGGTCATAAAGGAACTGGAATATTTGAGTTCGAAATTTTTAGCTTTCAAGGTACTATTTTAGCGTCATCATCTAACAGAATTTTTTTTAAAGAAATCAACTCGAAATTTAAATTTATCTTGTTATACTGGCGATATATTTTGAACAAGCATAAGCAGTTTGGGGATGAATTTCCATTTAAAACATTGATCGGTATCTTTGTGAAAGGTATCTTTTTTGTTTATATGTAAGAAACAAATACTCACAAATTGCCTTTCTTTTTTCAACTGAACGGTTCCAGTAGCTAAGCTGTAACTTGAATAAAACTAGAATTTAAAAAAAAACTGAATGTTCACTTAAAAATAATCGATGATTCTATGGAAGTTAATTTAATTAATTAGTTGGAATTACTAATTAATATTTCATATTAGGACTATATAAAATTTGGACATCTCAAATAATTTTACACCTTGTTATATATAACATTAATTTGCCTACTAATTTATCACTGGACAATAACGACCTACTTAAGTTGGTAATCTCACGTTAAATATTAGTGCGTTATTTATTAGCCAATTATAAATTCAGCATGAGTTGTATGAAAAAATTGAGAGAGGAGTTGTAATTAAACTTCCCATATGTACAGCATCATACAACATAAACGGGTGAACTTTTTGCTGCAAAATTTCCGTATCTTCAAAACAAAATTTACTTGGAGTTCAATGCTCCCCGATCTTTCATTAATGACATTAAACAGAGTTTATTGCCTCTTGCTTCCGAAAACTAATTTGAATTCAAAGGCATTCGGAAATGGTTCTTTATTTTAAGTAAGAATCCTCTGAACGGGTGCAAATGGCATTACCAACACACACATATTCTTTTACTTCTTAGTTTCTTTCGACATTTTCTTTCCTACTGTCCCCATAAAAGGGAAAACATTAAGATATATTTTGAATCTGAGATTTAAAATTAAACGTAATCTGAAAACGTTCTGAAGTAATTTTATTAAAATATATATTTTTTCCAAGCAGAAACACGTTTTAAAACACTCCTTACAGCAGTTCCTACTGCTTTTTAAAAAAATACCGATACAGAATTATGGAAAGGAAAAAGTTTAATTTTAAGGGATGGTGGATGCCACTAAAAGCTTTAGAAAACCTCGAGTTTTGTATTTTCAAATTCTATATATATTTCATCCTCTTAAAAATATATTATCTGTATCCCTACAATAATTATAAACATCTAATTTCAAAAAAACTGAAAATTGAGGAGAACTCGCAGTAGGAAGATTTTGCTCATCTGATATCGATATGTGGTACATGTTTAGAAAAGTTGAAACGTTCCACAAAAAAACTATTAATATGTTGCTATAATAAAAATGTCATGAGATACATCTTCATAAATTAATGAGGTCCACAGTTTCTAAACAAATGTCTGCATGGCATTGCACAAAATCCAAACGAGGGTCTAGCTGATATCATATGATCTCTTGTTCCCAAGAAAACTTTTGTTCATTAGGAGCTCTTACATTCAGACCATATGAAACCGCTTGTGCATTCAATATAAAAAGAAGTTTAAAAAAAAACCACCCTCGAAAGTTTGACAAAAATGGAACTTTAAATCCACATGTTACACCACTCAAGAAATGAAACGCCTACAACATGGATTTTAGGAAAAAGAGCAAAATATAACGAAGAAACAACTCTCACAAATTGACATATGATACAGGAGGTGACAAATATTAATAATTTTATAATTAACAATAGGCGTTTCATGCTAAAGAAATTTGATTTGCTCCTCATTAATAACTCTTAATATTCCGAAACGATATGTTTAATAAAAGAATATAAATTTTCTTCATTTCCATCACTTACAATTTAATTGTTATTCTCATTCCTAAAAATAAGATTTAGAATTAAGCTTTTGTTGTTTCATTAAGCATTTGCTTAGAGTGTTTGCTAAATCTTTGGAAAGAATTTAAACTCTTGGTTTTAGATTACCCCTAAGTACAGTTTATAACTATTGTCAATCTATTTAGTTGAAGATTCAATTTTAATATTCTGTTACAAAATGAATTTAAGTAAAGACGAATGCCAAGTTAGCAGTAATAAAATGATTCGTCTAGTAAATCGTCTTAATTAAATATCACTTAGCTATTCTTAAGATATAGTTTTGTGGTTGGTTCGAAATTAGCTTTAAACTCTTACGTCAGTACGTTAATTAATTATTTCTTTGTCCATTATTTTGCCTGGAATAAATCAACAATCTTTGCAGTAATTTATTTTTGACGCTAGGAATTTGTAATGGTATTCCTATAAATAATTGCAATTTAAAAAGTTTGTAAATGTTTTTGAAAATTCCGGAACTATTCACATTTGATAATTTTTGTATACATCAATTCATGAAAGCATTTAATAGAGGGTAACAGTCATTTTTTAGATGTGATGTAATGAATAAATCAATGCTTGTTACGATCATTAATTTCCAAGTCTGTTTTTAATATATGTAAAGCATATATCATTAAAATTTTTTATTATTCTGTTATTTTTATTCAACTGCTCTTGATTTTTAAAATGAGATGTTATTATTAATATCTACTTTTAGATTTTCCAAAGATTAGTTTAATTGTTTTCATTTTCGATGATATGCTGTCCTTGATTAAGAATTGCAATAATATAAATCATTTCTACTGGGAGTCATTCGCAATTAAAACTCTCCTGTTGAATCTATTCGTATTTGATGCAATAAAAGGAAAATATATCTATAATTATATTAACAATCACAAATGTTCATTCAGCATAATATTTCTTTCAGTATTTGACTCTGTAACTAACCAATTAGAGAATTAATAGATTAAAGTCAAAACGAAATTTGATGGCAAGGAGTTAACCATAGCTAAGATTTATGGACTAAATTTGAATGAAAGCATTCGCACTTGCTAAGGTTGTGTCCTAATGCCATCACACTTCATGGCACAATCCTTCCTTTGGGAAAAACGTCCCCTTCTCATAGGACATAACTGATCCAAACAATAAAGTATCGAGAACGAACACCATCTGGGTAGCGAGAACGAACCACCATACCGGAAGCTTATAATTCTTGTATCTGAGGTGACTCCTAGTGGGAGTGGCAAGAAATAAAATATGTCATCAAAACTGGAGAGTCTAGAAACTTGATTTCATTGAGGATCTGCTGCTGATTACGATTCGAAGGACGAGCCCAATTGTTTAGATCAAGCCCTTAACCTTTCAAAAGTGATTTTAGATAAGCTTCTTACTTTAAAAGATATAAATAAATCTTAGTTACACTTCATTTGAATGACATAAATTAATATATTTTTCTGTTTTTATATGAATACTATGAAAATTTTCAAATCAGTACGCTAATTAATTAAATTGTTTTTGATACCAAATACTTTGAACGAATCTATTTTTCAATACAATGAAGTGGTTTCTCTTAAATAAGTATCTGTGTTTTATAACAAAAATTACTTTACTTTAAATTTTGAATTAAAATAATTAATTTCTGTCCCATAGTATCGACTGAATGACAATGTAATGAGATGACAAAATAATAAAGTAATGACAGTGATACAATGTGAGTTTCTAACTACCCAAAAGAAATCTGAAACTGAATTACAATTCAAAACCATTAATATATTAGTGCATTTCCGGGACACTAATTATTGACTATGTGCAGCAATTACTGGTATTTATGTTTTATGACGCATTGATAAGTTTGACAAATATTCAAACATACACAGTAAATTATCTTGTAATTCAATATGATATGCCCTAATCAACTATTTTTGTTAATTTTTTATAATTAACTGAAAACCATTTGATACTAGAAAAATTGAATATATGAGAAAGCTTAATTCTTTATTTGTTAAAATAAATTATATAACTGTGCTTTAAAAATTATATGTAAAACAGAAAATGTATGCATAACAAGTATTTATTGAATGTATGTATGGTATGTATGTATTGAATACAACAATAATCAAGTTATGAATACGTTATTTTACTGTTAATTGCACATTTTAGTGACTAGCATAAAATGAAAATACTTAAGTTTGAGATACATTTCAAGACAATCCACTGTTTATTTTATATAGGATTAATTAATAGATAAGATTACTGTTTTTTATAACAACGTATTTAAATTTAATAATGCTTATCTGCCATTCACATCTAAAAAAAATCACAAGAAACGCATTGAGCAGAAAAATAGAATATATGGAAGTATAGTTGTTCAGGTCATATTTCGCAATACGTGATAAAAGAGATGATTATTAGAATATATAATTAAAAAGCATCTATAATTAAAAGCATCCTCATCTAATCTTTGATTACGAGAAAAAAAGTTTGGTTGATTGATAACGACATCCCTTGAAACTTCTGCTGAAGAACAGATGAAATGCCAAAGCATAATGTCTCCATTTAGCATCAAAACCTAGAAATGCATTTAAAAAATGAAGTTGATATTTCTGAAATCAACACCAACACAAACAAAAAACTTCAAATCAGAAATTAAACACATAATAAACACACCATATCAATAATTAAATATCAACATTATGCAATAGATTTCAGATTTCATCTAGGTAAGTATATATAATAAAGAGAAAAATATAGCCGATATTTCATTCGGCTTCGTCTTTTGCCTTAAATAGTTTTTCCAACAATGCATTGAAAAATTCGCAATTTGTTTCTATTAGAAATATGCCAATAATTCAGTTATTTTCAAGAGCACGCCTTTGCTACACATGCGTCACAACCATTTTCAATGAGCAGACTTCATTTATACATTCCATTGATTCATCCACTTATCACAATTTAGACCGGAATCAACGAACAACTACCTCTGATCCAGTATCCCTAGTTCTATTGTTTCGACTTGGAGGTTTTTGTGACTATGGCAACTTTATAAGTAAGTGCTCCAGCAACTATGCATACGGAGAGTATTCGGCCGGCGATGTTCATAACCCAAAGGATGCGAATCACAAGTCCTAACAACCAATCTTTTTTACGCCTCTAAATTGTTCAAATAGTTGAAACTGGTTTTGCAGCCATATTATTGTAGAAAATATTGGATAACTTCATTGATCGGCATGAATGCAAAAAGATGTGATATTTGACGCTATTGGAAACTTAGGTAGTAGCATAGTTTTGGCGTAAAAATCAAACAGAAGGCCGTAAACATTTTGTTTCGATATTTTTCTGTTGATTTACAAATGAAATGTGACGTTGGACACCTATTAGAATTCGATACAAGAGGCACCAAATTGTACTGTCTCTCATAATACTATTCAAAAGGCCAATTTTACTGTCTCTCATAATACTATTCAAATGGTCAAATTTAGTCTCCCATAATATTATACAAATGACCATTTTACTGTCTCTCATAATACTATTCAAAAGGCCAATTTTACTGTCTCTCATAATACAAATGGTCAATATTAATCAATGTAATTTCTTTTCCAAAAAAAGTTCATTGATTTACAGATTTTTGTTTTCTTTTTTTCCAAAAGAAATTTTTCTTTTTACCTTTGAAATTCATTTATACTATCTGATATTTAAAAAAAAAACGACATTTTTAAGGAAAATGCTTAAAAATGCAATTTTTAAATTATATTCCTTTAGAGAAAACTGTTTGCCTATTCCATAAAACATTTCAACTAATTTTAACTAAAAAAGTGTAGAAGTATCGGTAAAGGGAAGGTAATTTAAATATTAATTCTATCTAAATTTTCTCTAGAGTTTTCACAAATTATCTCATCGATAAAAACTTTTTAACATGATGTTATTTCTTTTTTAAGACTGATGGATAGTTTTAATTTGTTTGCTGAAAGTGTTTTAGTAAAATTGTGGAGCGAAACAATTAAAGCCTTTATCCCATGTTTGCCCTGGCCGCTTAAGTTTGAAAAAGATAAATTAATCAACGCTCCTTTACACACCAGTTCGAAAATCAAATTTTGTCTAGCTGACACAATAGCAAGATGAAAGGTAAAAAAAGGCACTTAATTTCAACAATGTTTCCTTTCCTACATTGTTTCTTTGTTTTGCGAAAGTATTCATTAAAATTATGTGACTGTACGAGTCTTGTTAATTTCTTTAATCTGAAGGGTGTTTAATAGGACGGATTGAAATAATATTAATTTTTAAAGCTGTTATTCTACCAAATAGAAGTAAATGGAAAATTATCTTTTGACTAGAATGTTGCTGCGGCAATTCAGAATTCGTGCAACTCAACTTTTCTCATCTAGTCTCACCATCTCATTATTACAAAATACTCAATATGATATAATTTTAGAAAGTATTTTCTGTAATTACGTTGATTATTTACTAACAACAAGCTTAGATGTGCTTCTATAGCTCAGATGTCCTCCGTTGTTGAATAGTTAAATATTATAAATAAACTAACCAAGAAAATGATAAAATATGTTCCTGAATAAAACTTAAACATTTTTTAAATCTTTTGACGATCATACACTACATTTTACAACAACAAATAGTCGTCTTTTCAGTCATGAAGATTCCATTCAACCGAAGTAGGTAAATATTAATAAAATTTCATCAAAAGTCTTTTTCACAGGCACTCAAATATCTACTTCGACACTAGTTCAAAAATATCGTATAGTTCGGAGAAGATAGTGAATCACTTGCATGATACTGTCGAACACAGATCTTTCTCATGAACGTATCTTTTTTTATTGAATCTATCTTGTGATCCTTGTTCATTAATCCCTGGAATTTTGTTATTAGTGGGCAAAAAGGTATTTGTGTTTAAATGATTTATCCATTAGATTGAAACCAAAATTTCACATAAAGCCTAAGTTACAACGTACAACTCAATTACATATCAACATATCAAACAATTATACAAACATACAAACAACATATCAAACAATTATACAATACATACAAACAACATATCAAACAACATACAGACAATTACATATCAAATTTCATGTATTTGAGTTACTGCGTTTGTATGCTGAGAAAGTACAGATCGTTATATAAACCGCTACTTGACATACTTGGTTCCATATTTTATTGGTATACACGCTTTAAGCTTCACAGAACCAAATTTTGTATATCTGCTCTCTTCATTTTATAATTAGAGTAGTAATTTATATTTGGACTATCTGTCTGGTAAAATTTTTTCAAATGTATTCTGCTCGTACGCTTAGTAGAAAAATTCAAATTTTGTATAAAGACTATATACAAATTTTGTTAGTCACACTGGGAAGGATTTTCAGATATCGTATTCGGTTAAATTGAAGAATAGTGTCCCTCATCCCGAGATTCTCTCCAATAAGACAAACCAACGGAGCATTTTTCTAGCAGTCCTAATTCTGCTTTATTTACTACTTTTTTTTCAATAGTTGAGTTATACATGAGCTACAATTATTTTATAAAAAATAATTGTAGTTCATTTATAACTCAAAAATTTAAATCCTCAATCAATAAAAAATATCTATTAAGGATTTTAATTTTATTCTTTGTTATAATTGAAAGTTTTTTTTACAACTAATAAGAACTACAATTCCACTTTTAATGTGAATACAAACAGGAAATATTTATTTTCAATTGTTAGTATGCGCTTTAAAACGTCGTCTGAATTCATAGTTTACGAAATTGTCTGCTACTTTAAAAGTCATCTACAATGTGACAGCTTTTCCACAATTTTCGTAATTCTTATATGGCTCTAACGTTCGTTTCCTTGATAAATTGTTATATAGGCAATTGCGCAAGAAGGCATGTCGGTTAAATGTATTTTGAATCTGCAAAATGAAAGAAGGATGAGTAGAATATATTCATATTTTTAAGAGTTAATGAAATTAGGAAAGATTTTTTGTCTTTTCTGTATCCAACAAACAAATGTTTTGTTATCCACACAGTCATTACGTTCAATGTGCTTGTGAAGTTACTAGTGAAGCCGCAGATTTTTTTAAGTGAAAAAATTCGGTCCAGCGTACTCTTCAGATGCCGAAAGGCATAGCGTGCTCTAAATTTTGTTCTTTACAAAACATAGCGTGGCAGGTGGTTTGAAAAACTTCTTCAAGATTGTTAAGATAAGCAGTGATGGTGATCCCAAACCTGAAAAAAAATTAAATAAAAAACACAGTTACAAATTAAACAATTCTAAGATTCAAGTAAAAATTAAAGTACTTATCATTTACACAGTTTTAATGCATTTATTAGTAATCATAACTGTTTTATAGAAGTATTTGTTTATTTTGTCCGCCACCATTTTGGTGACTCGGCAACCCTGGCACAGTAAGGGTCACACTAAACTTCACTTATACCTGGTATTCACAGATAAACAAATATAATGCCAATAAAGAATTTTCCGAAATCAGGGAAATGCTAAAAATAATTTTTCACTCTTTGGAATTTACAATACGTTTGCTCTACTTCATATCCAAGAAAGTAAACATTTCGTTTCAGTATTCAATAGAAGCCAATTAATATTTCAACTTCTTTATAAAAAACAACGAAAACATCCAACACATAAATCCTTCCCTATTAAATTCAAAAGAAGGAAAAAAAAAACATTCCTTAGTAGTCGGAACTTCTTTAGAAGCTGAACAGAGTTCCAGACATTGAAAATGTCAGATCTTCCATTTTGAATATCTCCTCGATGGGCCGCAGAAGCTCCAGAAACACGGAGCAGCTTATTACCGGTGGCATTGGAAGAAACAGAAATGGAACTAAGAATCTTCCCCCGGATTGAATTCCGATGCCTGGACCGTTACCTTGATTGCAACTAGATGCAGCCGGAGTCGTAAAGAGCCGTTTCACGTTTCCGGCGCTAACCGAGATATCGCGGGATAACGACCCATCATTCCCTCGCTAAGGATTAAGTGGGAGGCAATCTTTATCTTACCTATGCTCCCCTTTCTCACTCTCCCATTTTCTCTTCTTTTTCTTTTATATCCAATATTTACCATCTGGAGAGAACAAGCGGAGAATATTTTAGGTATTATATTCTTGGAAGGACAGTTCGTCAAAATTTGATTGGAATTTGAATTTTTTTCCAAATGAAAATAATTTTTCCGGTTATATGTCTTAATGAGAGGAGAAAGAAAAATGATGATTTCTGAATATTCCTTAAAAAGTATTTTGAATTATATAAATTTTCAAAATCATGAGATAATTTAAACAGGAAATTTTTAAGTCAAATACTAGCTGCATACCAGTTTTCAATAGTATTCCTTTGATAACTTGGAGCAAAAATTATTTATGTCAAGAAATGCTCAATAAGAATTAAGTTTATAAAATTGAACTATAGAGATGGTAAGATTGCCATTTTTATTTTGGGAAAAGATGTATCCGAAATGTTATAAATTATACGCAATGCATTTCTTAAATTCATGTATTATTAAAAAAATTAATAGTTTATATTAATGGCTAACTTTAAAAATAATAATTACATTTCGTATAATAATTTTTCAAATTGAATTCAAATTACATGTTACATTTCGTATAAAAATAATCAATCAAATTTTTAAATAATATTAATTTCGTAATCTGTATTTCTAGTTTTCTGTACCGAAAAAATTACTGTATATACATATACATATACGCACATATGAATAAAAGTTGGAATATAAAGATTACAAAGTAAGTCAGCTCGTATGTACATAATTATCAAATTTATTATAATTTGTATTTGAATCTAATTCATTATTCATTAATATACATCATATTAAACAAAAATATGAAGATACATAAAATATTATCATATATCTCCCAAAATTTTTCAATTATTCAAAATTATATTCTAAATTCTAAGGAGTATATGAAATAAATATCATTCTAACTTTAATTCATGATTTTTAAAAAAATCATCATTAGTAGCAACATAAATACATATCTTAAAATGCATTTATTTCCGAATTATATGCATACTTTAAATTAAAAAAGGCGCACATTACATTGAATTAATTCAATAATTGCAATAAATATAATTCCGCTTTTAATACAATCACCTATAATTTTTCGGAAATCGTGATTAGCAGTAGAATATAATTTTTTAAATGAATTTTTTTATGAAATACTAGCTTTTACCCGGGGCAGAAGAAATAATTTTGAAAATTTTATTTGAAAATTAAAATAACTGTCTTATTCAACTTAGAATGATAGAAGGAATAATATTTATTTTCGTATCGAAAAGGAATACATTCATTGAAATTGAGTTATATATAAAGGAGAAGCGTAAATAATGTTAATTCTTTTTTTTAACTTTATTATTCAAGACTTTAGGATTGACAATATATATTTTTTTTTCATCTTCAGCAGAATCAAATAAGTGCAAGTAATAAGTGCTCGAAGTTTCATCGCAATAGGATGAGCGGCATGACTCCGCATAAGAGGCCTACAGACATGCATTTATTTTTATTTATATAGATTACACATTGGATAATTTTATTATGTCTATAACCATCTCGCAAAGGCAAGTAATCGAAGTAAAGTAATAAGTAATCGAAGTTTCAGTACAATCGGAAGAGCGGTACGGCACCGCATAGGAGACTACAGACAAACATTCATTTTATTTATATAAATATACATATTTTAAATAACTAATCATTTCATTTACTAAACTGGACATTCCAAAGTTTTTTCCTGTCTAGAAAATCATATTTTGATCTATTTATTGTAATTTAAATATTAATATTCT
The DNA here is from genome assembly GCA_026543055.1 of Argiope trifasciata. Taxonomy (NCBI): domain Eukaryota; kingdom Metazoa; phylum Arthropoda; class Arachnida; order Araneae; family Araneidae; genus Argiope; species Argiope trifasciata. The sequence goes on along the minus strand of JAPMOQ010015914.1, from coordinate 970,145 downwards.
AGAAATAAAATTAATTATAATTATTGAAGAACATTACAGAAGTGAAATCATACATGGGCTATTCCGAATATCATGAGACTTGTGAACAAAATATGAATGACAGAACCGTCACGACAGCATTGATGGGGTGAGAGTCCTAAGAGTCCTTATTGGTCTCAGTACAGTCTTACTTATGGAAAGCACGTCCTGTTGTCGGTACGTACTCGTTCTTACACTACTGTGTCGTCACCTCCCAGCGCGGCGAGAACCAACCACCATGGCAAAATCATCTCATCCTCATATCCCAGATACTACACTCCGGTGGGATATTGCAGGCCTGTATAGCAACTAATATAGAAATTACATTGAAGTTTACCATTACTTACTTTCACATTGATAGGATTATTAAGAATCCACATTCCATGTTTCTAAAAGTAAGAAATTTTCTTAATTAACCAATTCGAATATAAATATTCTTTAAACATTAAGTGGGATATTCTTTCTTCTAGGAAATCCTTAGAAAGGATAATCGATTTTAAATAGTTTCTCATTATACAAAATTGCTTTGTTAAATAAATGGATACGGGACAACAAAGCCCTCTGTTTCCGTTATTTTAAAAGCATATGCGAACGAGAAATAAACTCTTGAATACAAATTGGAATTTTAAACCAATAATTGTTTTTAATTCAATACGGCAGAATGAGCATATTGAAATCATGGAGCGGCATAAAGAATCTGTGAATTTGTTATCTAATTTCTTTTATTTAAAGCGGAATATTAACTCAGACTGTTCGGGAATCGACAAAGCGTTTACATCTGGAATATTAAGCGATTCTTTAATAAGTTCATGTGGAGTTTTAAGAGCAATTTCTGCCCGATAATCGTTACATCTGGCGTCCACAAGATAAAATTCTAACTGTAAATCCAATTAAGTATATCTTTTCTTAAATGCTCTGCACTTAATATTCCTTTGCGAATATTTTCCTTTTTAAGAAAGGAATATAATAAAAGGAAGGAAAATGATTTGTAAAATCTTCAAATGAAAAATGCATACTTGATTTGTGCTTTTCACAGATTGCGTAAATTCTAAATATTACGGTTCCATATTCA